>VWZT01011286.1:7381-20590 GCA_013397055.1 Pachycephala philippinensis | reverse complement strand
CCCGCCCGCTTCGGAGCCGGGGTGAGCTGCCGACACGAAGGTGAGGTTCTGCCGTTTCTACACGGCGCGGTGAGGGAGGGAAGTGGGGCTGGGGCAGCCGGGGGAGGAAAGGGAGTTCAGGAAGGACGTTCTCGCTCGCTACAACTCCCTGAAAGGAGGGGGCAGCCAAGGAGGGGTCGGGCTCTGCTCCTAGGGAACAAGGAACAAGAGGGAACAGCCTCAAGTTGTGCCAGAGGTTTAGACTGGATATTGGGAAAATTCCTTCCNGTCGGGCTCTGCTCCCAGGGAACAAGGAACAAGAGGGAACAGCCTCATGTTGTGCCAGAGGTTTAGACTGGATATTGGGAAAATTCCTTCCCTAAAAGTGTTGTCCAGTCCTTGCACAGGCTGCCCAGGGCAGGGGTGGAGCCCCCATCCCTGGAGGGGTTTAAAAGCCGTGTGGATGTGGCATTTGGGGACACTTGGCGTCAGTGGTGGCCTTGGCAGTGCTGGGGAACAGCTGGACTTGGTCTTGGAGGTCTTTTACAAGATTCTGTGATTGTAAATCTCAAGGGCTTTGCTGAAAAGCTCAGAGTCCTGGAATTTAACAATTAGCAGCTGATTTCACAGGTGAGTATCACCTTTTAGGCATGACGCACCTCGACCTGTTTTTGCAAGGGACTAACTATTTTTCTCCTTTTTTGCTTTAGAGTTTAATGGGGACTGACACAGACACGGGTGCTTGACACTGTGTAACTCACCGTGTGATTTTGTGTTGCAGGGTCCATCTCCAGGGCTTGATGTGGAGTCCTGGCCGCTCAGTAAAAAGACTCAGCCATGGTAAAACACCTTTGATCCTACTGAAGTGTTGATACCAATTTTTTAAAGAAAAAGGTTAATATCCAAAAGGTTCCTTCCCACAGCTGCGGGACAGAACTGACCTGCCCAAATTCATTTTGTTTGCAAGTATAAACCTAATTTGGTTTTTAGCTTTTTTTGTTCTTGGTTGCAGGCTGTAAAATTTTGTACATAGCATATAAAGCCTGTGAGCATCTTTTATATTTGAAAAGATCAGCTACAGGCCAAATTCCAATCAGGAACCTATGAGTGCTCACAAAATCCACCAGAGATCCTGGGCAGACAAGGAGTGGGACTCAGGTGACTGGCTGGCTGCAAAATCTGACATAAGCATGTCCCCGTGAAGGGGGCACATTCCAGCCTGTGAAGTGTTCCCCAAATTCTGTCCAATTAAGGTCTGTGAAAGAGGCTTGTCCCCATCTCAAACATATGTCTGAGGTCAGGTTGTTTCAGTCTGCAAATAATCTGCCATCAGCTGCAGCTTACACTCTTATTTTCTCTCTTTTTTCCTTCTGTAATAGAGGGTATGTGTGTTTTGTAGAGAAAATTTGATTATTTTTTTAAATCTTTCTTTACCTGTGCATATTCTTTCACACCGTGGTCCTGGCTGATTCTGAGGATTGTGCCCTTTACTCTGTTCTCACAACTCAGAGCACAAATATTTGTCTCTTTTGCACTGAGTAGTGCTGAGCTGTGAAAGGACATTTTAGGAATTAGAACATGGAAAATACGCTACGTACAGAGTTTTGGATTTGTGTAACCACCAATGGTAGGAGAGCAGCTCTATCCCAGATCCATGAGAGCTGTAGGAAGGAGTCCTGCTTTCCTGGTTTAAGCTCCAGAGTCACAAACAGGCACACAGGAGTGATGAACACAGGCCAAGTTACTTCAGGATTGCATCCTCGTGCATCAATTAAAAAAAAAAAAATTAATGGAAAAGAATGTTTGACTTCCATTGTGCACAAACCTTTTTTAGCCAGGTAGAAGCACAGGGGGATGCTGATTAGCTCAGTCTGATGGATTTAGAGGTTCTCACAGCCTCCAGAGCAAACAGGGATTGGGTGAAAGTTGTATTAATGCTTGGGAGTCCTTCTACAAAATCACTCTGAGCTAATGCTGAGAGCCAGATGGAACAAAACAGCTGCTCTGGGATGTCTTGGGATCATGGAATCGTGGAATGGTTTGGGCTGGAAGGACCTTAAAGCTCATCTCATTCCAACCACATTCCACTATCCCAGGCTGCTCCAAGCCCCATCCAGCCTGGCCTTGGGCACTGCCAGCGACCGAGCGGCAGCCACAGCTTCTCTGGGAATTCCAGCCCAGCCAGGAATTTCTTCCCAAGATCCCACCCATCCCTGCCCTCTGGCAGTGGGAAGCCATTCCCTGGGTCCTGTCCCTCCATCCCTTGTCCCCAGTCTCTCTCCTGGAGCCCCTTGAGGCCCTGCAAGGGGCTCCGAGGTCTCCCCAGAGCCTTCTCCAGGTGAGCACCCCCAGCTCTCTCAGTCTCTCAGCCTGGGATCCTGTACCCAGAAGTGACACAGCAAAGACCCAGAACTGAGTGGGTTTGTGGTCATTTTCTCTTTGCAGGCAGGCAAATCCAAAAAACCCAAGGGTGGCAAAGGCAAAAAGTCCCGAAAGGGTAGAAAGAAGGAGGTGAAAGAAGTGGATCTCTTCAACCCAGCTGCCATGCTCAACGCTTACTACATCTCTCACAACGCCTCAGCCTTCCTGGAATTTCGGGGCTATCCCTGGCCTGGCTCTCTCAAAAAGAAGGGGAAGAAAAAGAAGTGAAAACCAAACTCTCCAGTGAAGATTCCTCTGTGATTAAACCCGCCCTGACCTCTGCAGTGGTCAGCTCAAATATTTTCCTTCGTCACTGCTGTGTCTGTACAAAGACACTTTTATTACAGCTCAAGCCCAGAGTGCCAAGTGGCAGGGGACACTGTGCCATTGTCACTTCAGCTGTGGCCCTGCACCCCCCGGGCTGTGTGGAATGGGGTGCTGTGCCTCAGCAGGGCTGTGCTGGGGTGGGATTTACCCAAACTGCTGCCACTCCTTAGGGATGGAGGAGTCCCTGAGTCCTCCTTGAGCTCAGGAAGGATTGACAGAGTCAGGCATAGGAGCTGGGAAAGGGGCTCAGCCTGGAGAAAAGGGGGATCAGGGGGGCCCTTGTGGCTCTGCACAACTCCCTGACAGGAGGGGGCAGCCGGGGGGGTCGGGCTCTGCTCCCAGGGAACAGGGACAGGAGGAGAGGGAACGGCCTCAGGCTGGGCCAGGGGAGGCTCAGGGTGGACATCAGCAGGAATTTCCCCATGGAAAGCGTGCTCAGGTTTGGCAGGGGCTGCCCAGGGAGGTTTGGAGTGCCCATCCCTGGAGGTGTCTCAGGAATTCCTGGCTGTGGCACTCAGGGCTCTGGGCTGGGGACAAGGTGGGGTCAGTCACAGGTCAGACTTGACCTTGGAGGTCTTTTCCATGCCAAATGATTCTGGGAATGTGACTTAGGTTTGTCAGTGATTGTTACACCCAGCAGAGGTGGTGATGAACCCCCAGCCCCAGGCTGTCTCTCACTGTGATCATTCTCAGCCTGAACATCCTGGCTGGAGACCACAAGCTCTGTGTGACAGCCCAGAGCCCTTCTGCTGCATTTCCTCACGGGTGTTCAGCACAGCCCTGGGTAAATCATGAAGCACCAGGCTGAGGGAAGCTCTGCATCTCTCCCAAGTCCTTCCACCCTCCAACTTCCAGGTACCTTTCTGTTACAGGTAACACTCAATTCTAACATCATCAACCCAAGCCAATAAAGGCCTGGAAATCCTGGTGCTGTTTCTCCAGCCTAAAACATTCCCTCTATGAGGAGGTTTTGACCAGGGAAAATCTTAATTGGTGGCATTGCTTGTCAGCCAGCTGCTGTTATTTGTAGCTTGCTGCAAATTCCCCTGGGTTTGTTTCATCTGCACATGGTACAACCCACCCTAGAGAGCCAAGGGTAAAACCGGTGTTTGGAAATATATATATATATATTAGAGCAATTAGGGTTCCTTTTAGAGCAATTTGGTTGCAAAGGAAAACAGCCATGTAGCCATTTTGGCTGTTATTATCTACAGTAATATGACAATATGAAAGCATGAAAATACCACTTCAGAAAATATGTAAGGAAAATAAAGAGGGAAAGGATACGAGGAGAAGGATCTCACCACCCACAGGCCTCGTGATGAGACTTGGTTGCTGCAATCTCAGTGTGTGTTGGTCCAGCTGATGGTCGAAGACTGGATCCATCAGGTGATGAGGGGAAATCCCAAAGAAGGGGTAGGGGAAATGCACAGAACACAAAATCTGTTGGGTTTATATTCACTCAGGTGCAGGTGGGAATGGCCAGGTATCTCCCCTGGAGCGGGGAGTTTCACAGTGGATGATGGAATGTTCTGAGTCATGGGACACTTCGGGACTCTTTGGCACCTTCTAAGATGATACAGCTGCCTTTTTATCAGCACAGTTCAGTCCAGTATGGCCCATTATGGCCCCTCAGCAGAGCTGAACACCTTTGGGCTACCTGTGAATGTCCCGATTTTCCCCGAGCAGGGGAGTTATCCCAGCTGAGTTCCCTTGAGTAAGGACAAAGAGGCAGTACCCTATTCAGACCTGATAAAGGGTCCCTTATCAGTCTGTAGCCTGAGCTGGGCTGTGCTCGCCCTCTCCAGCTGGGCGGGTGCTTTGCACATCTCCAACCTCCCCCTGAATGTCTGAGCCATCAGCATCACACTTTCTCTTCCACTGCCCTTGTGGATCCATTCTTCTCCCCAGACCTGGGGTAATTGGAGAAAAGAACCACCTTTGTCTTATCCCAGGTTCAAAATCCAACATTCCAGTTGGTAGGGGTATTTGGGGAGGGGTGGCTCTGGTGGTCACAGATGGACAGCATTTCTTTGCAGCTTGCTACAGTGGGCAAAAGCCCTTTGATGATTTTAGCAGTGTCTAAGCCGTGAACCACTTCAGTCTCTCACAACATGTCAAGAAAATAATCACAGGATCGTTAAGGATGGAAAAGCTCCGAGCTGGGAAAGATGACCAACTCCAACCATCAACAAGGCACCAGCACCGTGTTCACCAGTAACCCATGTCCCAGGATGGACACCCAGGTCAGTGGATTTCCTGCTCCCCTGCAGCTGGCCTGCTCTGATGACTCAGGGATGTGGTTTGCAGCCCCAGTTCGTTCTGAGTCGTGCACCTACGTCTCCTCCTCAGCGTTCACTCGCCTTCTCGCTTCCCCATCACCCACCAGGAAGTCTCTGGTCACAGCAACTCACAGCCTTCTAAAGCCTGACATCTCTTGCAACCTCTGTATTCACCATCTCGAGCTAAAAAATTAATTCAAAACCAAAATATTAGGTTTTTGTATGATATATTTACCACACAGAGCTTTTAGGGACAGATGTTTCCGAGCACTGAAGTAGGAACTGCTTAGCATGGTTAAGGATGGTTAAAAGTGAGCAAGGCCATTTCACATCTGTGGTAAGCTGGAGCTACAAAGATTTCAAGACTCCAAAGTTCCAGTATCCAAAAGTTACTGGAACAAAGAGTGAAATATTATTTTATGTTCTCTCTTTAACAAAAAAATCTGATTTCAGCATGATGCAGCTGAACACACCAGATGGTGACCAGTGAAGTGCAAAGGACAAAGACTCTGCTTTCTAGTGGATCTGAAAAGTTGAAAAGTTGTCATTCACTTCTTTGACAACAGATGAAAAACCCTCCCAACCATCCCAAACTGAGAAATGAAACACTTTTTTTTTTTTCTCCCTTTTCCTTTTACCTCTCAGCTGAATTTTGCATGTAATTCCAGCTCCCTGGTGGTTCATAAAGACCAAGAGACATCTCTAAAGAAAAGTTTGGACTTCAAATGGCTCAATTTGCTTAAAAGTGCTGCAGGCTGTGCCATGACTTCTGAGGGAGAGCCTCTGCCTCACATGGATGTGACTTCACAGGGAGTCCCCACAGCTGCAGGTGACAGTTGCAGCTATTTCTGCTTTATCCCAACCTGCAGGACTTTGGTTGTCGGATGGGCTTTTCTGCCTGCTGCTGTGCAGGGTTTAAGCTGAGTTTATGATTAATAAATCCTGCTCTGCCCAAATCCACAAAGCTTTTTGTGAGGGGAATTTGCAAGCTGGAGATGTCCTTTGTTTTATGGCACGGGGAATTTGTGGTGTTACTTGTGTCAGGTCTTGCAGGGAGTTAAATTTTTGTAGTGTTGGGGTTTCCTGTGCTCTGCTGCCACTGTTGGTTCACGTTTCCTGCAGGAAGTTGTGTACCAAAGCCCCGCTGTTAAAAACACAGGAGATGTTGCTGTGTGTGTTTGTGGGTGGGGAGAGTCACAGGACTGTTCTGTGATGGGAGTGGTGGAGATATAAATAAATATGAAAGGTTTGATAAAATGATATTATTCACCACATTTGGAACGAGGGTGTTTCAAGCTGTATGTGAGCAGCTCCCTGTCTTTTCCCTTCCCTTCAGCCAGCGTTTCTGGATTGCCAGGTTTCTCCTTCCACATTATTTCACCCAAGGAAAAGCACCGTGGATCTTTGGATGTGGAAGAAAGGCTTGAGAAGGGGCAGGGATCCTTTTGTCCCAGTTCTCATTTGAAGAGCTGCCCTGGCTGTTACTTCCCAGCTCCAGGGGAGGATGGAGAGCTGAGGACTCTTTTCCTCATAAAAGGTATCTCCATAACAAAGAGGCTCCTATGGAGAATTTTTAAAGAAAAACTTCCTTGCAAGAGGCTTTTTAAATGTTGGCTCTAAAGAGTGCCAGCAGAACTGGTTTCAGTGGGTTAACTCCTCTCTTATTTGCTCATTTTTCACCATCTTGCTGCCCTGGTGCCATTTCAAGAATAAAAACCCCCAATTTTACTGACTTTTTATAAGGCTCTCTCTTGCAAACTTCTCTATATGTTTTTTTTAAAAATGACAGAAGTTTCTTTTCTCTCTTTTGCCTTTGTAACTGTCACACAAAGGAGCAAAAGGAATGAAATCTTAGAGCTCCCAGAAATGGTTGCTGTGCAGGTAGCAGAACTCCTGCAGGTACCAAAGCCTCCCAGGTCAAACACTGGGATGGGTTTGTTACATCCTGGTGTGTTATCCACTGTATCCAGTTTTCTGGAGGCATTCAGGGAATTCAGGAGTCCTGATATTTCATTATTTTAAAATAAAATAGAGGCCTTTAAAATTGCTGTGTTCCTTTTAGGTTATTGCCACATGACTAGAGGAGAAACAATCAAAAGGAATTTTTCATTTACTGTTAAAAGTCAGATATATTCACAACTAAGCTAAAGTAAACCAAGTTTGAAATCTTCTTTATGCAAAAGCCTGGCTTAGTGTCAGCATTTGTCTTTGAGCTGTAACTGGCACTAAAAGAGAGAAATGTATAAGAAAAATGAGGGAAATATTTAATGCCACACATGGCTGCAGCAGATTCCTTGGAATGGCCACAATCACGTGCCATGAACTGAGCAGTTTGCTCTTTGGTGGAAATTCTTGACCTAAATGTTTAAAAGTTCACCTGAATTTACTGCTGAATGTTGGAATATTTTTAATAGCTGAAATTGCAAGGACAGGCCAAGTGCTGCTACAATCCTACAGGAAATGTCAGCAGGGAGACAGGAGCACATGGATTATTGAAGAAAGCAAAAATGCTTAAAGCTGTTTAGTACAAGCTGAAAATTACATTTAATTCCAGAATTATTTTTCTTTCTCAGGGTGATTCAAGTAGGTCATGCAGCTCTTGGGGGTACTTTTCCCACGTGATTTAATAGGAAGTGTCTGTTCTGTGAAGTACAGAGATAATCAGCCTGGAATAAGGGTATTCCGTGCAGACTGAGATGTTAAATCAGTTGTTTGAGTTAAAGTTGTATCAGTTAAGCAATTAAGTTACAATAATTATTGCAAATGGGGTTTCGTGAAGTTTTCTCAGTGCTGACATGGCCAACACACCTGAAAGAGGCTTTAAATGTGGATTATCTCACCCTGCTTTGCACGTTTGTGGCACAGCTGTGGGTGCTGAGCTGCTCATGCTGGGATCTCCCTAGGGATAAAAAGGAGGTGGGAAGCAGTCACATGAATTATGGCCACTTACAGACAAAAAACTCTGATGGTTCTTTGTCACATTCATGGCAAAATGCTCTTCCTTAAGTTATGTCATTCCTGAAAAAAATCATTTACTCTTTAAGACTTTTTTTGATTTGTTTGAATCTGAAAAAAAAGATTTGTGGAATAAATCTGCCCCTGCATGCTCATGTGATCAGATGGATTGCTCCCACAGTGCATGACATGGAATTTCGGGTGTTGGAGGCACGGTGACAATAACTTGGATTGCCCAGGGCACAGCAGGTATGATCTGGCTCCCTTGGTGTTTACACAAAACCTGCTCTGTGACAGTTCCTACGTGTTTCTTTTTATGGCAGTTCAAAGTGTTGCAGACCCAGACCGACCTTCCTGAAACGGAAATATTTCTGTCTGGAGGGAATTTCTGCCCTGTGACGTTTGCCTGTGATGGTGCTGTGAGTTTCCCATCCTGGGTTTAAGGTATCCCTCACTGGAGGTGGCTGAGGAAGAGCTTTGCTTGTATAAAATGGAATTATTTCCACCAGAGAAGGGCAGGGGCCCGTTGAGGACGATGATTTCCTGTCTGCAGGGTTTGATTGGGTTGGCAGCAGATTTTAGGCAGTGAACACTCAGGGGAACAGGTGTCTTCTGCTGGGATATATTGGAGCTTCCTAAGCACCAGGCTCTTGGTCTTGGTCCAGTGGTAACCACCGAGCTTGGCATGGGGTCACACTCCTCTCAAATGACAGCCTGAGATGGGGTCCTTGAAAGCTTCTGTCACCTGTTGTTTTGGCTCCCGAGATACTTTATCCAGGAAGAACTTCCTGGAATTAGATACAATATTTCAGGGAGCACCTGATAATTACAGCTTGCCCTTTGGGAACTGTCCCAGGAGTAGCTCTGTTTTCTTGGAAATCCACACATTTATCGATTCCTCATCATTTTCCATTGTTTTACGCACGTGCTTTGCACAGTTTCTGTTCCCATCACCAGAAAAGCAGACAGCAGAGTAGGAAACACTTCCAGCTCTTATACTGGCAGCTGTTATTTTGCTTTTCTCCCCTAGAACCACAGCTGGGGTCTCTCAGAATGCTTCAGCAGGTCTTAAAAGTTGTCCCCAGCCTGGCACTGCAGGCTTCCCCAGGAGAAGAGATGGAAGGAGATGTTTGTGGGATTCACACTCCTAGGGGTGCCTCTGGTGAGCTCCCCAGTGTCCCTTGGCATGCCCCAGGGTCCTTCAGCTCTCAGGTGGCTCCAGGACTGTTCCCATTCCTGCAGGAGGCAGAACTGTGCTAATCCTGAGCTCACCTGAACCCATCGCTGCCTTTACACTGATCTTCCATGAAGTGAGGGTTGTTATGTCCCTGTTCCCATAAAATCCCTTCCTTTCAGCTCTTTAGGGTAACAAAGTGCACTCCTTCCACCCTTTAATATTGTTTTAAACCTGTTACTCTTGTTGCTTTCCTCCCATCTCCACACTGCTGCCCTTTCATCAGCACAAGGTGACAATTAACACCTCCAACCTGCAGTTTTCCTTCTCGCATGCTGCTAAACCGGGATTCACAGGATTGATCTTGCCTAAATCTAAATGTCTGCATCAATGCCGGGACTAGTTATCTAGATGAATACAGCAAGAGCAGCTCAGGATGGGTTTCCTCTGATTAAATGTGTGCAGGGGCCTAGAGCAGCCCTGGGTGTCTTGTTTAGGTACAGGAACACTGGTGAGACCAATCTCTGGTATACAAGATTTTGCTGAGAAAGCAAATTAAAATTTAGCGTGGCTGCAGAAATGTAAATTCCTCACATGGGAAATCAGCATGGCCACAGCTTAGTCCTGAGGAATTTGGGCTAAAGGCCATAGAAAGGGGTGTGAGAAAACTGGAAAAACTCTGTGAGTTTGGTGTGTTGGATGATGAGGGTAAAAATGTGTGGGACATCTGAAAGGATATCACCCAGCCTGTGCCTTTTGGGCACCTCAGAGGACAAAAACAGCGGAGGCGGTGCCTCCGAGGCGGGAGAGTGGAGCAGAGCTGGGCAGCTCCTCGGGGAGGAAGCACAGGCGTCTGGAGCTTATCGCTGCTGCCCAGCAGGAGCTGAGCCCGCCCGCTCCTGCGACAATAACCAGGGCAATGGTGAGCACACACCCGCCCAGCCACAGGGACACCGCAACAAAAACACATCCTGAACATCCCGCTCGGGCTCATCAGTGCTCAGGTCCTGCTCAGGGAATTTGTTTCCCTTAGAAAATCAGTCTGAGCGTGAAGCTGGATCTCACAGTGAGGGGATTTGCAGTCCTGTACGAAGGCACTGCAGCAGCATGTTTTTGGGGAGTTTTGTGTGCTGCATGTGGCTGAGGATGGTCTGAGGAGGTGTCACCCTGGGGCTCCCTGCCAGCTCTGTCCCACAGCTGAGAACTGGGATTACCAGGTGCTCCAGCAGCCACTGGCATGGAAATCAGCCACTGAAAACCAGCTTCAGGGAACGGAACAAGGGGATGCGAGGGCACAGCCTTCCTGCCAACAAGTTCCCACCTCACTTCTCCCTTCTTCAGTCTGATCTTTGTCTCCCCATTAATTGTACACGGCAGCGGGTGGAATGAGATGCTTTAAGTTCCCTTCCCACCCAAACCATTCTGTGGTGAATTTGACCGAACTATATCTACATTTATTTATGTATTATATTTGAAAATAAGAAGTGAAAGTAAGTTGAGAATATCTGAGGAGCGTCTGCAAAAGGGGAGAACTACGTGTAAGGATCTAAACTGGAGAGAGGGAATATTCAGATGAAAGACCAGAAACGTGCATTTATAGAGCCCTGACACGTGCTGGGAGATGCTGCAGGAATCCAAAATCCCCCCAGCAGCAGCTCTCCAGAATGATTACAGATTTTGGGGATTACAATCTCTAACAGAGCTTTTCACTACAGGAATCATCCCCAAACTCAGCCTTAGTTTTGTAGGGCTCCAGAGAAGTCGTGGAAGGCAGAGCCCGGCCAAGGCCACTTCAAACAAACCCACTGCACCACCAAAGTTCTACCTGGAGCAGGGAAAACCATCCTGGCTCTTCGTGAGCCGTGCAAAGGCGGCTCAGTGCACGTTCCTGAACAATCCCTGCTGCAAGGACATGAAAGGAAAGCCATGGATGCCATTTTCTTTTTTTAATCTGGAAAAGAGGGAGAGAAAGGAAAGGCCAAGGAGCTGTGGCTGTGTTCTTCCCCCTCCAGTCTGCACCGGGAATGTTTGAAAAATGCTGTTTGTGGTCTCTCAAAGTCAGTATTTTTTTCCCAGGTTGTCTGAGAGGTTGTGGGCTCCCCATCCCTGGAAGTGTCCAAGGCTGGGTTGGACGGGGCTTGGAGCAACCTGGGATAATGGAAGGTGTCCCTGCCCATGGGAGGGGGTGGAACTGGATGATCTTTAAATTCCCTCCCAAGAAAACCCATTCCATGATTCTGTGATGTTTCTGTGAGTTTCTCTTCCCAGACCCCAGGATGTGGACATTGAAACCTTTCCCCATCGTTGTTCCTCTGCAGTCTTTCCCTGAACACTGAATTTGGCATTTCCTGACCGGCCCCCAGCATTGCCATGGCTCCCTTCCTTCTGCTGGCCACAGGCACATTTGCACTCCCAATTGGTCTTTTCCCAACCTTTTCACGGAGCATTACTGCCCAGCTCAGCCTGGATAACCAGGAGAACCTAGGGAGGCACGTGCTGATGCTCAGTTTTCCAAAAAGAAAGCGTTAGTTTGTTCACAATGGGAAACAAGGCCTTTTTGGATCATTTCGAGTCCGTCCCAAATGAATATCCACGCTGTTCCTTTGCTCCTGGCTGCCCTCTGCTCTTCACAGAGGCGGGGAAAAAACACAAAGACCACGTGTGCCAGCACTCAGCAGCCACTGACTCGGGGATGCTGGGCACTTTCACAATCCTGTGGCTGGATCAGCCCGTTCCAAACCCATCAGCAACGTGTGGCCTTGGAAATGTGCACGTGGATGGGACTCGGGGACATCCCCGAGGCAGGAGCGGCTGCACCTGCAGCATTCCTGAGCCGGGCTTTGTCCAACCTGTTCCTAAAACCTCCAGCTCCAGCGTCCCAAGGCCCTGCCACATCCTGCCCCTGCGGGATTTTCCTGCTGCCTCACCTAAATCCACCTTTCTGCAGGACCTTCATCCTGCCGAGATCCCAGGATATGCTCGTGGGGTGATTCATTTAAAGCCCGAGGAATTTTTGACCCACCAGACCTTGAGCACGGAATAAACACGAATGGTCCCTTAATGAAGGGATATCCCTGAAAATATTTTGCTTTCCTGGCTGCTCTTCACCAGCTTCTGGAAACTCTTCTCCTTGTGCCTATTCCTGTTGCATTTTCCACATCATTCCTAAGGAAAAACAAATCCAACACTTTCAGGGAATCAGACACCAAGTCCCACCTCAAGACTCAAAAACCCCACAGATTTACACTCGTTTTTATTATTTCCCTCAGCTCCTTTCCCCTCTGTGTTTTAAATCCTTCTCCTTTATTTTTCAGCTCCCTAAACCATGGAATCTTTTACATTGGAAAAGACTTTTAAGATCATTAAGTCCCACTAACCCTCTCTGCTGCTTGGGGACAGCGAGAGGTGAATTGTGAATTCCACACAAAATGGAAACAATTTCCATTTTTAACTGGACTTTTCCACACAAAATGGGGAATAACATGATGTAAACTAGATTTTTTTGCAGCAACATGGAAAAAAAATCCATCTTAAACTGGATTTTATGCACACAAAAATCTAAAATTTTGATTTTGAACTGGATTTTTCCACAAAAATGGGGGAAGAATTTGAATTTAAACCTGGTTTTCGCACAAAAAAACGGAAAATGTCTGTTTTAAACTGGATCTTAAAAAAAAAAAAGGGAAAATATTTCTGTTTTAAACTGGAGTCTTCCACCAAAAAAATAAGGGAAACATTTCCATATTGAACTGGATTTTTTCCACAATTTCCATTTTAACATGGATTTTTTTTTTTCTGCCAAAAAAGGAAGAAAAATCCATTTTAAATAGGATTTTTTTCCCACAAAAAAATAGAAAAAAAATTATTTTAAACAGAATTTGTCAAAATTGCTATTTTAAAATGCATTTCCCCAGATTTTCCATTTTAAACTGGATTTTCTCCCCAAAAATACGGCAGAAAAAAACCCCTATTTTAAACGGATTTTTCCGCAATTCCCATTTTAAACCGATTTTTCCGCAACTTCCATCTTAAACCGGATTTTTCCACCAACAACACGGCCCAAAAAAAAAA
>VWZT01011281.1:23487-69335 GCA_013397055.1 Pachycephala philippinensis | reverse complement strand
CCCTCAGCTGGGCTCCTCTGCACAGCGAAGGATGGGTGGTCACTACCCCTCTGACCAGAGGCTTTTCCAACACACACCCAAAGCCTCTCTCCCCCCATCCCTTGCTTTGAGGATCTGTTCCAGCCTGGCAGCTGATAGCCCTGGGGCTCTCATCTCCACTCCTGAGGTGTTAAGCTTGTGCTCTGTGAATGTCCCCAGTCCTGAGTTGTTGTTTTGTCTTCTCTTCATCAGCGAGCAGTCTAGGGCCTCTCAGAGCCCCATTCAGGGTGTGGTGGTCTTCTCTGCAGCTTTTGTAATACAGTTTTAAAAGTCCTTTATGAAAATGTTTAAGTCATAAACTATGATATTTCAGACTCTGACAGTAAGGTACTTGTGAGTTGCTGTGGCTGGAATGCCCAGTTATACTTAACATTGCTTACTAGTTCTTAACACAATTCTTACTAGAAAGCTGCATTTCAAATGTGTTTTCCGTTAGTCAGAGGAGTAAGTTAATGAGTAGGAATTTTGTAAGTTGCTGAGAAGGTCCCTCAAATGCTGCATTATGGGTCAAGAAGCTCTTGCTGTGCTTGAAACAATGGTTTTTCAGAGTGGTTTGTTATGGGGAGCTGGTCAGTGGAACCAGGAATGTTTCAGCTTGCATTTTTATTTTTAATTTTGCTGTAACTGAGGGAAAAGTGAGACCTAATTGAGCGTGGATGGAGCAGATAGACTTGAATAAACAATTAGTTTTCTGAGGCTTCCAATGTGATAGAATAAATGAAACCTTTATAGGTAGTCTAGGAGCTCATTGGTGAATGTGAATGGAAATAGATTTTATAAAGAACTAAACTGCTTTTGCTTCATTAGTATTCATGGTATAACAAAAAACCCCACAACACACCACCTCTTTCCAGAGTATATATATTCTCGTCTGAATTATTTTTTTCCATGAGACAAATGATGATGGTGTCAACAGCTGATGAAGATGAATAGGCTTCTTTCTTATGTATTTCATTTTTTTTTTTTTTTTCATTTGAAAGTGACTTTGAAGGTTAGTTTTACTAAATTTTCATCCTGCTAGTTAAAGAGCCAGAAAAATCTTTCTTAAAAATCTGTGTATGAGCCGAAGCATTGGAGAGGTTTGAAAAAGGTGTGTGTGTGGATGCCTTCATATGCAGAGTATAAATACGTATTTCCATGCATTTGTCATGGATTTCTTGACCTGTAAAAAGGATTATTAAAATAATTAAGGATTAAAATTCTGCCTATAGTGTCTAAAATATCAAAGTTCTTTTCAGTTTGCTGTGTAGCTAATTCCTGCTTTCGTTGAGAAATTAAGGAAATACTCAGTGTGGCTAGTTTAATATCTTTATCTAGAGCAGAGCATAGTGCATAGCTAATGCTACTAATGGCTCTGCATATGATAATAGGAAAATGAATACAGCCATAGAAAACTGAAGAACAAAAAGCTGCCAAAGAGGTGGCTTTATCCAGGGGAAGGTAAGAAAATAGTACTTCATCACAGTATTAGTAACTTTTGTTTAAACTTGCTGGCTCCTACTGTTTTAGCTGAAAACTTTGTTGTCTTTGTTCTCTCCCACTTCTTAAAGTAGATAAACCAGTGAAAACAAAACAACCCTCTCAAGTGTGTGCTTAGTGTTCGGAAGATGTGATTTTTTATAACTGGCTCTTCCCTGCCCTGCCAAGTAGTTTCTTTGTGGGGGCGCAGTGGGGGTCAGCCACCGCTGCTCCTCAGTGTCCGTGGGCCTGCTGGAAAGGATCAGGACTGCTGTGACTGCCTGCTCCTTAAACCTGCAGCCTCTTGTGTCTGAAATGGCGTGTGTGTGTGTAGTTTTTCTTCTGCTGCAGGTTTCCAGCTCTTGTCCCTTTGCCGCAGCAAAGATGTTTCCCAGGCCCCAGGAGCTGCCCACCAGGTTTGTGGCTGGGCTGTGTCCTTGATTTGCCCCCGGACTGGATCAGGGGTGCTTCTGCCAGCTTTCTCTTGCTGCCTCCTGGCTTCTCTCTGGGTCTTTTGCAACAGGCAGATGTGGCAGTAGTCACAGCAAGTTTCAACACCGTGGAATGCTTTTTCCTGACAAGATGGCCATCAGGACAGGGGCAGGAAGGGAGTATCCTTCCTGCTGCATAGCAGTGGCACGCACGGCTGCACATCTGGGCAGCTAAGGGTGGGTTTTCTTTTTTTATCTTCTTTTGTCAGATCCCTTTTAAAAACTGTGGAAGCAAAGGTAAATGTACATGAGCATGCTTCCTGATGCCTGAGCAGTGCTTAGAGGAGCTGTACCACTGCAGAAAGTGGGATTTTTTTTTTTCCCAGATGGTACCCTTGGAGCAGAGCTGAGTGGGTTTGGCAGACCCCTGGGACACTGCTCTCTGTTTTCATGCTTTTTTTTAGTTCACTTCTCAAACAGACTTCCTCACAGAATCTGCTGTGTTGGATCTGGTCCCTTTATGTCCTTCCTAGTAGGGCTGACCTGTTGAGCTGCTGCAGCTTCATCCTGGCTAGCAGCCTGTTTGCGATCCTTTGACTTCACTTTTTTGAGAGTGCTGACAGTTTTTCCTAGTTTGGAAATGATAGTTTTTGTCAGAAGCAAAAGGCCTTAGCACATCATGTGCATTCCTGAAAAGATACCTGTATGACTGTCAGAATAAAATAAAAAAGGGTTGACGTTACCTGTAAGTAAAGTGCCCTGTGTGATCCCTTTTAGTCATGGGTTGAACTATATTTATTTAGAACTCTGTTCTGGTTTTTGCTCTTGTTTTTAGGTCCTGATACGATGTCTGCAGAACCTACTATTTGTTAATCTTTTGATGTTTGTTAAAGCTGCGTGTGTAAATCCAAGGAGACTGAGGGCAGGCTGAGTTATTGGAGGCAGTGTCTTCAATACAAATACTGTTGCTTCCTTTGTTTCCTGGAAAGGGAACAGTCTATCTCTGAGTCTGTAGGTACAGATGCAGCACAGAGGAGGCTTTCAAGAACTGAAGGACTGTCATATTGTAACAAAACTGTTCCATCTTAACAAGGGTAAAGTAATAATTGGCTCAGACAGCAGTGCGCATGCATATTTATAGGCCACTTTTTGGCCTTGTAGAATACTGTAAAGGCTGTGCTTCGTTTTCTGTGCAATCGTGTGTAAATATGTTTCTGAAAAAGCATTGGATGCAAGCTGATTTTTTTTTAACATAGCCATAGCTGATACTTCCAATTTGTCTGAGTTGTATTTATTTGCTTTTAATTGACCAGACATCAAATATGTTTTCAAGAAAAATACAATTGTTTTCAATGCGGATTTGCATTTCTAGAATGAGTGGGAAGTGGGTAGCAAGATAATGTGATTATGTTTCTGTTGATCCTTAGGAGAATTCTTAAAATGTTTCTTTACTACCTAGGATATGATAGGTAAGTTGCTATGGTAAAACATCATGACTTTGTTTGCTGATTCTCTTTATTTATGCAACATCATGTGTTCAGCATAATAAACTGGGTAATTTTGAACAGTGACTTTAGTTATAAGCACTGTGTTTCTGCATATATGTGGGATGTAAAATCAGTAAATACAATGGTTAAGAGTAATGCTTTGTGAATCACAGAGCTTTACTATGGGTTTCTCTGCCGTGGTAAGGACATGTTTGCAGTGCCAGTTGCAGGTTGCAGTCATAAGTAAATCAAGTGTTGCTGTATGAATGATTAGCAAATTTGCCTGTAAACAAGACCTTTTCTGTCTCTAATCCTTTGCAATCCACAGTGAGCCTACGATCTGACTTTCTGTCCGTGCTGTAGCTGACAGACTGGTGTTGCTGTCCTAACAAGGAAACTGGAGGTCATGGGGGGAAATGAGATAATCCAAGGCTTGAAGTCTAGGACTAGAATGACAGATGCCACTAGGCTGGAGAACTAGTGAAATCTTTCAGCCCAAGTTGCACGAGACCTTTCCCATGGAGAGGCAATGAAGAAATTAAGAAATGTGGGATAAATAGTCACCTTCCTTCTTGATCCTTCTTGATGGTGGTAGAAAAAATATCTGCTTGTTTTTGAGGAATTGTGGTAGGAAATGGGGCAAGAAATGGGATCTTTCCTGTCCATTGAAATCCTTGTGGCCTGTTGAGTCTTCCTTTGTATCCACTCTTCGCCTTCATTATCCGTGGCTTCTTGGAAGTGGTGGTGGTTTTTGGAGAAGTTTCCTTTTATCTCTGTGTGGTAAGTTATTTGTGGTTCTGTGTTCTGCAGAGGCTGCTCTGAGAGCTGTGAATATTCAGAATGATTGCATAGTTCTCCAAGCCCTACTCAAAACTAAGGTGGATTAATATTACTTGTGGGTAAAGGGAATGTAGAGTATTTCAACATCAGCTGATTTAATTGGAATTGCCGACAGTCTTGTTCAGCTGATGTGTTTGATACAGGTTTGTGGACACTCATAGCCCTAGATTGCTCAGATTGCAACCGCAAGCAGAATCCTTCAAAAGCTGATGTTCTTGTGACCAAAAGCAGTGGACTCTTGTGTTGTAGACATGAGTTACTGCAGGACATCTGTGGAAATTTGGTTGCACCTCTGCTTGTGATGGTACTGTAAGACAGACTTCTCCAGGATCTGGACACCACTGCAGCATTTCCTCTTCAAGTCTAGTTTGGTTCTGCTGAGTTCTTGTCAAGCATCTGGAGTAACTAAACTGCACTGTGCTCTTAATTGACTAAAATGTATTTTAAAATGAATTCTAAGATGCTTTTGGAAGGTATGATCCTATCTGTTAATAAGATTATATTCAGTGTGTCTCTCTGTGTCAGTGCAGCTAATCAGAACTCACGTATCTGTGCCAAATGTAATTAGACATAGGGAGAGTATTTAAATGATAAGAACATACCTCTCCCCTATGCCCAGCTGAAGTAAGTTGGTATTGCTTGCCTCTAAAAAAATACTTTGCTGGGCTATTGTGTTCCAGCAACTGTGCTTAAAAGGCTTGCAAAGAAGCCAGACAGAGAGGCAGTGTGCTGAGAGGAACCCAGTGTAAATAACATGAAGAAACAGATTGTTTTATATCAAAGCAGACTACTAGGAGCATAAGGGGTTAATCACTGTTGAACTGGTGGTGGGTCTTAGCCCGATTGCTTCTGGCATAGCTTGTGTTTGAAGATGCAAGAGACAGGAGGGATTTGTAAGGTTTGCGAAGCCATGCTCCTGTTAAGCATTTAACTTTACAATGAGAGTTTTTACTGAATGACTGAATCTCTCTTCAGTATCAGGGAGGCTTCCATACTTTTATCTGCATAGGACTGGAGCCTGGTGCTTTCTCACTTCTTTAAATGTCTGTGATTTGGCATATTTCTTAACAACATACTTATTAGATTAATTTTCTTTGGGGGCTTTAGGTTGATAATGGAAAAAACCCTAAACAGTAGAACTACACTGGATATTTTCTGCTTTTGAAACACTATATCTGAGAGTTTTCAGGTAATGCATCTCTTTTTTTGGATTCGTGCCTGACTGGGGGAGACGTAAAATGGGTGACAGTGCACGGCCCTTGTATGGAAACTTTAGGCCTGAGTGTACATATGGAGCATGATCTGAGGTAGAGAAAAGTTGTGCTGCATTCAGGAGGAAGAAATGGAATTGCTTAATAGAACATTTTGTCCATATTTTTAAGACTGAATACTTGACCAGTATTTCCCAGTTTCTGTTGGAAGTAGAAGTATTGCCTGTGGAGCAGTTGGGGGAAGTGGAAGCTTCTGTGGGAAGTGAAGTATTTTGGACTGTGAAACCGTAGTGGGTGTTGCAAAAAAAAGTGGAGCTGATCAGATGAGTTCAGTTCTCATTTCAACTTAATTTGTATTGGAAAAAGACACTCCATGTTGCAACAGATCTCAGCAGCCCAGAACAGCTTATTTTCCTTATCCTGGTGTTATCAGTGTAATTGTGTTCTCTTAGCTTCATTCACCTTGTACCATGAATTTTCTCTTCTGAAATGCATTTTCTTTCTGACTGCCTCACTCCTCATTATGTACTGGGCTCAAATTGTGCTCCTAAACACTGATGCAAGGTCTTATTTTGAATCAGTTGTCATGTCCTTAATTTTCATAAGGACATGTGAGCTGACGTACTTGATGTGACTATTTGATGATACAATTATCAAGCAGAGAATTCATTCTAGCTTTAGAATAAATACATGATGGTAGATAGGTGGATTTAATGCTACTGAGGTTTTAAAAAATATTAGTATAATCCTTTCTGAGTAGGTGAGCTGTTAAAAGTCCATAGTACAGTATGGGAATAATTTTCTTTAGAGGAATGTATCTGATTCTATTCACACAGAAAATGAATAGCTTGAAAATACAGAAAAAATTGTTTGAGAACAAATTGATTCCTGTATAACTGGAGGAGACTATCACTCAAATTCCATCCATGTTTCTATATGTGTAGAAGTCTATGGTAAGGATATTTTGATATTCTGTTCTATGTAGTTTTTAAACTATTCTGCTCTAATAATACCCCCTGTTCCTTTTTGTAAGGTTCATAGGCATGAGGGGAGCAAGTAGGGTTTTGTTAAAGCTGCTATCTCCTAAATTTTACAGTGCTTCTGTAGAAGTTCATCATACCTATGACATAAGCAGGCAGATTTTTTTGTTAAATATATTGAAGAGTGGATTGGAAGAAGTAAATGTTGTAGAACAGTATGTTCTTCGTAGGTTGGTGTTTGCTGCATGTTGTCTGTCTTTCAAAGTGCCTTTGTTGAGAAGGTATTATTTAATGTTGGGGGAGGGAGGCTTTTAAATAAGTTAACTATCCATGCATTGTGAATATTAACAGCAGAGACTGGTGGCGAGATGTGTACTGATTAAAAATCCCTCTCTAAGCAGCCTGTATGCACTCTAATGCTAACTTAAGCCCCCTTGTACTGTAGGTACAGGGCACTCAAATACACTCGTTTTCAGTTTTCATTTTTCTCTGTTTTCATTTTTTAGCTGAAAAACCTGCCCTCTGTTATCCCAGTGCTCCCGAGGTCACTAACATTTCTTTTCAAAGGGCGTTGAGAGAAGGGTGTGGCTGCAGCCTGTGTGCAGTAATAAGACAGTGGGCAGAGCATGGGATAACCAGATCCTCAAGGAGTAACATGAATCTGTGTCTGTTGGAAACTGCCTGCAGGGATACAGCTATTGTATTCCTTGCAACTTGCTGTCAAGCAAATTTGACTGATGAAAAAGGGGAACCAACAAGAGACCCTGGATATCCTGTTGCGTTTGCATGCCATGCAACATCAGCACACGTCCGTAGAGCTAGTAAGTCTGAAGTAAATACCAGTAGAGTGATAATTGTGGACGGGCAAAACTGAGTGCTGAGTAGAATCAGCTTAAGTAAAATTATTTAAAATATCTCTGGTAGAATTTCAGCTGTCCTCTAGGTAGTTGCTTTAATATTGTTCTGTGGACAGCAGTGTCTAATCTGTACCTGGTAAGATGCACAACCTGAACTCTCATGGTGTTCAGGTTCCCAGGAGGTCTTTCAAATAAGTGTTAACAAGTTTGAATAGGTCTTGCTATTAGTTATTTGAATTTGATATAATCTCCTTGCTGAATGATTGTAGTGTCTTTTTGACTGGATTAACCACTTTGTAAAATGTGAATATGTAACATGCTACGCATCTTCAGAATCAGATTTCTGTTCCAAGGAAGCAGGATCTAATGTTTTCTGTTGGTTTCCTTGGACTTGAATGCTCTGCCTGGCAGGAGAGGAAGGCAGTTCTGTTGAGGGCAGAAAGCCTCTTCATCTGCTGCAAAGGCTTTTGCTTGAAGTGAGGTCTGAATGGGGGCTATAAAACCCCTCTAGTTCTGGTACATGTTGCTGTCTATTCTTTGAGAGTAGCACGGGAAGGGAGCTTGCAAGCCTGGATACTTTCTGCAGTCCATTTCTCTCATATTTCCCCGGCATCCAGACCTGTTATATCAAGGCTGTTAAAGGGTATATCCTTGTCTACTCTTCTTGGGTTACTGCAATATCAGTTAGAATGTACAGACTCCTGTCAAATACACATTTTATGCGCTCTTAGGTTATTTTCGCCCTTTGGAAGCAAAAGTGAGTCTTTGGATAGCTTCCAGATATGCTTTGTTGATATATGTGTAATTGTTCCTGTAAAGCAGGAGTTGGCCGTCAATATGAAAATACTAAATCTTGTACTTGCATGTTGTTTCTTTGTAGTGTTAGACCTTAAATGTCTTTTGGTGTGATAGAGTCACGTAGCAACAAGGGGGCAAGAGAATGCTGGCGGGGCATTGCTGTTAAAACTATGAGCTAATGGGGGCTGATATTTAAACTGTCTTAGCTCTCAAACATCGTACTTTTCTGAAGCTGGGAAAGCATCTTAATTACAGGTTGAAAACCTAGATGGTACTGTGCTGGTCTGTACTATAGCTCTGTCTTAAAATTTCTTCTGAAACCCTGAAAGCTGTGAAAATGGAGCGCAGCTTAATTGGAAATAATGACTTCAAATCAGACTGCATGTTGTGGAATGCGCAAATCTATTCATTGTGGGAGTCACTTGAACAAACATAAAGGTTGAATACCTGGTTAAAAGGTGAAAAGATGAGAGGATGGAAGATGCAAAATTCTGTTATGTTGGCTTAAGTGCTCATGTGTAGGGAGCTTAGTGCATGTATTGATTTTATTTTTTTTTTCCCTTCTGTCGTTTAAAAGTTTAATGAACCTTAGTTCAGGAAAAAAGAGATTTAAAATGTGGTTGGTTACTTTGAAGTGTGAACCTGTTTTAAGAAAGAGCATGAATTTTTGCCAGTAGCTCACCTAAAGCCTTGATGGGATTGTGTCATCTTCAGATGCTTGGACTAATCTGGAGTGTAGAACTAAAGAGTCTCTGGGATCCATCCATCTCTAAGCAGTTTGAGTATTTGTGTTTAGACTTACATGAAAGACTCTCAAAATGGTGGTTTTTTAAGAAGTCAGCTGTTGTCAGTTGCCTCCTTTTAAAAAGAGTAATTTGTATTTAATTTGTGAATTCATCTTGTGAGGTGTCTTCGAAGTTGGAAATACAAATATTTGTGATATGCCTCTGTGAAAGATTAATAGTAACAATGGTTAAGTAAATATTCTTTGTGACCCCAAACCCACTAATTTTACGGAATTGCTAAAGGCATGGGGTGTGAGTTAATCAAATTCTTCAGTGTCTGTTATGAACATGAATGAGGCTTAATATAGTGAAGAAGCAGAATCAGAAATCAATTGCATTTCTTGATGCTTTAGGAGTGTATATACACTTCCAGTGAACTGCAGATTTGATTAAGGAGACCTTTAAAACAAACCCCAAAACAGTAAGTAACCTGAAATATTAAATAATAGGGAATTAAACATGGGATTCAAAATGCTTTGTAGGGAAGACAGTACATTGCTGTGGGATTAACTGTAAGCAAAAATGGGATTTGCTGTGCAGCTTCATCAGCGTTTCTGGTGACCTTGACTCCTTCCTTTCAGTGGACAAAGAGGATCAAGGAGTCAGGTGTGCAGGTGATGTGTAGATTTTCTGGCTGATAAGTCTTGGTACATGAACTGTAAAAATATAAGACTTAGACGTGCTTGGCTTCCTAAAAAATTGTAGTGAGAATTAGGGTTTAAATGTCGCAGAAAAAAAATTTGAAGGGTTTTCAAAGTAATGGTACCATGCCACTGCAGCACTTTAAGGAGAAGGATGGTTGTAAAACTTCTTCTACTTTGTATACCTGCATACCCTGCTTTTTCGTACTTTCTTTGTATTTGCTCACATGCAGTTTGTGTTTGTGGATTTAATCAAATGTTGAGGCATTAGATGTATTGTCAAGACCAGGCAGCTAAAATGTTGTGTGGGAATGATGACAGGAACCCAATTTGAAGAACGAGAATCTATATTTCTGCTTAACTTCAAAGTCAGTGTAAATGAATGCTTCTTTTATAAACAGGATAATTTAATTTTTTTCTTACTGGCGTTGATAAATCTGTTTATTATTTCCCTGGACTGGGCAGTGGTTTACAGTTTGTTGATAGTGCAGTGCCATCTAGTGACTGCTGACATGGATGTAGGGAAAAATTGTCAAAGGAAAACGTTCGAGGAGAAGGTTGCTACCTGGAGTAGGTTTCCAGATCAGGTCGTTCAGAAAGGCTGCTGTATGGAAGGTTGAGTAAGCTTAAGTATGATCCCTGGTACCTTGAGGGGGGACCTCTATAAAAGATGCTTCGTGTGTGAGAGTGGTTGGAGGTGGTGTGAGCTGTTCAAGAGGAGGATGGCTTTCTTACACAGCCAAACACAAATCTGGCAGTTGCAAAATTATTTCTTTTTGGTTAGCAAATTAGTTACCTTAAGGTCTTTTGGATCTTTTTTCCCAAATGCTGTCATAATTAGTTGAAAACATTTTTCTTTCAATGAAGATAAGCATTTTAAACAGTATAATTTCATTTTTTTTCTGTTTCTTTGCAGCTTGATCACATATTATCACCCCCACCGATGCCTTTCCGAAAATCCAGCAGTCCTGAAGTGTCTTCTGGCCTTGGAAAGTCTCCTAAATTTAAGAGGCAGTTGAGTGAAGATGGGAGACAGCTCAGAAGAGGAAGCCTTGGAGGAGCTTTGACTGGTAAGTAATGCCACCTGGAGATTTAGCACTTGTGGAGCTGATGGCACCTTGACCCCTGGTGTTTGCCTTGTGGCTGAACTCTTTAGGGGAGATGTGAGCTCCACCTGGAGTTCCTCTAAGTCTCTTCCACATGGGTTCCCTGACAGTTAGTGAGATGAGTTGTGTTTGAGGTTCGGCCTCTCTGGGCTGCTGATAGGTGGCCAAGCACAGCCTGAAAATGACCCCTATCTTGATATTTTCATGACTGTGGCATTTATTTTGCTGACTCATGTGCATCCATCCATGGGATCACATACATCTTGTTTCCTCAAGGAGCTGAAGTGCACGGATCACAGAATCACAGAATTAACTAGGTTGGAAAAGACCTCTGAGATCATCAAGTACAACCTATGACCTAACACCATCTCATCAACTAAACCATGGCACTGAGTGCCACGTCCAGTCTTTTTTTAAAAAAACACCTCCAGGGATGGTGACTCCACCGTCTGCCTGGGCATACAATTCCAGTGCCCAATCACTCTTCCAGTGAAGCATTTTTTCCTGACATCTGACCTAAACTTCCCCTAGCACAGCTTAAGACTGTATGGTCACTTTAGACTTAATTTCATTAAAGAAAAAGCAGTTTAGCCTCATTTATGTGGTGGAATACTCACAGGGGAGGGACAGCATTACCAGCTAGCCACAGGCTGTGGACTGCAGCTTCTCCTCTGTGGAGCCATGCAGAGGTAGCAGGATGCTGGAGGAGGGCTCAGGCCCTCTCTGCCCCAGTAGCATCTTCTAGATACGAGGTGCTGGTATTGTGACTGTTTACTGGGAGCTCTGTGGCTGTGATGGTCACTGAAGAGTGATTGGTTTTGATTATGGAGCAAATTGAATATAAAAAAATAGGGACTGTGTATTTAAAGAAAAATAATGTTTAAATTCACTAGATTTTAAATTAAGTATGTTCCTGCATGCATAATTGTTAATAGTTTGAGGAATTTTTTGTGCTTGGTGAGAGGGACAATAGATTTCAGTAAATTTACTGGAAGATAGAAATTTCACAGAATAACAGAATATGCTGAGTTGGAAGGGACCCACAAGGATTAGGAAGTCCAGCTCCTGGCGCTGCACAGGACATCCTCAAGAGTCACACCACGTGCCTGAGAGCATTGTCCAAATGCTTCTTGATCTGTGTCAGGCTTGGTGCTGTCCCCACTTCCCTGGGGAGCCTGTCCCAGTGCCTGACCTCCCCTGGGTGAGGAACCTTTTCCTGATACCCAACCTAAACTTCCCCTATTTCAGCTTCACATCATTCCCTCAGTCCTGTCACTGCTCACCAGAGATTGGAGGTCACTGTCTGCCCCTCCACTTCCCCTCATGAGGAAGTTGTTTTATCTGTCCAAGTGATTTCGATTGATATTAGAATTGAGCACATGAAATTCATGCTAGAGGAAGCTGCAATGGTGTTTACTTGAGATAGGATTGTCCTCTGTCTCCAAATTCTGTGCGTTGTTCAGAGTTGTTTTCACCTGGGGAAGGAAAAATGGTTCCACAGTGGATAGAGCTGACTCTTCTGCAGTGAGTGTCTGAAAAGTACTTTTAGAGTATTTGCTTTTCTCACTTCCCTCCTACCCCCTTCGCTAACGATTCCCTGGAAGAAGCTCCAGGAAGTTATAGCAATACCTCTCTTTGTATCACCTTAAAATCACCTACAAGGCTTCTGGTAAATGACAAATAATTTTGTCGTAAGGAAGCTGAAGGAACCTAAAGGACTTAAAAAATGGAACTGTCTCACTCTTAATGTGGAGGAAAAGCATATGCTAATATAGGAATTTCTTGTATCATGTCATCACATAATCATTGCTCTGATTTTTAGTGTCAGTAGGGTAAGATTGGTCATTTCCCTTGCAGCTTCATTTTTATCATGAGTTGTTAATGAAGCTTTCAGAAACAGTGTAAGAGTGTTTGTGATCCATGTGGGCTTTCATGAAAGATAAGTGACCTGCAGCAGACAGTTTTGGTAGCCATTTCAGTAAACTCTGGCAACTCTGCAGCTTACAGCTCTGAAAGCTTGGAGTGTAAACCAAACTATAGTTTTACTGAAACAAAAAACTGCCAGCATACTTATTATTTCAGCAGGAGCTGGTGTGGTCTTTTAATTTTGTTTTTGTTTAACTTTAAAGTGGAGTGGTGGTCTTTAAGAATTGATCTTTGCCATATAAGCTGTGCAGATAAAGAGGAAGAAGACAGCCTAATCAAAAACAAACGTAGCAATTGTGCTCTGCTGCCATAGTCTCTAGTCTTTATCTCTATGCTGGCATTATTCCTTGAGGCCTTTATAAAGGGAAATGGATATGCTTTTTGTCTGCATGCAATATGTTGTGCAGGGTTTCATGTCAGGATTTGGGAATATAGTGTGCAATGATGTTAAACTGCTTTATTACCAATGCACTTTAAATGAACCTGAATACCCTTGGGCTTTGGTATCTTAAAATAATTTAAATATCTTAACAGCTTTCATGATACTGATTAAATTAATCAAACTCATTCTGATGACAGAAAGTTCTTTATATTCTTTTGGGATTTTTTTGCAAGTGTTTTAAAGAAACCACTACAGATAAGGAAGTAATTCCTCGAGTTGTTTCAAATGTTCAGTAATCTGAAGTTAATAATTTCAGTGTTGCTTTGGTCATGTATTTACATACCTTTTCTTACATACTGAAGTTTTGGGGTTTTTTTACATTTCTTTAATGCTCAAAAGTGGTTTACTGCTCTGGTTTGAAACTACAAGAATCACAGCGTCATTAAAAAAAAAAAAAGGAGAAGTGGGGCACATGAAATCCTGCTTTTAAAATGGTGAGCTGACATGCTTGGTAAGGAATTACTTCTGTGCTCACACATTCCCTCCCAGATTTCTGTTTAAGTCTTACTGTTTCTGGAAAAATATTCCTGGTCCATAAAGGGGGAAAAATATTTGGAGGCCTGTAATTTGAGAAAGTACTTGATCTTTAACATCACTATACACTGATTACTGTCTTTCCTGTATTCTTTCTTCTCTTTCGTTACTTTTAATACACCTTTATCTGCTAGCCTAACAGTGGGTATCACTGGGAAAATAGTTCAGAAGAGTATCTTTGAAATTATTTACAGTTCAGTCTCTCCCTCTGTTGTTAAAAATGTTTAACTTCTAAAATACATTAGGTGGGAGTAAGTGAAGCAACAGACAAGACTCCTAGCTTGCAGATTTGCAGAATATTCTTACGCTGATGCGTGTTGCTCACTCCAAATGTTAGAAAAGTGAATTGCACTTTGTATGTTACTTGCTCTTTCCTTTGGCTGTCAAAAGCACAGTATTATTGAGCCATAGAGCATAAGCAGTATTAACAATGAAAACAAACAAAACAACATTTATTTGTTTATATAAAACAGGATAGTTCAATTCCAGTAGGGCTGAATACTAATAGAGGTAAACAGATAGGGATTTTATCTCTGGGAATAGATCCCAAATGAATGAGTTTACTGAGCTTTACAGGAGGGAATAATGTTATGCAGGACATATGAGAAGAAATAAAATCTATATTGTTGCAATATAGTGAATGAGACTTGCAAAACCTGAAGGATTACACTTACTGAGAACCTACTACACTGAACTGGCTGAAGTAAATTACAAAACTCTTTATATATGAATATGAGAAAAATTGAAAATGATGTACTGGGTCTTTCCAGTGGGAAATCGACGCAAGGGAGAAGAGGGTTGGAAACCTGCAGAGGTGGGATAGAAATGGAAATTATTTTTGACACAGCTTCAGGGAAACTGGAGCCAAATTTTTTCCCCTGAGTTGGACAGTTTTAAGCAATCCAGCAACCACATGTTTTCAGTGACAAGCAAAGAATGCTTTTCAAAGTAGAAGAAAAATTAAATCAATGTTTTGAGACTAAATCTACTACTGCTTTCAGTTGAAAATTGCTACACATCCACTAATTAAAGTTTGTCCAATAAAAGAAATGAATACTGGTTCCTGGAAACACCATGCTACTGTATTTTGGAAAAGTCTCTTCAATACAATTGTTGCAACAGTATTGCTTTCTTAAATCTTCATTGCCATGGAGGAAGACTTCTGGAAAAACAGGGACTGAGTTTGGAATGAAAAGAGTATATAGCATGTGGCCTGCTCTTAGTCTAGCAAATCTGCCTTAATAGTTCTTGTTGTGAAGTTCTAACAGTCCTGTTTAATAGAAAGACAAGATGAAAAATAATGTTTCATGAATGTGGTTGCTAAACGTAAGCATTCAATCTCAGAGTAAAAGAATTTGAATGCAATTTATGACCAATTCATCTTTTAATTTAAAAGGTCATGTTTCAAACAGGTTACAAAGTTTTGGGTAACATAACCACTTACACTATAATCAGTATTCACGTTTTTCTCTTCTGCTGTGTCCTAACTTCTCTCCTGCTCCAGATTCCCCCTTCCCTGCATGAACACATGCCCATAAGAGTGCTTGCCACACCCTTTGTCTGGGAAGTAAACTGGATCTTTAAAAGTTCTGCTTGTGCCACAGCCAGTGTGAAACACAATCCTTGCGCAAGTTGTTGGACTGCAGGATAAGCCCTGTCACAAAGCTGAGCTGTAGCTGCTTGTTTCATAGCCCTAGGTCAGATAGAGAGGGAAAAGAGGATTGCTTGAGAGGGATGCTGGTGTCCTCTGGGTGCAGGGGCATTGGAGGCATGCTAGACAGAATTGAGAGGAAAGTATGGTTAGGTGAGATCAGCTGTGTTATTCTTGGGACAACAGACATCTGTTTAATGCACATGTATTTAAATGCCTCTTGCTGTTGCCTTAGATTGCCTTCTTAGGGATTCCTAATGGTGCACAGACTGGGACTTAAAAACTTGTTTTGAATCAGGACAAAAGATGTTTAATTAAAAAGCTGCTTTTCTGTGGTGGCTGGTTTTCTTGATCTCCACAAACTTCAAAGAACTGTCTATAGTCAGAGGGTTTTTGGCTTAAATTGTCTACAGATTTTAGTTTGCTGTATTCAGAGATGCTTAAATAGAATCCATAGCAGAAGGTAATGTGAAAGGATGAGAAATTAAATGAGCTTTTACCATGGAGAGGGTTAACCTGGCAAATCACTTGGACAAGCAAAACAAATTGCCCTTACTTTCATGTCCCGCTGCTGCTCCTCACTTTGCCCCGTGGTGGGCGGTGCAGCCCTGTTCTGTCTTCTCAGATGCTGTGGAGCATTTGGAGATTGTTATCTCCCTTTCTACTTCTGAAAGATATGAGAACATATTTCTGGGAAGAGTTCATATTTTGGAGAGTGCTGCAGCTAACTCGGTTGTTTCTATACTGTACTGATAAGCTCTGCCATTCTATACAATGAAAAAAATACACTTTGTTACCTATGGTTTGAACTTCTTATCTTGCCTACTGTTATCTCATCAATAACTACTTGGAAAAGACTTCCTGGTGGGCTAATTGTGTCTAACTGTGGTAGGACTGTTATCTGCTAGGCTTATCTTGATCTTAAACAAGTACAGGTAATGTTTTACGTACAAATTTCATTTTATAGAACCTTTAATCCAAGGTTCCTAAAGCACATTACATTAGTAAAATTGCTTCATGTTCTTCTGATCACATATTGTTTACAGATCATGAAGAGCTAAGTCCAAAAACATCGTGTGATTTATATATTTTTAATATTCTTTCTTTGGTCAGCTTTCCACCTCTGAGTCATCAGTCATCCAAATATGCTCAGCAATTGTTGTTATTTCCATATAATTAATCTGTAGTTGATTTGAAATGAATTTGGGGATTCTCAGTCTGTTTTTTGCTTCAGAGATTCATCACTCTGCTAACACTAATTAGCAGAAAGATCAACAGCTTTATGGACCATGAAAAACAAGCTGTTCTCTTATCCATGGGTTGGCATGTGCTGGCAGGACTTGGAAGAGGAGGTTTTCCCCATTCATACTAGGGAGCAACTGGCAGTAGCAGAATTTTCACAAACGTTGGGCTGTATAAATTATCATTAATATTGTTGAAAATGGGGATTAGCTCGTTAAGTCTTACAATGTCAGCTATTTGGTACAACTTGGTGAATGGGGAAAGTTGGACTTGTACAATCATGTGATTTGTACCTTGAAACCTCTTTGGGAATGGGACCTTCCCATTATATACAACTGCTTATCATAATGATGATGTGATTAGTTTAATGGCAACATTTAAAAAAAAAGATTATTTCTATTAATGATGGCCTCTTGGTGTAGATAAGAGGAAGTGTTCTGTATTTCCTGTGTACAGAATCAAAATTTCTTCCTGTTATGGAAGAAATTATACGTGTTTACACCAGGAATGTATGACTACAATGCATGATTACACCACCCCATGAAAAGCCCTGTGATTTCATAGCTGTCTCTGGGTGCACTCTGTTGGCCTGTCCCCAGCCCCAGAAGCTGGGGGGCTGTAGGATGTGGGGTAAGAATGACCGCCAGTGCCAAAGCTCTATCAGATGCGCCTTTTAATAAGAAATTTTACTTCCTGCATTTTCTTCTGCTCTCATATCGGAGCAGAAGTATGTTTCAGAATGGCTTTCATTGTGATGCATGTCAGGACTGGATGTACACAGTTCAGAAAGCCTTTTCAGCTGCAGCTGCAGAGGGCTGTCCCCGACAGCAGCAGAGGGAGAGTAACAGCCCAGCACAGGTGCTAACACCACCGGGCTACAGAGGTGGGAAGGTTCAGCAAGCACAACATGCTTCATTCACTGCCTACCCAAAGTGTATCTGGCAGTCTTTTCCATTGCCTTCCTCAAAGGTTTCCTTAAAGCACCATGCCACGTGTCAAACTTATTCCAGAATTAGTGGAAAGAGATAGAAGCAATCTATTCTATAATTACACAGCTAAGGAAATGCAGCGTGGAGGGTTTTTTTGTTTGTTTTTTTAATGCATTCAGTACAAAGCTGTCTTCTCAGATGAAGTAAATATATTCTGCTATGAAATATGCATTTTTAGGTGGTTCTTGGTGTGCTGGTGTTTGAGATGACATTAGGTTATATTTGTCATTGTCAGTTACCTTCATCATTTAAGATTTCAATCAGCCTGTGTAGTGGAGTTGATTTTTACTTCCCTGTGCGCTTAGCAAGATAATTTCCATATTCTTTGACATGTCTGGAGTCTGCATCATGTAATAGTCTGAGATGAGAACAGAAGATATTGTATTCTTGTCTCATTATTGTGCCTTTAACTCCTCGATTGCTGCTTAATCGTGCTTGTATCATCAGAACATGAGAAGCTGATTGTTGTTGAGATCAAAGCAAACTGTAGCAGTAGAGTGCCTAATTAGCAGATATGTTTGCAAGCTGCCAGTTTTGAAGGAGGGAGAAATAGAGTTTAACCCTCTTTGGGACACTTATAAAAGCAGCTTGAAAGTTGTTAAGAGTCATTTGTCATAGTCGAAAAATAAAAAGTGGAGAAAATTATTATGCATGTTAAATTTCTAAAGTTTGTGTTGTAGCTCCTTAAGAAATACCGTAAGAGCTGTTGAATTAGCTGGCTCAAGTATGCTTAGCAGTGTAACTGTAGAAGCACAGATGAAAGAACTTGCCTGGACTTAGCTAAATGCTTGTATTTAATCAGCTGATTAACTAAATCTGAGGTCTGTGAGGCTGCTGTTGTTGCTAGTACCTGAGCTCATTAGTGCAAAACTGACTGCAGCATATTTATAAATACACTGTAATTGCACATCACGAACACATGATCTGTACTCCTAGAGGCTTAAGTCTTCCTGTTTTTTTCCCTGTGGTCTCTCTCTAGTGGGGTGTTGTAAAGCAAATGATTTGACGACATACTTGCTTTCTCCAAGTCGGTTGCTTTAATTGAATGTACAAAATACTCATCTTGGAGAAACAGGTGAGAAGAGGGAAAAAACGCTTCCTATACCTAATCCTTAGAATGAAGGTTGGCAACTTGAGTGGAGAAGTTTATAGACATTTTCCAGTGAAAACAGGAGCAGGATTTTCTATTGGGAAACTTTATCTTTTGAAAAATTACTATAAGCATATAGTGATTTAATTATGTGGCATAACAACATATACATGAAACAAAAAAAGGGGTCATAGTGGGTAGTGTAGAGACAATAGCATGTTAACACATTTCATGCTTGTTTGTCTTAATGTCAGTTATGAGTTGCTGGGCATGATTTTCGTAGTGCAATGGGAGATACTTTTTTTTTAGCATAAAGTCTGTCAGCAAAAACCCAAATGTTGAGCTGGTGGAGAGTTGTAAGCCAAGAGTATTGGCCACTGATAGAAGTAGTTGTTTACGTAAAGTTTGAACTGAGCAATAGTGAATTTTTAAGGTCCTTAAAATGTGTATTCTCAGCACAGCTTCGTTTTAAGTCAGCCTGTATCAGCTACCTCTGATCTTCTGGTGTGCAGGATTCTTGTTTTTGCAAAATGGACTATATATCAAATGGAACTCTGTCTCATTATCACTTACATGTAGTTTAGTGTGCTTTTGGTAGCATCATGTGTCCAGTGTGAATCTTAAAGATCTGTTTTTCCTACTGTTATCAGAGTTATGGAACTGGACCTTGAAATTTTTCTAGAGCAGGTGTAAACTGGAAAAAGGGTGAAAGGGATACAGTAATACCTGTACATTAGGTTTGTGTTATAGAATGGACTGTCAGTTTGTAAATTTTGGAGCTACATGTTAGAATTATGGGAAAATGACTTATTTGTTGTTGAGATAAAGAAAATGAAGCAGCAGAGTGTTTCATCTCTGAGCTCACTGATAAATATTGCCAAGTAATATTTTTGCTGAGTTGTATTTCAGTAGAGTTGTGAGGTAAGGAAGTAGTGTCAGGAATGACAACTTCAGCCTGTAGGGTGTTTGTATCATGTAGTGATTGTTGTCACTGGTTGGCTAACAGTGCTATTGAGTTAGGTATTTTTGGTAGGGAAAGCTTAAAAAACCCAAGCAAACAAACCAAACTGAAAACCCCAAACCTGTCCTTATCCTCCAAATCTAATCAAAGGTTAGGGAGATTTGCTGGTGATCTCAAATGCCTTTCAAATATTATATTGCTGTCACAGTACTTCAATAATAGATTGCAAATAGTCAATGTAGAAATGTAACTTCAGCAAGTATCTGTCAGCAAAGGAACTCTGAGTAATTTCCTTATCAGCAAAATTTTGTATTGTCTTTTAAATGACTTTCAGTGAGAGAGTTTTATTTCAAGCATGAACCATTATTTCTGGGATGTGATGACTTATTCCTGGTAATTGATTTATAATCAGTTTTGATTCTGCATCCCTTTGTAGTTAATAGAGGCTTGATTTTATTGTTATATAAATGTATTTTTGGATACAGATCTAAGCCTTCATCCTGCTAGTTTGTGGTCCAAAACTGGATGTGTCCTTTTCCAGTTCCAATTCTGCCGAAATTGGTGAAATTTTAAGGTAGATCTACTGTGGTTTTTTGTGGTTTTGTTTTTGTTTTTTTTTTTTTTTTTTAAGTTCATAATCTCATCCCAAATTTTTGCCTTCAGTGGGCCACATTTATTTCATGCATTGCCAGCCAGAGTCATGGAATCATAGAATATCCTGAGTTGGAAGGGACCCACAAGGATCAATGAGTCCAACTCCTGGCCCTGCACAGGACGACCCAAAGAATCACACCATGTGCCTGAGAGTGCCACTGCTTCATCTGATTTTAGAAAGTGAAACAAATATAGAGCATTTTAGGAGATTTGTAGTACATCAAAAAGTAAAAGAACTATAGTGAGTGTAATAGGATTTTTTACAAAGGCTTCTTGTACAGTAACAAGAGAAATTGTAATTGAGTCAGTTGTAATTATAGACTTACCTGAATAATGTTATGTTTAGGGGACAGATTGGCTGAAAGGAAAATTTCACCACCTGCATCAGACTGGGAAAGTGGCATTGTTCATTAACTTTAACCACGTGTAGCTGAGTAATATGCAAAACATGCTCCTTTAAGTTCTGGGCAATAAACGAGACATTATTAACATAGTAATTTTTTTTTTCCCCCATGTTGGTGGTCATTTGAAATTTAAGTAAAACTTATTGATGCAGCTACAATAGAATAAGGCAAAATATTAAAAAGTTTCCTAGTGATGACTTCAAATCCATCCAGTCTTCTTTTACTTTCTGGTTAACGCCTAATGGGAATGATGGGCTTTAATTCCACCCCTCCTCTCTGCCCCCAGATGTTAAAATAGACCCTAAAATTTGCAGTGTCCCCATCATTTCCTACAGCTGGGATGTCTGCAGGAGTTCAGTTTGAGGCAATAAAGCTAAGGGCCCTAACTTGAACCTAGTAAATACTAAGGTAGGAGGCTCTGCCTTTCACCTGGCAGGTGTCTGAACCTGGAGTGAGGGTTCACTTATTTGTGGGGATAAAAGTGGTGGTATGTTGCTTCCAGATTTGGTCTTCACTTCATGCTGCTCAGGCAGTTCGTGAGTGGCACTGGTGTTACCAAAAATTCGGTAAAACGAGAAAGTTCTCAACACCAATATAGCATTAAGAAGCAGGCATTCTTTATTTGGCTGGATGCATGGGGGGATAGCTCCTCCCAAAGCTGTGCATACTGAGTACATGGAAGTTTCTGTTTATATACTATATTTTACATACATATTGATTGATTGTCCCAGAATATGATCATCATTTCCCTGAAAACATTCACGTATTTCCCCTCCCCTTTATGCATGCATTCTTCAGTCCTGGGGCTCTCTGTGGTGGTCCCTGGTGGTCATAGACCCCAATGTTCCAGGTGACCTGGCTGAGTTGAACTTGCAGTTCTCCTTCTCACACAATGGGCATTGTGCAATTCCATAGGCCAGTAGTTTTTGGAGACCAAGCCTTGTGTTAGCTCACCAGGTGTAGACAATTTATCATCTGGTAACAGTGGCTGCTCTGGATGTGCTGGAGCTGCCATTGCTGTGGTGGTGACATGGTGGCAGGTAGTGGCTTCAGTCTTTTTTCTGTTCATATCAAGGCCTGTCAATGAAAAATCCAGCTCTTCTGGGTTTTTTTTTGTGTTTGGAAATACACCAGGGGTAAGAGGAAGGAGCAGTACCTATCTGTGTTTCTTTTCAGAACATTTTTATGACCCCGAGCAATCTGCAGTAGAGTCCAGTTTTCTCTTCCACTGTGGCTTGTTACTGTTGCTCTGAGGTAGCTCATGTTCCTAAGGCTTCCCAAAAAGAGGTGTGGAGTGAGCAACCCACTTGAAGCTATGCTTGGCATGTCTGACTTACCCAGAGCATTGGTTCTAGAGATAAGATCAGTTATATTTTTACTTAAGTAAACTAGTGAGAGAGAAGTATCTAGCTTTCTGTATTTTTAAAAAATATTCTGCACTTATATAATAAATATCTATAATTGATATAACAAGATAATTAGTTGAAATAAGTATTTCTTGACCCTTGCCTTGAAGATGTCAAGAGGCTATTTTGAAGGCTGATATTTCACAGCAGCTAACACAAACACGTTGATGCTAGCTTCAGGTAAGTCTGTGGTACACTGCAATCATATGCACAGCTTCACTTTGGACTAATTGTGTCTAGAGTTGCTGTCAGCACAAATTCAGATTCTTCCATTTTAGCAAAGTACATGCCTGTCTTCCATTTGCAGTAGTGTAATAAAAAACTGCTTCTAATATTTTAACAAAAAATATCTCTATCAGAAACTTTCAAGATGCTTCCTCTGTATTTATTTTTGCATTTTTACTGGTTACAAATTAGACTTTCTAGCAGTGCAGTCTACATTGTCCTAAGTACTTTTGTAAAGGTAATCTTACGTGGATGCCAAAACATTCTCTTAATCACATGCAATTGTTTAATTATCAGAGACAAAGTTATTTTTAAATTCTAACTGAAAATGGAAGTTTTATAGGTGTTAAATTTGAGTTCATTTAGTAATTCTCCACCGTCCTATTATGATATGTATTTGAGAGGGACAGAGGAAGGAGAGAAGTACTTCAGCAGTAGGAAAGATTTTTCTATTTAGAATAAAGCAAGGCCTGCCTTTTGTGACTGATTTTTGTGGAAATGTGGTTTTTAGTCTCTTTGTCCTTATACAAGTAATTTTGTCCTTATACAGTAAGTCATACAACAAATACGCACATGCTGAATGCAATAGAAGTAAGAATTTACTGTGATTCTATTTGGGCCTTCGACAAATATTCATTACAAATTAATCCAGATATTCAAGAGGCATGTTCAAGGGGAAGATGACACTGAACTGCAGTGATGTATTACCTGTGTTCATCAACGATGAGGTAATACTATTAAATAATGCTAAATTATTGCCATTACGTAGTCAACTTAAATCACCCTTCATTTAAATGTGTTTTGATAAATGTGCTGGTCTAACAAGGATTGCATTCAGATGTGGGAAGAGATGCTGTTGGTTCCAGTGTTGCTACTTGAGGCTGTCCTGGTAGTTTCAGGCACAGGATGGGAAGTAAAGATACCAACAAAGCTCCTGCAGAGGAAGTGGGGGAGGAAGTCAACAATGACCATTGTGGAATTGAAGAGGACAGAAGTAGGGGACCTCTGTCAGTAGATGACTTAATATCAATAGCTGATGAAAGTAATATGAACATTACTACCAGTGTGTCGGTGGTCTGGATACTGGCGGTCTTATATGGGCCAGAATACCTAATTAAGATGGAAGGGTTGAGGTGGAGTTGAAACCTTCGCCTCAGTCCCTCATGAATCAGTTCGCTTAAAAAGGAAAGTAGGTGCTTGGAGCATTAAACTTGAAGGCAGACATGAATGCAGTGTGAAAATATGAATGTATTTCAGCTCTTTTTTTTTTTTTTTTTTTTTGTATAGTACTGGCATTTAGATCACTTAACAAGAGGAAGTGTGGATATGTATAAATTCAAGGGTTATTAAAGAAAATGTAAAAGCAGTAAAATGCATACATTTATGAATGAAACTATAGCAAGAAAAGTGTAGGAGTGCTATAATGTCAGGGGAAAGGGAGAGCGGACAGTATGAGGGGATTTTAAATTTTTTTTTTTTATTATTGGAGGAACTGAGGGAGAGTTGCTGATTAACTCACTGTGGGCAGGGACTGTTTTATTGTGTGGTGGCTTAATGCAGTAGGTTAGTGCTATTCTCAGATAAGAGATTTTTCTGTTACCATCTTTTTGTCTAAGGCCTGGCTATTTTTGCTTCTACAGAAAGCATGTTCCTTGTATGCCTTTTCTGTGTTTGAAAGTGTATGTACTATGAAAAGAAGAATTGGAGTTCTAGATACTCTGCTTGCCTTTATTCCACTATTTTGTGAAAACTCTGGTACCTTCAAGACTCCTATTGGGAGTAAAGCTGGGAGGAGGGATCATTCCAGCATCACATGTGCTCATGATTTCATTGTCAATTTTGAAAGTGTTTACTGCCTAATTTAGCTTTTCAACAGATACACCCAACATTATTTTAAATATTTCTTGATGTTAATTGTGCGGGAAAAGAGATACTGACCATAATACTGAGTAAATCCACTCTGCTTTCTTGTCAGTCAGGCAAAATATTACAGTTCGAGGAAGGGCTTAGTACAAGATTCTGTTGTTGAGAACAGTAGGATTGCATCTCCTCTAGCCTCTGTATCAAGATATCTTAGACTTTCTTCCAGATGTCTGAGCAAGATAAAACCAGAGTAAAATATAGATTACTGTAAAGGAAAAACAGTAGAAGTGGCTGTTAGAATGCCCTGCACATGGTAAGGTACAGACAATATTAGCTCTCCATGTGTTGGATCTGGTGCACATTTACAACAAAAAGTAAGTACAGGCATTAATAATAGCACTTACTTCTCATATGTCTTTCTCCTCCTAGACTACATTGTCTTGTTATTTAAACTTTTTTGGCTTGGGATCCAAACTTAAACAAAGCAACGTTAATTTGTGTACTAAATGCAAATTATTCCCTTCCATCTTTTTTCTTGGGAAGCTCAAGTGAGATTCATTCGAAATGAAAATTAGTGCAGTCTGGGAAGGGCCTAGTCAGTGGATTTTGAGGCTGGTTTTAAGCCCCTGTGTCCTAGTGCTGGCCAGGACAGAGTTAATTTTTTGTTATGGTACCAGGTGTGGTGGTGTGTGCTGTAGTCCCGGCTGTCGGTGAGGCTTAGCCCAGGAGTTCTGGGCTGCCATGTGCTGTGCTGAGTGGGCATGGCCAAGACCCCAGTGCTACTCATTGCCATCTTACCTCATTGCTGGGGAGGTGAGGGAAAGGGTCTCTTTCTCTTGCTGCCAAGAAGAAAAGGGTTTCTTTCTGGTCCTGGAGAAAGCATGGTGGGCGGAGGGTCTGTCCACCATTGTTTTTCATTGTCCTGGACTTGCTGAGCGTTTTTGTGTTTAAATAATCCTCTCTTTGTACATTCTTGTATTTATTGTTGTTGCTGTTCATTGTCTTACCTTCTTGCTGTTTTCAGTAAATGTCCTTATGTCAATCCTTGATCTCTGCCTTTTCTGTGTCCCACCAGAGTGAGAAGGGAAGTTGGGGAATACCATTCCTAAACCACGGCACCCTATGAGAAAGTGCACTTGTTAACCAAAGAGTGATGATGTTCCCCAGTTTTAGAACAAATTTTAATAGAACAAACCTTTTTCTTTCTTGAATTCTCTGTTACTTTAAGGAGCAGGGGAAAATTTACTGCTTTTCAAATATTGATTCCTATGATGATAAAATGCCCTAATATTATGCTACAGTGATGAAGTTGAAAATTATTTGACATAATTTTCTGATAGCTTCTAGAGTGGATTAATATAGAGTTTCTAAAAGAGTTGTGTGTATTGTATGTCTGCTTGACAGAATAGGTATTGCTGAAGCATTTTGTTGGTGGCTTGTTTGGAGCTGTCTGGATGTTGCTGGATGTCTGGAAACCTTCTTGCAGTTTCATTACAGTGTTTGTAGTCTGCATTCTAGCCTGATAGATTTTTGTAATCAGGGATCCCAGCACTAGGAAATGTTTGGTTTCACCCTTCTCTGAGAACTTCATCTTACCAGTGTCTGAGGAAAAAAGGAAGGAAAGAAAAGGCATAGACCTTTTCCGATGTTGAAAACATTAAGGAAGTAAAACGTACTTATTTAAATAGAAGGTTTGTATAATTTAGTTTTTTGCATTCACTTTTTAATTCTCTTTTTCCTGTCCAGATGAGAAGGAATTAACCTTTTGAGGTGATAAATATAAAGCTGTCCCTGACTATGTATGTCACTGGTATATTTCAGGGTTGACATCAATGGAATATCAAGGATGTGTGTATTGCAATCAATGCCTTAAGCTTTTTATGGCACCCTTTTAGTTGAGGGTGATGGGAGCCTATGCAAAAAGGAACCTGAATTCGATAGAAACAGGCAGAGAGAGCAGATGGGAAATTAATTCAGGTTTTCCAGTTGTGGGAAATGTTATCCTGGATAATTGGGCAAGAAACCACAGCTTTGTTGTACATTTTTCTTCTAGTCTCAGGCAGGCTGTTAGCAAATTAGGTGAAAAAATGTTTATGGGTTCTGCTTTACCAATGTTGCAAAGAACAACAGCACATTTGCAAGATTGATTGGAAAGTGTTAAAAGACAGTCCTGTGCTGCTGCTTGGGAACTTCTAGTTTTCAAGACAGTCACTTCCTGGAGACCTCAGCAGCTCTCTGTGGATCTACTGTTAAAATAAGGTTAGGAAACTAAGGCTTTTGATTTCTTGGCAAACCCGTGCCGATTTACCAGGGTACAAATCCTGTGTCAGTGGTCATGCACATACCCACTGCATAGCTGTCTGAGATGACCAAATTAATGAGGTGGGGATTAGTAATTTCAGGAAAGAAATGTTTAGGCCGTGTGGTTTGGATATGTTTTTCATTTGATCTGTTCAGTCAAGATTTGCATTGTGTTTTTGAAATGAGATTTGATTAAGAAGTCTTCTGAATTGTTGCTTTGTATCAGCTTGTTGATCTTCCACGAGAAGTCAATTGCTTTAGTCAATTGCTCACTTTTGCATAGTTTTCAGAGATAAGTAAGAACTTAAGGTGGACATATTGCCAAGACCAGTAAGAAACAGGCCTGTTGTCCAGTTTCTTGGCAATGGCTAGAAAGTAAGCAGAAATTAACAGTTTCGATACATGCTTGTCATCTTAGTATAATTCCCTGAATATTCTCCTTGCTGCTAGTTTGTAGCTCAGGCTTCATGGAGGTGTGGTCTGCCTAATTAGTACCTGTGGGGAGGCAATCCAGACTGAATGGCATCACAGTCTGATGGGGAGTGTGACCCTGTGTGGCTGTGCCCACAACCAAGTGACACTGCTGAGCAGAGAGCACAGGCACTGAGAGCCCCATGTGAGCGCTCCTAAGCAATGGCTGGCCTGCACCTTGGTAATCTCCCCTTACTTGGGACTCTGGATAAAGATTCTTGAGTGATAGTAGGTAGATTATGGGGAATTTTGGAACAGAAGCAGAATAGTCCTCACCCACAAAATGGTGTAATCATCCACATGGTAAGTGTCTTATTCCAATAAATCTCAGACTTTGTCCCTCAGACTCAGAACCTTATTCCTTCAAGGGGTAAATAGAGGAATATTTTTTAATACATTGTTTTAGTTTTCATTTTTGACTAGCTTTCAGAGTTTAAGTTTCTTTTGATTCAGAACTAGTGTTCTGGATGTTTGCATCTGTTGCTTTAAATGTGTTTCTATGTAGGAAAAAGGTACAGTTGTGAGAACAGTGAAAAAATTAGTTTGCCTTGTATCTTGTGGAAGAATGATGTGAAGAACTAGCAAGTGAGTAGCAGGAATTCTGTTGGAATCAGCTGTGGTCAGGGCTGCAGTGAAAGATGTTTTACAGTGGCAAGAGTGTTACAGTAAACTGTCCATTGCATTGCCTCATCTGCAACATCTCATATTTTAACTCACTGTTTCTTAACTTGACAGGCAAATATTTGCTTCCCAGTGCAACTGGACAGCAGCTGTGGCAACCTGTAGAAACTACTAATCTTGTTCGGATGCGCTACCAAACACTTGGACAGTCAGCACCTTCGCTCACTGCTAGTTTGGTGAGTAATTTTTCTCAATGCTAGAAATGTACCAAAAAAATTGTATCTCTGTATCTATTGGTGTGAGGATGAGGATCAAACCAGAGTCTATTTCCAGACCAATCTCTCCTCCTTAACTTGCTTTTCTAAAGTACCTAATGCATGCCTGCACACTACGTTACTTATTATGATGAGTGCAGCTGAATAACATTTATGGTAGCAGTAACTCTGAATTGGGTTACTGGATTTTGCATAAAGCCTGAACTGAATGTTGCATTAATATAGCTGTTTGCATTTAAATGGTTTCTTTGCTTAAAAAAAGGCATGCAATAGAAGGCAGGTGTCCTTTCTTCTGAGCATTCTTTTCTGTCAATGTCTGTTTCCACTTCCTGATGTACTTTGTCCTCATGAGGACATAGATGTATGAAGCATGGGTTTAATTGAGTCTTTTGGATAAAATGATAAGGGAAGAGAAAGGGACAGAGATGCATCATACACTTGAACTTTCAGCTTTTTGTTTTCAAGCATCCATTTTACTTTTTTGTGTTTCTGTATATTAATATCTTTAGAAGTGTTGAAATTTAATGCAGGGCCCTGTATACTGGCCTATACTTTTCTTGTAAGAGTTATGGTAATATATATTTCTTGTATAAAGAAAGACAAAAATTATTAATGCTTTGCCTCCCTCCTCCCTTGCCTTTTGGCTGGCCATTAAAACTTGGTTGATCCATATCTCCATTCTAGGGCAAGCTTATTTTGTGATTTGTTTTGGATTTTTTAAAACAAAATATTCAGGTTGAAGGCAGCTATAGTCAGCCAATGTTGAACAGATACCACCGTAACACTTTTTTGTATCATATTGATAGGTAGATGGCTCCATGATCTGTCTGAAGTAGTATTTTGCTTCAAATGCAGCAAATCTTCACCTATAAGTCCTGGCTTCTGCGTGGTGGTGGTGCTGTTTGTGGCTCTTTAGGGCAGATATGGCTTTTTGGACTCCACACTTACTACAAACACTTGTTTCTATTGGAGGTTCTATGCTTTAAACCCTAATATTTTCCAGGGAACTAAGTGTCAACCTATTTGTTTTGTTAATTGTGAATGAAGTATTTGGATTATGTATAATTGCAATGAAAAAGAAAGTAGATAATAGTCAGAAATAATTTTGAATTGCATTAAGCCCACATTTTTTTTTCTTTTCTATATTTGTGAATAAAAAATTATTTCTTCCAAATTAACTAAGTTTAAAAAGGGCTGCGTTGCTGTTTGAGGCTCTGTTTCTATTTGCGCAACTATTAGGTGGCATGCTGATAGCAATATTGTGCTTTTGTTTTGCTGTGATGCTACAACTATAGGAAGAGGAAGATGCAGAACCATTTTGACAAAAAGTACTTTAAATGGTCATAAAACAACAGACTAATGAAAAATTCAGTGAGCCTTACTTCCTTAAGGGCCTTTCACTCATCACCTATATAGTTTTATGGCATATCTGTCTGCCACAGACTTCTTCCTTCCTGTCTCTCCACATCTTTTATCTGTGCCTGACTGCAGTTTCTTTCATGCTGGTGCAAAAGCAGGCAAGAGCCATCTAAGCAGATCTGAGCAGACTGTGCACAGGGTGGAGGTGCGTGTTCCTCAGAAGTGTTTATTTCTTATCTGGACCTGCTGATCAGACTTGCCTCCTAAGGAGGTTAATGTTAGTGTCACACAGGCAGAGCTCTTCTCAAGCCTCCTTTGACAAATACTTTGCTGTCAGGCTTTTGAAGGACTCTGGTCTTCGCTTAAAAGGGGCTGTGAGTTAGGGATCACTCCCCCTCCTTGCATATTTTTCTTTTCCCCTTGATTCTGTGATTTGGCAGAGCTGAATTTGGGAGGCCTATTGTTAGGTTCTAGTAATTGGAGCTTTTAATCATATTTAGGAAAGAGTTTACCCTTACGTAGAAGAGATTTGTATGAAGGATTTTCATGTAGCTGTTCACAGTCTGAATTGAAATTACTTTAAATGTATTGTCTCAGTCATCTGAAAAATGATTAGCCTGTTACTAATTCTTTTACTCGAACTGATCACTCTTGCTTGGGCTGGTTACTCAGCTGATGTGGATCTGACTGAGCCGTGATTATGAGCCAATATAGACAAGAATGACAAGTGAACAGGTCAAAGATACATGCTAGTGTTAATGCAATTGCAAACAGGGTACAAAAGACATAAATTTTTTTCCTTGTTCTGTCAATAATTTATTAAAAATTCACAAAATCTCTTTCTGGTTCACAGGTGTAAAACCTTTCTGTGGGGAACTATAGGTTTTTTTACAGAATATTGATTAAAAATGGGCTGCAGGTGTTGCTTTAGGTAGAGTTCAATAGCTATGCATGATTCACTCCTGTAATATAGGCAGTTGGACCATAAATTAAAAATAGTTTCTGTGTAGACCCACAGAACTGGGTTAAAGATGCATAGGAGAAGGCTGATTTTGTGATGAATGGGCAGTGTATTGGATTTGATGTGGACCCTTTATTTGCAGAATCACAGAATAATCTGAGTTGGAAGGGACCCAGAAGGATCATGAAGTCCAACTTTTGGCCCTGCACAGGACAACCCCGTAAATCACACCATGTGCCTGAGAGCATTGTCCAAATGCTTCCTGAGCTCTGTCAGGCTGGTGCTGTGACCATTTCCCTGAGAAGCCTGTTCCAGTGTCCAAACACCCTCTGGGTAAAGAACCTTTTCCTGATACCCAACCTAAACCTCCCCAGTTAAAACTTGAGGACATTCCCTTGGGTTCTGTCACTGGGCACCACAGAGCAGAGATCGGTGTCTGCCCTTCTGTTCCCCTCATGAGGAGGCTGTAGGCTGCAATGAGGTCTCCCCACAGTTCAGAGGCAGCTACGTGGTTGTTGTGTTACTCCTCAATTTTTGTCACGAGCATTTTGAACCGTCCATGACAGACAGATTCTGTGGTGATGAAACAGATAATGGGAGTCTGCACAGAGAATTAATGTGGACTTAAAAACGTTAAGAAAATGATGCAGAATGTCTTCAACACTGAATAGAAAGGGAAAACTGAGTTGAGGAGTGGTTCTACTTTAGGATGTTTTTATGGGTTGTGTTGGTATGGTCAGTCTCTTCCTCTCCTCAGTCAGTAAGATGTGCTCGTGGAAGGCAGCTCAGTGTATGTCTCAGTGCTGAGTTTTGCAGGAGTGTAGGGAAACTGTGGTAGAGTTAGTTCATCTGACTCCTTGCACTGTAGGCTGATAGTCATCTCACTTGACTTCAGGCATCTTTTCAGGGTAGGATGGATTGGGAGTTAACTTGGAGTTGCTGCCTCATTCAGTGTCCAAAGTTTAGGAGTCATTCTGTTCTCTACCAGTCTCCTGCCAGTCCACAAGTGTTTTCAAATACCATTTGTAAACTTACTGTTTTGGCTTTTCCATTTACTACTGTGAGCAGAATTTTTGGAAAATACTTCAAAATAAATTGAAATAAAGCCAATTTTTAAAATTTCTCATTGTAATGAGCTGATATGCTTAAAATTATGATAACAAGTCTGAAACTGAGCAATTACTTACTGTTTTGTAGGCGGAAAGGTATTTTGTGTGACACAGACTGAATGAAATTCTCGATTTAACATTTTCTAGTTAGCTACATATATAAAAACAATGGAAACCTAAACATAAAGTGTCTTTATGATACATAATGCGTAGATGAAAGGAAAAGAATTTGCCCAAATTAATTGGGTAAAATTTCTTCAGATTTGGCTTTTTCATGGTTCAGTGTCAAACTCCTGTTACGGGTTTTATTGATTTATTGCTTGTTTGGCTGTATGGTGTTTTTTTTCCTAATGAAAAAACCTAATCTCTTACTTTAAGGAGTGGGAAGTCTTTAATTTTGTTTATCTGTTTATATAAATAAAAAAACCCTCTGTTCCACAAGAAAGATTTCTCACAGTCCAGAGAGCTTCCTGAGACGGCATATTTTATGATTACTTTATGGTACCTTGCTCTATGAAATATTCACATAGTAAAAGTACACTATAAACAAGATCCTCAAATGAAACATGTAGATTGTAATACACTTGGCTTTTAAATTCAGTCAAGACTGGATGTGTGATTCCAGCTTTATGGCAAGTATTGAGCTTAGGTTGGCTATTCCTTCTGTTGCGTGAGATGAATATACAGCATGAAGTAAATCTCTGAGAGGCATGTTGTTTCTTCTTGAAAATGTGAAAGATGTCAATGAAATGACTAAATTTTTACTTAGTTTAATAATGGATCATCTTTTAGTACTTGGAAATAGCTTCTAGTAACATCAAAACTAGAAAAGGAGTAAAACCAGCCTTTTTGAATGGCTTGTGCCCTTTCTTACTAAGCAGTGAAGGGATGTTTTGTCTAGGTATGAATGGAAACATTTGCTACTTTTTAGCATACTACTTTATTTTTTACAGTATTTACCTCTTGATTTCTTCCCCCTCCAAACCACTTATTCCCCTGCAAACTGGCTTCCCCAAAACAACAGAAGACTGAATTTGCAAACATCTGTACTTTGGTTGCTTTTTATTGCCATTTTGTCAGTGTTCATTTGTAAGAATGGTCTTACAAAAATGGGAGGGGGCTATTTATATAAAGTTCTGGTTTATAAATTGGATTGCTGAAAGGAAAAACATAAGAAATGTTCAATGTCTATGAAAGGCAGTTTTACTTCTTCAGAAAGAGCTTTGCCTCTTCCTTTCTTTTAAATAGTATAATACTGAAAATGAGTAAGTGTGTCTTTGTTAAATATGCCATTAACTTCAGCTAAATTGACATAATGTTGACAGTTATTATGAGAACTGTTTCAAAACTAATTATGCTAATTAGAACTTAACTACCAGTAATTGCATGTATTCAAACAGCACACCAACACCCTTTTGTGTGTTTTATTCCCCAGATGTAAGACAGCCATTTGTTGTCTGAGAAGCTGCAAAATTACAGCATAGATAATAAATGATTGGGAACAAATAAAATGCATTCTTTAGAAGCACTAATTGGTGAGATAAGCGAATGACAGTATCAGTTGTGCTTAGCCAACCCACATAATTTAAAAAAGGCCTTTATTTCAATGTTTTATTTTGGCATTGTAGGAAATTTTTCAAATCATTACTTGTTCGTGTTCAGTTTTATCTAATGAATATTAGGTGTAGCTGAATTTATTTTTAAGTAGATGTCCTTGAAAGGAAGAGGGACCTGCATCTGAAACTTGGGTTGCTTTAAGTTTTAGTTCTTTGTGTCCAGGGATTCAGGTTTTCAATGCTTAAATGTGAGCAGCTAATTAATACTCTGAAAGTTAATGCAGAGCAAGTACAAGGGTGGCACTTGTGAGAAGCACAAAAACCATATAATGGAAATTGCCAAAGTAGCTAATCTTGGCTTGTTATCTCGAATCTCCCCAAAATAGTTAGCTAGACTTCAGAAACACTGAGTCTGAATCGAGGACATTGCTTGAATGCTAAACCACTGTATAAAGTTGAAAACCATGTTCTTGTTTAACTTAAAATGAGCTTAACATCTAAGAGTAATTACTGAAAATCTTTTTAAAATGTGAGGGTTTTATTCCTATGAAATGCTAAAATTGTCAAGTAATGATAGCAGGTTTTCTGTGCTTCAATTGCTTCTAGCTTTTAAGACTAGAGAGTTGTTATCCCTTGTGTATTTTATTTCATTAATTCCTTACCCATGAATATGTATTTGCATTCAGACTTCTTTGTCTGTATTTGCCTTTTAACAAATACTTAATTGCAGTTCTAATCCAGTAGAATTAGATCTAATAATAGATAGATCTAATTTAGTAGTAGCAAGAGGGAGGTGAACATCCATCTTCACAGACATGCCTATATGCTCCATATTTGTACGCAGCAAAAGGCTGGAGTAGACCTGGTCCAGAGCTGTGAAACTGTAATACTTTGACAAGCTGATGCAAGAGTTGGTGACTGGGTGCTCTCTTTCATAAATATATCTCTATTTGTCTCTCTCATTGTTTTTAAAATATTCAGAGCATATTTGAGTTTAAAACAAAACTGTAGATTCATTTGCTTGACAGAATTCTAGACATTGACCGCTTTCCTAAGTCATCTGATTAAAACTAGTGGCTTTATTAATTCTTGCTCATTCTTGGATGTGGAAAAAATACAGATGTGGTGATGGCTGGGGTTAACATTTCTCCCAGAGAGAGCTTGTGATTTCTCAGAATTGAGAACACAGCTTGTGCTGGAAATCATCATTAGTTAAAGAATAATGTGAAAATCAGGTAAAATAACCATCTCTCAGAGAAGACTAACGTAGGTTAAAAAGCCCTGTGAGCATATGCAGTGTGTTTTTCAAAAAGACCCCCTATGTGGTGAAGTAGGTCACTTCCCATCAGCCTCAGTTAGCTTCCAGCTGTCAGGATGTACTGAACGTGAGGGAGAACTGAAGGGAGATACTGCACAGTTTATTAGAGCTGAATGTAGGTATAACCCTCTTCTGTATCCTATTAATGGTACAGAATGAGTACAGATCAAATGCCTGTAGGAGCTATACAAGCAATACATCCCTGTTTTGCACAATGCTTATGTTTTTCCAGGTGTCCCATATAATAGTCTTCTTCCTTCACAGCAGACTTACCCTGAACAGGGGAAAGGCTAACTAGGACCAGTTTCTAGTTCTAGATAATCAAGAATCTAGGGCTGTTAAAATAGCTTTCTTAGGCTGTTAAAATTTTTGTCGTCTGAGGATATCTTTGTTCTAGTTTTTTGTTTGGTTTGTAGGACTCATGTGGTTAAGATCAGTAAGCTAGGTTAAATGTAGTGCTCCACTTCTGGAACTGAAGCTTCCAACTGTGTGTTAGGAGTAGCTCTGAATAAGGGCTTACTCTTGTCTGCTGTGATATTTGAGTTGTCTGTGTGTGCTGTTAGTGATGGTTATCTTAAAATGTCATCTAGAATTGCGTTGCCAGTATCACTCAAAAAGTGGGAAAAGTGGAAAGTGTTACAAAAGTGAGGCTGTGAACTTCTCACCCAGGTAGAATTGGCCACATGTCGCACTCGGACACGAGGGAAAACAACGTGGACGCAGGTCGAGAGAAAGAGGGCAAGAGCTTGGGGCTCTGGGCCCCAGTTTATTTATATATGTTCTTAGAAATCACCGTGGATTGGAGGGGGAAATCAACACCCCTCAATCACACTGGTCAAAGGAAAGGTCCATCAAATGTCTCCGCCTAGGAGAAATGGAATGCGAACAACTGGCACGGTTAGCAAAACATGGCTATGTTTACAGAAAAGGCCTGTGAGAAAAGTCTCACAAAAATGACAACAAAGAGAACTGTGAAGCTCAGGGCAACAGCCACATGAGAAACAAAAGAGTACTGGTGTTTGGCAGTAAACTATATGACCAGAAGAAATCAATGTGTAGTCATTTATAGTGTTTGAAGTTTAGATGCCTTTCTGGGAATAAAACTTTCTCAGCCTGTTGTTGGACTTTACTTAGAGGATAACTGCCTAAAATTATAATCTGTAATTAACAAGGGATAAAACTCAGGAATATAGTGATGGACTTCTTTGGCCTTAGATCAAAAGCTTCTGCAACTCCTTAAAAGATTTATAGGTGTGGAAATGGAAGGGGGATAAAGTGGTGAGTAAGGACATGAAAGAAACTGGAAAAATGACTGCATTTGGAAGAATCTAGTAAAATTTAACCATAATGCTGTCTCCTGTTCCCCCGGTCACAAAAAGCAGACTACTGTGAATCCATCGTCTATAAGTTAACATATTAATTGAAACACTGATTTGTCTATAGTTTTTAACATTTAATGAGAAAATAGTAAATAATAAGTTGCAAGGAGATTCTCCTTTGCTTGAGTGTGTGCTCATGTACAAATCTAATTTGATTGGTCTGATTTCCAGTCTCAGAAGTACGTAATGAAAGTTTAAACTAATTTCAATCCCAGCTCTGGTTTTAAAATAAACTGAGATAAAGTGGGCATGGGGAATAACATGATGAGTGTAGGAAAACTGTTGTCTATACTGCTGTTTGCATTCAGGATTTGAGGTGAGAGGTGTGGATAACCTCGAAGTGAGTACTCCCTGTGTGGCGTAGGTGAGCTGTAGTAGGTTAGGGTGTTGTTTGGTGTTTTTATAAGGCAGTTACACTTTCTTTGCAGTCTTAGGAATTTGGTACTCATGCCTAATTAGGATAGGTTGATTAATTTTTAAAAAATGCCATACAGGACAAGGTACTCTTCCACTGACTTGAATTTTGATAGTGATACTCTATATTGTCAAGAAACTTATTTTTTAGCATTGTAAAAACTTTCTTCCTAGTGCTGCTATTGCTATAGAAAACTTGATCATTGCTTTAGCAGTTTCAGTTGACAAAAATGCAAATACTGAAATTCTTTGAGCTTCCTAGTAAAGTTTGGCCTAAAGTGATGGGATTGTTTGGAAGCTGATAAGGCATATTCCTTTCTGCTCATTTTTTTTTGCTGTGGAGTAGCATCCTTATGTCAAAGGACAGCTAAATAGGGCACAATTCTAAATTGAGGAAGCAACGTTTTTATTTTCCTTCCTGTAAGCCAACATGTTCTCATGCCTGTGGTACTTGCAAAGGGACTGTAATGTAGCACAAGATGGAAGCAGACAGTGTGGAAACAATAGCTCTCATTCCTCAAGCTGAAGTACTCCCATGGTTCTGATGATAGCTGTAACTGAAAACAAAGAGACTCAAACTGGGTTGAATGACACTGTTGACTTGAAAGTGCTGGAGCAGGGAGGGGAAAAGTAGTTTTCCAGATCTCTGGTGGGAATGAACATTCCTCCTCATTGATTTTTTTTTTTTAAGTTCCACAAAGCAAAGGTATCTAGCAAGAATTTTTCTGAACATACAGCAGAGTACATTTGTGTTGGATGGTGCACTGCTACTTCTAATCTCTCACAGTTTTAGGTTTAAAAGCAATTGCTGTTTTACTGACCTGAAACTTTAAGTGGGTTGACTGCCGCAGTTGGCTTTGGCACATGCTGCTGGGTATTTGTACGTCTGGTTTTTAGTCAGACTTTCTTGTACATTCATGTGAAACCAGATGTGTTACTGTAAAATGCACTTTTGTCCTGTGGAGGCAGGTGGGAATGTGGACTTTGATATTTTTTACCATACCTTACCTGTTAGCATTCTTGCAATCTCTTGCTTGTTCTGATGTACAGTGGTTTAAATTGTTCTGGCTTCACTGGTGTGATGTGGTCAGCCTGTTTGTTTCCCTCTTCTGTACCCTGCCACAATGGACTGATGATTTTTAGCATCAACTCTGTTGTCATCTCAGCAAAGCTAGAAACCGTTGTGGTTTTTTTTTTTTTTTCTTTTATCACAGTATGCCCAATTGTGGTGCATATGTCTATAACCAGTTCTATCACATTTTTTAATAAAGCAGTACAGTAAAATTTATAATAAGCAGTACAGTAAGATCATTGCATCTATTAAGGGTTTCTTTCATGGTGTTGTGGAGATTAAGAAACTAGGTGAGTGCTCAAGTTGACCTAATGTCACTTGAGTAAAAGATAGAATAATCAGCAGGAGATTGGTTAACTGCTTCTCTCTCATGAATACATTTAACCTCTTGATCAGTGTGGAATATCTGCAATTATGTGGTACAGTGGAAGATACTCAGTATTTGGTCAGTTAAATTCAGAAGTGATGGTTGGCTTTGTAATGCATGGAATAATTTTGTAGTAATAATATACACCTGGCTGATCACAGATTCATTTTTCTATCTGTTAGGCTGTCTATTTGAGCGAGGATGAAGGTAATAAGAAACAAAGTTGAATTATGATATTGGCTGCCTGTAAATGAGGGAGAAAAAATAGTGAGTTCAAGTTAAGTAAGAGAAGTCGCCTGCATCTGAAGTGGCATTGGATCTCAGTGTATTTCATTATTCTTATAAAAACTTTCCAGTAAAAGCATATCCTGAACAAACTTTCCTAGCATGATGCTGTTTTTCCAGAAACCTGTAACTGTGAATAAATGTTTTTGGAATGCTTGTTATATGTCCTCTACCTATTAAAGATGGGATTGCAACTAGTGATCATTAGGAAAACATTGCCTTTTATTCCAGAGTTCCTTTCTTTGTTGGTTTGTAATGGAACTTCCGTCCATAGGGAGTCAAGGCTTCAGCAAGGTAAACTATCTTCTGAATTAATTTAAATGTTGAAAGGCTTAAGTATTGCTCTCTAATGAAGGAGGATGTTTTTGTGAAGCGGCAGGACCATGTGTAGTGGAAAGTGTTGAATCTTACAGTGGAAGACACAGCCAAAACACATTAAGAAGAATTACATGTTCTTAAGAGAAAGTATATTAATATATTATCTCGTTGGGAAGATATTGCATTATTGCAAGTGTTGAGATTAAATGCTTCTAAAAGGAAAATGGGGCAGCAAAATAAAGGAGACTAGATGCATCATTGTTCAGAGTGATCTCAAAACAAGATCTCAAACATTGCCAAAGTTTAACAATTGTGGTTGGAATGGAGCTTGCCTGTTACTGATTTCACTTGAAAATCAAACTAGTAAATGTCTAACAGGGATTATTCAGAATGTAATTGCTATTACTGTTTTGCCATGAGAATTTTTTTTAAAGGATTTTTTTCCTTTTCCATATACAGAATCTGAAATATTCCACTGAGCTGATTGTTAGAAAAGCTTCAGCTCAGAGGGGTTTTACTTGTTTTCTGAAAACATATCTCGATGTGTGGCACTTCAAATTCTAGGATTAAAAATGGCGTAGCTCCTGTATGTTTGATGTCAGGCTTTCTTTGGGGAGATATTGAGACAAATAGTTCAGCAATGTTTGAAAAAGGGAAGAATATTTTGGTATATGTATCTCAATTCTTGTTGAAGGGAGACCCATGAGAGATACAGACTGTACTCGTGATGTGCCTGTCTTTTCAGAAAGAAATTTATTTTATGCTATTGTGTAATTACGAAAAACTTAGAAAATTGGAGGGCTGACTGCCTTGTTTGAATCGATGATCTAGCTATGCCTTTTGATGGAGTAAGAAACAGGATTTTATGGAAAAGGCAAGATAGATGAAGCTGGCATATCTTTTGTGAAACGTCTTCTTGTATATGTTCTGTCACTGAAAGAGAAGTTGATTAACGTAATTAAAACTTAGTTGAAAAATTGGTTTGCTTCTGCAACAGTTATTTTTCTTCTAATGTTTTCATGACTGGTTTATTACCTAGGGTAATAAATTAGCCCTCTGAATTAGTGGTGAACCCAGCAACAAGTTTGGTGCAAGTAGGATTTTGTCCGGCAGGTGGCATGAAGACCCAGTGTGTACCTATGCTCTTCATGGAATGTGGCCATGCCTGCATGTGTAATTTTGACTGTTGGCAAGGTACATGTGCTTTCATGGGAACGAGTAGTTTATTTTCAAGAACCTTAAAATATAATTAACAGAATCAGTAATACTTTCTTTTATTAAGAAACAGCAGCAACCAACCCTACCCTAAGTGAGATAAATTGTTGCATCCGTCTGCTAACCTGTGGTTTGCCACTTGTGTAGGTTTATCAGCTCCAGAAAAAGAGAATTAGAGTTTTGCTAACTGAGGAATCTTGACTTTTCCGTGCTTGTGATCTGTATTCTGAGTAATATACAGTGAGAATAATAAACTATCTCTTAATGCATTGCTGGACCTGGTAGTTGGAGGGCATCTTGGACACACAGCAAGCCAGCCTGGCTTATCTGAATGTGTGTTTGTGTAATGTGGTAAAGTGGAACACAAGTTCAGTGGTGTTCTATCAATCCATGCAGTGAATATTGCCCAAAAGTCTTTACTTCTGAGGCACGGAAGAGATGTAAATGGAGTAATGCACTTTTCTCTGTGTGTGTGGGTAGGATTGTAATACTGAAGGAGGATAGAGGAAAAAAACCGGTGAGAACTCATGGTTTTATTGTCAATGCCTTCTCAGTGCTGTAGCTGGGGACTCAGAGGTGCTTTGAAAACATTTGGCTGGTGGAGCATGTCTCTTTTCTTCTCAGGATTGGTATTACCATGTTTCAGCACCCTGAAAGGGAGCTGTTGGTTCCACATGGAGCATTTATTCCATACTTTTTCTAAGCCCTTAGAAGGGACATTAGGCAAATGTATACAGGTGCATAAATGGCTGTATAGATGAAATACTGTAGCCTTTCCACTTTGAATAATAAAATTCGTATTGCTCAGAGTGTCTAAAATTGTATATGAATTACTGTGCCTTGTTAGTAGTTAATGATGATATGTATGTAACTTGATTCTGTTAAATTCATTAGTTTCTCAGAATTTCAGTGTATGTTAATAATTATTAATAAATTGGCTTTATCAATCTCAATTTTAGACAAGGCAACTTTAGCTCCTAACAGTCTAAAATGTGAGAGTTACTTTGTCTATTTCTTAAAGTAATGTGCAAGTTCATACAGTATCACTGCGTAGCTTCTATGGGTAAATGAAGTCTTGGAAAATAAATCATGAAAACTGAGTGGTGGATTTTCATTATCCCATTCAAGTGGTTTGTGATAAAGCTGGCCTATATTCCCTCACTGACTGAATATCTTAAATACACTTTCCTTTTAATACTGAAACAACAACCTTTCCTGTGGTCGTATGAGAAAATTCTTGCAGAATATATTGGAGTGCTACAGTTCTGTCTGCTAGTCTAGATGTACAGACTAAAAAAGGTATCTGCTGCATTGGGTGGATTTCAGCATCCCTTATCTCGGTGACAGTGTTAAGTGTTGCTCTGTCAATTTTTGCTGCTAATTTTGATGAAACGTCTCACTTCCAGTGCTGTAGCCAATTTCAGTGACAGTTCACAGATAATGGAGCTTCCAGAACTTGAAAGAGCAAGAGGCAGATGGATAGAGTTGTTTCTATAAGCTTTTTTTCTTCAGATAACATTAAAAACATTTCATTAAAGAAAACTCTTGAGTCGTGTAACAGTACAGAGTGATACTGTAAGGTTTTGACTTACGGTCAAATGGTTAGATATTGATCCGTATAAAATTCTTTAAAGATCATCTTCATTTTGATTCACTTCCAGAATGATTTTTCAAATTGATAGAAGAAATATATGCGCATCTTCCATCTCCCAGCATCATACATGGCTTTTGCTTTCATGCGTCTGTGACATTACGTGATGATGATCTGGTATCCATTAAGATTCTAATGAAATCCCTTTTCCCCACAACATCGTGGAGTGACAATATGGACTGTTTGGTGTGGATATATATGTATGGGACAGTTCAAAACTTCTGGGTGATATAGTTGTTTTTAAAGATTTTTTTTTTTGTGTGTGCATGTAATAGAAAAAAAAATGTACTGTGTCTGCACAGGGTGTTTGAAATTCAGTGTAAAATACTGGGGGCAAATTCCTTTAGGAACTAAAACCATTTCCAGAATACTACAGAACAGGAATGTGATCTATATTATTTCTTGATCATATGCAGAGTATGATTGTTTTGGGACCATAAAGGTGGCTCAATTTCTTTTATGACCATTCAGAAAAATAACGTTGAGCTCCTTTGTGGAATTGTAATGTTGTCTTCCCTTGACAGTTTATTCTTTAAACTATTACAGAAGCACAGAATAACGTGGCTGGGAATGGACACACAAGAATCATTGAGTCCAACTCCTGGTCTTGTGCAGGACACCCCAAGAGTCACACCATGTACCTGAGAGCATTGTCCAAGCACTTCTTGAACTCTGCCAGGCTTGGTGCTGTGACCACTTCCCTGGGGAGCCTCTTCCAGTGCCCAAACACCCTCTGGGTGAAGAACCTTTTTTCTAATGTCCAATCTAAACCTCCCCTTACACAGCTTCATGCCATTTCCTCAAGTCGTGTCACTGGTCATGAGAGTGAAGAGATCGGTACTTGCCCCTCTGCTTCCTCTTGTGAGGATGTTGTAGACTCTCCTCAGTCTCCTCTTCTCCAGGCTGAATAGACCGAGTGATCTCAGCTGCTCTCAATTCCCCTACAGACCCTTCACCATCTTTGTTGCCCTCCTTTGGACACTCTCTGATGCTTTATGTCTTTTTTATACTGTGGCACCCAAAACTGCCCCCAGCACTCGAGGTGAGGCCGCCCCAGTGTCAGAGGGGACAATCCCCTCCCTTGGCGATGCTGTGCCTGATGCCCCCCAGGACACGCTTGGCCCTCCTGGCTGCCAGGGCACTGCTGGCTCGTGTTCAACTTGCCATTGACCAGGACCCCCAGGTCCTTTACTGTGGGGCTGCTCTCCATTCAAAATCACAAAAGCAGTGTTTGCAGGAGTTTGTTTCAAAACTGTTGTACCTACAATATCCGAGGGGACATGCTCTGGTATGCTCTGATTGTTCTCTCTTCTCTAATGTGCTTAGGGAAAGGCTGCATAAGAATTAATGTAAAACACTTAGAGGTATTTGTAGTTATAGTTTGTCCACTTACCTTGACCTCTGAAATTATGGCAGTTGAAATACTTTAATTTTCTAGTAAGTTAGTTGAACAGCTTATCAGTGGACAAAAATACGATGAAAAGCTTCCTTTTTACCTGTGCTGGGAAAGAGTACCTGTTATTTTGGATTGCGAGTTATCAGAATATAAGGCAATTATTTCATTGCTTGTTATCTATTCTAAGTGTAAGAATTTTCACATTTAGGAAGAAAATAATTATTTTTAAAACTCAGTGATGGTGACTGGATGCTGTAGAGTATTTCAGGTATAGGAAACAGCCCTGACAGAGATAGGTTTAGGGGCAGAGTACAAATGAGTTTTTTCATGGTGCATAATTAATATGATTTATCATATGCTACCACCGTGTATAGTATGAGAGTGGCAGCCACACATGGGATATGTGTATGCATAAAATTAAATTTAAATTAAATCTGCATTGTAAAACTCTAGTTACATATGCATGTATAGTTTTGCATGCTTAGGTTTTATCTGGTTGATTGGCTGATTTCAGTAATTACAGCAATTTCTAAATTTTCTTGGTTTTGTCAATCAATATTATTTTCTTAGCCAAGCTGTATGATTAATGCAGAAAAATGGCAATTGAATGAGGATAAAAACTTCCTAAATTTGTGTAATTGTCCTGAAAATTATCTTCTACCATGTTTCTTTGCAGCTTTAAATAAACATGGACTAAAGACTATGTATCTAAATTAATTCTGAAACATTCTTCACATTTAATCAGGTCAAATGCTTCATTTATAGGGGAGAAAAATTTTTGGCAAAATTTGAGGTTGATTACTGTTGTGCTAAAATAATTTTGCTTTCCCTGATGGGGGGGAGGAAAAAATAGTTTCTTTTTCATACACTATTTTTTTTTTTTTTTTTTTTTTTTTGTGGTGCATGTACAACTGAACTGTGCCTTTCTGCTACAAGTGATGTGAAGGAATCTGTGGGGCATTTTGCTGTATTTTAAATATACAAATATAAGGATAGTTACATTAAAATGTTTCAAAGATCATGGACTTTCCTTCTAAAATACAAATTCTTCCATACCATGGTCTTATAATCCATGGTTTTGATAGTGCATATAACTGAAACAATAATCTGAAAATAATGAAAGCCTTCAGAAAAAAACAGCAGGCTTTATGCATTTTTAAACACGAAGACGCACCTTTGGCAATAACTAAAGGGATTCATAAATTGTGAGAAAATTCAGTGAATGCTTTCCTTCTTACATGCAAACCTCTGCCTTTCAGTTTCTTCTAATACACCTTTATAAAATGCAGTACAAGCCTAGGAAAATGACACTTCTAGAACTGACAGTGAATACACTTACCACTGAAAGATAGTTTTACACTTTTCTGTTTGGGATTTATCTCATCTTCCACTGGAAGGCAGTCTTCTCTTTGTTTCATTCTTCTGACTTCCAGTATTACTTAAGTAGCTGTACCAATGATCTTCAGCATATTGCAAAACTTGTGATACTTGCACTCTGTCTGTAGCTGGATAGTTTCTTTGTGAATGTACGTATGTGCTTTCTCTGCCTATAATCCTTTCTGTAAATTGTCCTCCTATGAAATTATAGGTGCTGTGATAATGGAGGTGTTTTGTTAGGTCATGGACTCGGTGCATCTGTGTCTGTCAGTGACACATTACTTGACGGTACAACTTTCTTGTGCTGTTTTTCCAGTAATGACCTCTGAGCTACATGGCATAGGGTACTTTTAATTCATACATATACAGTTATATATAGTTAGATAGGCTGAAATGATGGTTGGACCAAAGCTAACTACACCTCAGTATTACTTCCTTTAAAGGAACTGATAAATTGAGCACTGAGAGATTTTGTATTTCAGTGATTAAAATAAAACTTGTGCAATTATGTATTTAGATTGAGTATAAAACTGCAGACAACCTTGCAGCTGAAACCTGCAGTGTGTCGTGAGAGACAAATGGTAAGGTTTTGCGTCTGACCCTTGAGCCTTGTCAGTCTTTGGTTAATTAATTTTTTGCCACCCTCACTGGAAGCACGTAACAGCAGCATGTAAATTGTCGTTCATTCGCCTGTGTTGTTTTTGGAAACAGAAACACAGAAGAGATAGGATGTGAGGACACATGGATATGAATGATTGGGATAAAGTTTTAAAGTGTTGTAAGAAGAAAGAAGATGACATTTTGAAATGGAAAAGGGAAAACAGGAATATCGGGAGGAACCCATAGGAGATAATGTAACATTTTTTTCCCTTTGTTTCAAGCAGGTGAGGGATCCAGTCACTTTAAAGTTTAATTTTGTAAAGCAAAAAAGTTTTCACTAGGGTCAGCATGCTGCTTGAAGAGATGTTACTCTGGAAAAATTAATTCAGGAGGGATGAGTAATGTTTGTTATGGAGGAAGCCAGGATGGTTGCAAACCCCTTCTGGCCTGCAAATTTGTAGATCTAACAGTGTGTTTGATTTTCCTTGTCTCCCTCTTGTGGAACTGGAGTTTTGGTCAGTATGAGCATCTCCTTTCTTAACTAAAATAGAGCTCTAATCCTGTAACTGAAGTCTATGATGGGTCCGTTTTAAGCCATTGACCAAATGGGATGGATGCATTTGGAGCTGGAGACACGGAGGGACAGGGAAGGGGAAACATATTCAGTTAATGTTACTGTGTAACTCAGATAAAAACTGACCGGTTTTTTTAGAATAATACAGTTGCAAGTATCAGAGAAACGTAGCTTAATGGGAGTGCTGAAATTATATTTTTTAAATTGTAACAGGTGTAAAACAGTAACGTCAATGCATTTCAGTCATATGAAGAGTTGAGGGTTGGGGGCAGGGAATACAGCAGCCTTTTCTTTCTCTGCTCTTCAGATAAGCTGTTACTGCTCAGTGTTATCCTTTCTGCAATCCTTTTTTTTTNTTTTTTTTTTTTTTGTTCTAAATGCCTTTGCTCCTGGCAGGTTTTACTACTATGGAATGTACATGGACTACTTCTCAAAATGATGCAATCTGACAGGAAATCAATATTTCTTTTTCATACTAGATTTAAGGGTGTGATTGTCATAGTCTTCATCTTAAGACTGTTAATGGGTGAATAGCTAATAGTATGGTGACAGCTTTTGGGGGAAAAAAAGAAATCAATGGTTTGTTTAACCAGCAGCTTGGCAGATATGAAAACTCCACTACCGTTTTGCTCCTTAGAATCTGTGCTTTCAGACATAACCTTTAAGGATCTAGCACCTAGTTTTTGACGGAGACGAGTTTTCCTTGCACCAGTCGGGTCAGCTGAGTTGATGAGAGGCCCTCAGGCGCCAAGCCCAAGGTCACAGCCGGACCTGCGGTGTCCGCACCCCTGAGACAATCCGTCCTCTCTCCGCGGGTTCTCCGCAGCCTCACATGGGAATCCCGTGGGGCGCGGCTTCTTACGCGGTGCCGTTACAGCACTACTGCAGTTCCATTCTGCAAGTAGACAAAAACTCGTTCTTGCTGGCCGTGGCGCCCCGAGCCGCGCGGATGGCGGCCGGATGGCAGCCGGATGGCAGCCGGGGCGCGGCGGGAGCGGCCGCCGGACTGCGCCCCGAAGTTGCCGGGGCGCGCACCTCGCGCGGTCACGTGCGGCGGCGGCGCCAATCGGCGCGGGCGTGATGTCAGCGCTCGGCAGCTGCGGGGATGCGGAGCGGGGTCCGGGCGGTCCGGCATGGCCAGGCGGCGCCGCGCGGCGTGAGGGCGGCGGAGCGCCGGCATGGACGAGCCCGGCATCCTGCGGAGGCGCG
>VWZT01011281.1:519-23366 GCA_013397055.1 Pachycephala philippinensis | reverse complement strand
GGGCCGGGCAGCGGACGGGCATTACCGCGGGGGTGAAAGTTTGGCCGGCGCTCGGCGCTCCGGGCGGCTGCGGCGCACTTTGTGGAACGGCGGAGCGGGCGCGTCTTCCTTTCCCGGGCGGCTTTGGGCTGACTTTTCCGCTGGCGTCCCTAAACTCTAGAAAACGCCGTATCCCGAATGGAGTGAGGGTTATGGCACAGTGTTGGTACCGTATGTTGTTTGAACCCGAGAGTCGAACTGTGTACCCTCTTAGGATAATGCATGAACCCCTCAAATAATTAAATACGTACATATTTATATACATATGTATATTGGCAGAGAGTGTATTAATAAAGAACGTGGGACTACAGCCGAATAGAGGGTGTAGTTACTTTTTTAATATTTCACCAAAATGGAGCACCACCTCAAACTACATCATTACGGCCCATTGTTCAGAAAGCCCCTTTGCTCAAGTAGCTCTCAGCGATGAATGTACTTCCTTTCTTTTGTTTTCCTCCACATCTGCAATTTCAATGGGAGGAGGGTGAAAAGGAAAGCCTCCATACATTTGGGATCGCTATTCTGAAGTAATATAAACCCCTATATAGCAGTAAACATGCACTGAACTTCCACAGTTCTGAACTTTTTGGGACGACACCCTTTCTGATCAGTGCTTTCAACTTGGTGCTGATCCAGTGTGACAGTTTCTGTTAGACAGATGTACACAACTAGAATCTGTAGCACATGTTGTTATGGAGCATACAGAAGTCCTGAAATTCTCTTGGGCCTTTTAAATAATCCATTAGCTTTTCTTTAACTTCTTATGTGATAACACTTGCCTGTGGAAAGTGAATAACTTTCATAAAAAGATTTTGATACTTTAGTCAGTCCTTAAATCCTAAATTATTTTCTGTTAATTGATTGACAAGTAGGAAGGAGAATCTCTGCTGCAGGCTGCGACTGTGGATGACAGCTTTTAAAGGATATAAAAGTTTCAAGAGGCAGATCTTTGTAGTGAAACCGTATTTCCTTCTCTTAAACCTGCTCTAATCCATTTAGTAGTGTGAACCGGATTTCTGCCTTTTGACAAGAATTGAACAGCAGTCTGGTCTGATTAAGGGATAACTTAAACCTCTGTGTGAAAGAAGTGTGTTGAGTTCTGCAGTTGTTATTTTTACTTTATTTTCTATAACTTTAACAAAACAATTATGAATGAATACAAAAAATATTACACAGAACTGCTTACAGTCACCTAAGAGTATTAAAAGCTATACAGTGAATAACCCCAGTACCAGAGAGGCATATTCACACTTGCACTGCATGCAGTTTTTGGAGATATGTACTTCATGTCTGTCCTTAGAATCTGGTCCTAGAGTGGAGAAAATCAGCCAGTGGTCAGAAGTGTTCAAGTTGACGTGCTATCATTAGAAGAAGATGGGAGGGGGAGAAATGGTGTTTACACTCAGATTGTATTAATTAGGCCTGTAAAGTGAATCCATCTTCATATTGTTCTCTCGCTCCCCTTACGTTCTTCGGTTGCTTTGTTTCTACCTTCATCTGCAGCTAGCCTGGAGACTGGTATGATGAACTCGTGAGCTGGAAAGCATGTTATATGACAAGGGATGTAGCTGCTGTTTAAGTTCTGTTAATAAATATCAAGTGTCTGAGTTGTTTGCTTTGCTGACCTTTTGATTTTATAGTACATTCCAAAATACTGACTTGGTTATTTTATAGTGGTAGTATATGTTTTTACTAAAAAACTAAATAACTTTCCTGTCTTTGTTTTCTGTGGGAGTAGTCCATGTATTATGTCCCTTTTTTTTCATATGTTTATTGATACTCTCTTGTAAAGATGATTGATTATATTCTGAAAGGGATTAACAAAAAAACCTCAAAAAAACTGAAACACCCCAAAAAACTTCACCATCAAAAAGAGCCCAAACCCAAACAAACAAAACCCTCCCACAACAGAACATCCCTCCCCCCTCCAAAAAAATAGCGAAAAAACAACCCCCCAAAAAAACCAATGGGGGAAAAGAAAAGGAAATTTTCTGAGTTAAGACTGTTCTGAAATACCTGTGATCTTCAATATAAGGTCAGATAACTTCATATGACTTTTTCAGTTCTCTTGGTTAGAAGTAGAAATGTTAAAAGCAGGTAAATCTGCTTAAAAGCTGTGTGCTTTCTCAGGCAAAGGTGCATTTAAATTAAACCAAAGATACAATGATAAATAGCAGATGTGTAAATGAAAGGCCAAATTGGTATAACTTCTGGGTTTTTTTTTCTCTTTGTACACAATTTGCTTCAAAGCTTGATTTACAGGACACACAAACCATTTCCTTTTAGACGGGAACCTGATGTAGTTGTGTTTAATGCCTTGTACCATCATGCTGTGTTTAAAAAAAGCCAGGAAACAGCTTGAATTGAATCTCAAAATATAAGCCTTAAGTAAATATGTAGACTTGGACAAATCTTGTTTTGGCTTGATATGTAAAACATTTTTCTGTTGCTCAGGCTTCGGAGCGAAACTGAGCCTTCAATTTGTTGCAACCTGCATACATACATCTATTTAATCTTGCTACAACCTCTTGTGTCCAGTTACTTATGTTGTTTGTATTCATAGGTTAATAAAAGCATCTGAATGTAGTATATGCTTCTTTCCAGTAATGAGACTCTGAAGGTTTAATTGCAAAGAACACTTTTTTGGTAAGAAACATCAGTATCAAATTGACCATTTCTTTCAACTTGTAAGTTTTTTAAGAGCAGTGTAGTATGGATTCAGATAACAATTTCTTGAAAGTAAATTTGAAAAAGGTGAAAACAGCTAATTACTTCTTGCATATTATTAATTACATCCTTAACTGTTGTCTACTAACAGTCTATGTTTGTAGTTGCTTGACCAAGCAGTGTACTTCATATTGCCTTAAACCAACAACCCTGAACCCACACGATGGTGGGTAAATGTAGCATGTATTTCCCTGAATCTGTAAGAGGGATGTGGGAATGTGGGAGAAGCCTTGCTGCCAGATGCAGCCAGCTTCAGTCATGCTTCCATTGCCGATTAAGCTTTCACTTTGTCAGACAGATGCTTTGGGCCTTCACTTTTCCTTTTGCTAATTTCAGTTTGCCTCTAAGTGGCTGGTAAACAGTGTCTTGTAAATCTTTGGGTAATTACATGAGCTTTTTTAATTAGACTTGCAGAGAAATTGACCAGCAGCAGAGAAACCAGCTATACATGAAACCTCTCAAATGTCGAAGAAAATGCAGTGTTTATTTATTTTCTTGTCTCTAGGTAGATATACACAGTTTTTTTCAATTCTGGAAAAATTTCATAGGGAATCTAATCCTGCTTTAAATTCAGGGTGACTGTACTGCATTGTTTGCAGCGATATGATTATAGCCAACATGGAAAATTCCACTTGAAAATCTAATACATGCATTGATTTGAGTGGGGAAGTGTGTGAGGTAAAAATAATTTAATCACAAAATTCAGACTTATTGCTGTAGAAATGGAAGTAGGCAGTGTAAAGGAAGATGTGGTGTAAATGGAGAGTTGCTGTTTTTGTGGAATTGAGGAAATCAGTTTATACCAATTCCATATGTTTCTAGAAAAGATGGCAAGGGGCACTGTCATTATGTAGCCTTGACTACTCATTTCTGCTATCTTCAGTACAGGAAAACACTTATTTTTGTAGATAGATATTTTGAAATTTGGTACATAAATTGTCCAGATTTTTGCAACAACTCAAACCTTACAGATTTTTCTAAGTCCTTGCTTATTGGCTCAACTGAAAATGCATTCTGAGAAATCAGAAAGAAAGGAAAGAACTTCATGGAAAAAATGGCCTTATTTGCAGCTCTTAAGCAGGTGACATTTTTCTGGAGTAGAAGGTTTAATGAAAAAAATTCTTTCTGGAATACTGAAAATTGACTTGTGAAGTAAGAGGGTCATATTGGAAGCCACACTCTACAGCAGAGGAAAGGAAAGAAGTACACTGTAACCATCTCTTTTCTAAATGCAGTTCATGTTTGGGAATGTGTTTGTTGGATGGTCTGCTTAGGAAAAAAATTATAAAAGTTGAAGAATATTAGTTGGAATTTGGCCTGGTGTCTGTTGCAAAGTGAAGAGAAAAGGGTGGAAAAGTCAGTCTTACAGATCAGGTCCTGGAAAGGTTCTTAATTTTCACTGTTTTGAATACTGTGTATGTACATCAGTGTTCTCCTCTAGGCAAGAGAGACCTAATCCATTGTTTCTGCTGGTGTTCCTGTATTGGTGGAAATGGTTTTACAGTATCAAAGAGGAGTTGAGTTGTTATGAGTCAGGCCTGATGTATCTCTCTGCCTCTCAGTGAGTGTGTGGAAGAAACGGTTTGTGGAGGGCATGGAACCAGAGAAGATTAAAAAAAAAAATGTTTGCAGTTTCCAGTAGATTCAGATTAATCAGTTAAGAAGCAGACAGGATATAAGTCTTCCGGTGCTGTATGGGAACAGCTGTGTGTCTGCACACTGCATTTGTCCCCTGCTTAGCTGTTGTGCCCAGTCCTGCCTAAAATGGGCTACACTTGCAAACTAAACTTCTCTGCATTTACTAAAACCTCAACAAATTTGAAGTAGTTGAGCTACTCAGAACTACTTAAATTGTGACACTTGCTCTTTCCTTTTATGAGTTTTTTTACATGAGCAACATAGATAGATGTAAAATATATAAAAAACCACCCGAATTTTGTATAACCTTGGTAAACTATTATTTTTTTTTTCTGGGTAGAGCCATATTTATTTTCGAGTTGTTCTATACATTGTTACAGAAAACAGGACATTTTAGGTAAAGAGGTGTGCAAGTGAGAATAGGTGTTTTCTTGGCTTAAATAGTGATAGGCAGTGATAGCTGCCTTTAGAAAGCAAAGGACTAGCCTTCTGAGAGAAGAGACGCTGAGATAAAGAACATTTTTCATCTCCTTCTTAGCTGTCACTTGTGCAGGCCTAGTAGAGTGTACAATCTCTTGGTTAGTTAATTCACCTCTATTTTCCAGACATTCATGCATTGTTACATGTTTGTCAGGTCCTCTAAAATGCTTTGTGTCAGACATATTTTGCTATTATTTGAGCCGTGAAAGCTTTTCTGAAAGGGTTAATTTTTTTTTTTCCCTCTGTCTTTGCTTTTCTCTATGTTGTGGACACTTTTATTTTGGAGTCCAATATCAAAAAAAGAAAAAAGAACCCTATGCTGCATTCAGAGCTAAAATATTTGGCAAGGAGCCAAACTTGGTGTCTGTAGCCTGTATCGCACATCTTACTAATGCCTTCTGATAATTGTAGCAACGTTTCTTGATAATGTCTACAATATGTCACAAAGCTGACTGACTGTTTTATATTAGGTTTGGAAGGCAAAACATAAACTTAACATTTCTTTGTGTCAAATCCTTTGGTGAGCTCAGTGGTAGAATCTGTAATGATTTGAACTGATCTCAGTTGTGTTCTAGGGGTCATAAAATAAAGCAGCTTTGGCATCCTCTGTGTACTCGTTAGCTCCTGTTTCTGAGTCACTTGGCTTATCTCCAAAATCTACTTGTGTGGGTTTTTTTATTTATTTTTTTCTTTGCCTGTTTTGTTGGTAACAGTAGGAATAATAGCTGCGTGAAGGACAGTAGCTTATTGAAACAGGATTTTTTTTAAAGTTCCGTGAAATGTCCTTGGTTTGACAAATGGTTTTACTTACTTTGTCACAACTAATGAAACTCGTAATTGTATTTTCTTTTCAAATCTTTACAAATTTTTTTGTAAGATGCTTCCTTTAATGCAGTTTTGATTGTGATGCTGCTTCATGTGTCATATTTCACATAATGATTTTAGATTTGTTTTCACTAACTGATACACTACATTTTCTTTAAAAGTCAAAAGTTTTAGATTTGTTACGTTAGTGGTTTTCTCAAAATTGCCCGCAGGCTTTGAGATGCTATTAATTCCTTCTATTAGACTGAAGCAATACTTGCTTCAAATTGCTTGTAACAGTACCAGTTATTCATTTGAACATTAGAATTACATAAAAATCCGTAAGTTATTGTTATGATCTCAAAGCAGAACACTAAATACTGCAATTTCATAATTGTTTTTGGTCTTGTTTTCTTGTCTTTACTTTTTCCCCTATACATGTAGCACTAACTTCTGCAGCCCTAACCGTGTTCTCTGTAGGATTCTTGCTTCAGCCAATGTAAATCAGAACAACATTGTTTTCTGTCAGCAACTCATGCTTTCTGCAATCTTACTCAATTCCTTTGTCTCAGTTTCTAACTTGTGTTCCTCTTGGATTCCCTGTGCCTCTTCATTCAAGTCCCCCTTGATTTTAGGTCTAAAGTTTAGTGCTTCTTAATGGCATACAACAGCTGGGATTAGAGACAAAAAGGATACTTGCACTCAGTGTCTGTGCCCTTGACAAAAAACAAGCTCTTCAGAGACTTCAGCAACTAAACTCCAGGTTTTTACAGTGCATGTTTTGTTTGGAGTACTTTGTCCTTTTTGAAAGTCCTTTGTTTTGTATATTTGCTTGCGTTAGTTTCATAAGGATGTTAAGTAACACTTCTATGACATCTGGTTATCCTCCCCAACCAAGACACTATTTCAAAGGAATGGAACATGTGCATTGAAAAGTATTACAAAATGAATGATTTTTGAAGTGTTACTATCAGATATAGGAGATCCAGTTTAGCAGCACTATATCAAAAATTCCATCCTTGTCTAGGTGCTGTAAAAGAAAATGTCGCAAGTGATCAAATTTGAAGAAAGTGTTTTAGTAATCAACTTACAGTCTAATTGAACTAGTAGATAGCCCTTGGTTAGAAGATGGGTTTGTGGTAACTGGTAGTTCCTGTTAGAAAACAATATATATTTTTCTGAATTTCACTTTCAGCTATCTGGAACCTGGAAATAGTTCAGAATATCTACACTGTAGAATTGACTGAAGTGCATTGATATGTTTTGTGGAGATAATGTCATGTTACAATTCTTCTGATAGTACTTTAGCCCTAGAAAGCTGCAGCTTGAAGTGTGCATGTTTTTGCATGTGTTTTGTGTATTTGAATATTCTTGGTATTCTCTACAGAGAAATAATGCTATAGCAAATACAGAAACATATCTGAAGATGTTTTTCAGCTAATATAGATTCCTCTCCTGTCCCACAGTGTAACTTTCTCTTTCTGTGTGAAAAGTAAGGAAGACATGCTAAAAAGTGTATGAACTGTGTGCTTGCTTTAACTTCTGTTTTGAGTTCTTTTGATGTGAAAAGGGTTTTTTTTTTTAATTTTACCACTTTGCTTTAAATTATGCCACTAGAAGAATACCATTTCAGTTGCTCTAAAAAAGCCTAGTTGTACACAAGTTGTGCAGATACATTAGGGGAATTTAGCAGTCAGAATTTGTGTGCAGAAGAACCTGGAAGTATTCCCCAAACTCATGTTTTCTGAATACAACACTCATGAGCACAGCTGGAAAATTTAGGTTATGAGTGGAAAATTGATTTTAGGACTTCAGTGCCACTTGGGAACACAGCTTTCTAGTTCTAAATTACTTCAAATTTTTTGAGATTTTAGTAAATGTCGAGAAATGCAATAAAGGAAGGAATAATACAAATGAAAAATTAGAGCAAATGTTTATGACGCAGGTAAGAGCTACATTTTATGTTGCTCTGGTTCTATATTCATGCTGTTCTCTTTCAGTTCTTCAAGACAGAGTAGCGTGTGTTTGAATGTAAAAGATTATCACAGTTTATTTGGTGTAAGCAAAGCCTAATAATGCACCATACTTGATCATTATCAAGTGTGGTGTATTATTAGACTGACAATGATAACTAGAAGGCTTTAACATTCAAACATTTATAGCATTTTCATATTTGTCTCTTTAGCCATGAGTATTTGCTCCTGTCTGGAAGCAACAGTTCAAAATTGTTCTTAGGACCAGGTGGTCAAAATCTACAATTTTTTTGGGTTGGTTGGCAGCAGAGAAGATCTGAGGTAGGGCGTATCATGTTTATGACTTGAGTGGGGGCTGTAACTGCATTTACATGCTTTGCTTTGTGGTTGTGATAAGAGATTTAATCATTAACAAATGTGTTTGTATGAGGTAGCTGCAAAGACCTTGTTGTATTTGACCCTGCTCATCTGAAGAGACCAGTGCCTGCTAAACTGGAGCAGCATCTTGGCTGACTGTTGTTTCAATTTAATTTCTCAAATAGTAGTCATCTTTCTTGTCCATGCTCTTAGGACCCTGCATAGCTTTACCCCTCGTATTTCAGCATAGATTTTTTTTCATGAGTCTTTGGAATTTGTTTGATGTTGCATGCAATTTGCCTTACTGGTAATACCAACTTTGTTTTTCTCCTTTTTGTCTTCTGGCTTACATTCTCCTTATGATCACAGCAAAATGCTAGTCTTATCTGATTGAGATTGCAGCTCAGGACTTGCATATTTTTGAGCATTTGTGACAAGACTTTGGAAGAACTGATTTTGTCTCATTTTTTATGGTATTCGGGGGTTTTAGAATAGAATCATGAGAGAACAACCACCTTTTTTGGCATGCATTTTGTTTTCTCCATTTCTGTTTCTGTAGCACCTTATGCTCCTTCCTTTATTTTAACAGTAAGAATGGAACCTTCCAGTTAGATTTTTAGCACTGCTGCAAAACACAGTAGTGTATGCTTTTTGATTGCCTGTTTCACCCTAAAGACACCTTCAATTATTCCAATATAATTTTTTTCTGATGTGAAGTCTATCCGACAAATCAATCCTAACCTCTTCTGATGCTGAATCCAGTAATGCTGGTCCAGCTTATAGGTTCATGAAGTGTGTTTTCCTGTCTTCAGGCTCTCAGGAGATAGATACATGGAGAAGATTCAGTCACTTTAAAATGGATATGTTTCTGCAAAGGAGCTATTCTAGAAAAAAGATCTTATTTAAAGCACCCATTTTTCATGTGTCTTCTCTCTAGTACCACTGAGGAAATGCAGTAATCAATGAGGATTCTGTCAGAAATTAGTTCTTACCCCTTTCTCCTTCAAAATGGCCCATTGTTTGTTCAAATGCTGTAATGATTGTCCAGATAGCACTAGATGTGATTAGGGAGAAGAGGGTAGTGCCATAACTAGGAGTGCTAATGGAAGAGTGTCTGGCACACTGATGTGTTAGACTCCCAAGCAATTTTAGCAAACATGGTAGTTACACATTTTTGTGACTCAAAATTTAACATCTATGGCTGTGCTGTAAGAATGGGATACAGGAAGTTACCTGAGATGAGTATTTCCTCTGCCAGTACTTTATGTTGCTAACAGCTTAATTGATGCAAGATGCAGTCCTGGCCTTTGGTTTGTGGTTTCTTTGGGAGATAGCTTTCAAGGGTTTGTTTTCTTACTGTTCAAAATTGAAACTACACATGTGCATTGCTCTACATTGACGTGATTTCTTGCCTTGGCTGTAAGGATTGTCAGATGTACCATGAGGTGACATTGTTTGTCAAATAACTGACAACTTACAACTTTTTTTTAAAGTTCCATAACTATGTAGAAATCTTACTTAATTACGCTTTTTCTCTGCTGTGAGATGCCTCTGAAGCAGAAAGAGTTTTCCTGATCAGCCTATAGAGCTTGGCTCAGAGCCTAGTTAAGTATTACACTGAAATTCTAAATTTGAGGTGGCGGCGATCAGCAAGAAATGAACATCTTACTAGTTAAAAACGAAGCCAAACCAACACTCTCCCCTCCCCCAATAAATCCCAAAACATTTCACACTTCCTTGAATCTAACGATGAGAGGGAAGAACTGTGTATTACAATTTATAACTTGGTCCTGCCCCCGCACTTGGCACACTGAATTGCCTACTGTCTGTTGCTCGGTTTTACAAAATGAGTAATTTGAATTCAGTGTACTTTGAAGTCACGGGGACTACGATGCAGGAATATACTATGTTGTTTGTTACCTCTTGCACCAGCACAAGGGCTTGCATACATTTTGGCTTACACTATATTGTCAGAAAGGTAAGTTCCAAGCTTCTGAACATCTGCTGGAGTTGTTCATCTCTGCCTACATTGATCCTCATAGTTTTGTCATCAATCTGTTACGTTATCTGCATGTCACCTTGAGTGATTCGGTTTTTCCACGCTGTATATCCTTTAAGTGTTGGTGAGTTTTCAGTATCATGTCATGTAAGCAGAGTATGTTTTGCTATCTAGTTTTGTGAGTTTTTGGGGGAACAGAATGTTTGCAACAACTCTCCCTCTCTGCACATCCCTGCTACCTCTATCTCTTATGAAGTATCAAATTGTTTTAATCAGTTAAATTAATCTTTATGAGAAAGAGGCCCCCAGTGCCTGTAAAGACTACTCTTTTTCCCTTTTGCTTAATTATGAAAAGCTGATTAACCAATCTGCACCTGTAACACTGAAAGTTTGAAACTAATTTACCTTTTGAGTCTTCCTAGCTCTTTTGTTTTTTCCTCCTTCCTACAGTCATATTATTGTTGAAATAGGAATAGCATTTCATTCTTTGATAAGTTGAAACACAGAGAAATTTATTTGTATAGGCAACTGGTGCAAGGCTACTGGTGATCTTGAATTTACTGATTGGGTCTTGTCACCATGAACTCATAACCTTATAACAGATAGAATGTAATAAAATAAAACAGAGATGTCAAAGTTTTATCTACTAACACAGTTCAAGGACTAAGTATGAAATGATTGTAACATCTGGATGGACCCTGTCTAATCACCAGTAGCTTTTACCAAGCAGATATCTGATAGAGATGGCCTCACAGATCTGTTCAGCAGGTAACCAGCACCAGAAAGCTGTGCATAGGAAGAAATGCTAATGCTGATGTAGCATGCTGACTTTCTGAATGGTGTCATATAATTAATAAAAAATTAACGGGGTAATACCATGAATTAGCGTTGCAATTATGCTGTTGAAGGTTTTAGTAATGTGAAATGACTTGATTCTGTAGCCATCCCACAATATTTACTGCTTCCTTTGCTACATCCTAAAACTATTGAGCTATCAGAAGTTGAATGGTGTTCTTTGTTGGTGGTATCTTGGCCCATTTGAGGCAAGAAAGAAAGAAAAATCAGACCAAACACATCACATTCTAAAACATCATTTTTGTTTCTAATTTTCTTATTTGCTTTGTCCTTTCTTGTGTTTTTGCTGTACTCTCACAGCTGTATTTACATACCCCTCCTAAATAGATGAATGATAACAGAGTAACATTTTAACTTCGTTTTACATTGCAGTAAAAAGAAAGAAAAAAGGAATCTTCAGAACATTAAAAAATATACAGTGTAGTGGTTTGGTAACTGAATAGAACAGCTGCATCTAGAGTGAGACATTATAGAACAGGAGGTGGATTTCCACGTGTAAAGAAAAGTAACAAAAAGTTTAGATGCGGTCTTAGCTATGACAGCAGGCCTTGGCCACAAGCTTTGCTGTAGCTTTTGCTGAACTAAAATGCCAGGATGCTCATGCTGAACTATAGGACGCTTAAGGATGTGGCAGGGACTTGAGTCTTGGGCGCAGATGTATTTTGAGATAGCCAAGGGCTAGTCTTGGGGGATGAAGCACATTTAGATAGATCATGTTTGAGGGTTTGTAACTAGGTATTCTTCAGTATGACACTTACTAATTGAAATAGCCTTGTCAGCATTAGGATTTGACCAGCTTGATGTGGATAGAGTTGTTGCTGTGAATTATTTTTACTTCAGTGCTAAATACTTGCAGATCTGTCAGGGACCAGCTGTGGTGTTTGATGGTGAATTCAGCTCCTCTGTGTGGAATTGTTGCCACTTTTTTCAGATCCTGGTCTGGCAGCTAATAAAAATGGAGAGGAAAAAAAAGAGCTCTGTGGCCACTTCAGTCTGGAGGTAGAAATCTCTTCAGATAAGACCACATGCTTGTGACTCTTGCTATTCTCACTTGCTTGTCTCTTGATACTGCCATTCTCATGAGAACAGCCATACAGTAAGTGGTAGCTGCTCTTTTTGGAAACTGCTTTTGGTATCAGTATTAAAGCCTGTATGTACGTTGTTGATTTAGCTGCCAGCCTCTGAAGCCAGATACATATTTTCTCCTCACAGCTGCTTTCAGGCTTCTGTGACTAAGAAATAAACTACATAATACATGCAATACTTATTGCCCTGTCTGTGTTACTTTTTTTTGTGGGGCGTGTGTTTTTGGTTTTATGTGTTTGTTTGTTTTTTTTCCCAAGGTGTGTGTTTCCCACAGGATTATTTCTTGGATTACTCACCTGTTAAATTAAATAAGTCTCTGGCTCTGCTCTAATGCCAATTTTCTGCCTGCCATCTAACTAAAATACCTTACCATGATTATTTAGGATCCTTCAGTTTTTCCTTTAGCTGTGCTTGTTGATGTGAATCATGTTGGCCTTTCAAGGAGCTAGTTTTCTGACTGTAGTTTTATTATGTCAGCTTATAATTGCAACTGACCGATTTCCTCTCTAAAAGACATTGACCCTTCAAGGGTATCATGGATCTACTGTATGTGCTTTACTGGTAATAACTGCAACCACTCTGAATGCATAGTCTTTTTGGTATGTAGATGATTTTTTAAATTTTTTTTATTTTATTTTTAGCTTTTCAAGTGAAAGATTGCTGTGTCTCTGTGGCATTGACCCTGGTCTGTCTGCCCTTATTAGACAGTCCTGTATGGAACAGTGCCGACAGCTGACATTGGCAGAAGGTTTCTGTTTTTATCAGCTGAAGTGCAGTACTAAGGAACATGATGGTCTGATGCAAAACCTGTAGGCATACAGTAAATGTCTCTGAAGGTTTCAAATGCTCTATATTGAACTTTTCCATAGTGAAAGAACCGGCTTCTTTGCAGCTTTTTTAATCTCTTACTGATCTCAGTTGAACCTTCACATGTCCTGATGATAAACTTTCATCCCTACATGGGACACTATTCCATCGAGTCTACCCATCTGATTATTTTGGGCTAAAAAATGAACTGTTAATATATTCTGGTTCAGAATGTTGTACTGGTGCATCAGCATGGCTGGTGTCATTGAAGGCACAACCGACATAAACATTTAGTAGTCTGAACTCTGACTTTCCTTTGTCACAGGAGTAATCACATCAATTTAGGTATATATTTTTGTTTCTGAAATGGTACTGGTGCTATATTGGGATTTTTCCATGTGTTAGCTGTGTTTGTCCCAGCTCTCAACTGCTTCTGAAATGTATTCTGAAGGAGAGACAGGAAAGAAAGAATAATGCCAATAAGAGTTTCTCAGTTAAGTAAAGGATCCCATGTTAGATTGGTTAATAACCTTAATATGGGATAAGGTAAGGCCTGTGAAGATCAGCACTTTCTTTTGCTAGCTAATGTCCTGATTATGCTGGCCCTACCATTGTTTCAAAACAGTAATAGAAAGGAGACCCTTTTCAAGCATCCATTGTTAACTGTATTAAATTTTATGTTAGATTATAATGGGAAGGCCGTTGAGAAATTTTAAGAAATTGTTAAAGGAGGAGTGATAAGGTCATGCAGCCCTAGTACTTATTGCTAATTTTAGTCTGTTACACCAGTAATTTAATGGCGTGGTACCAAATGACATTACCATCAGCAGAAAAGTCCTCTGTTTAAACAAGTGTTGGATAACTACTTCTTCTGTAATGCTGGTTCTATTAATTAGAGCTAGTTAGCACTACTACTGTTTTGGATTTGGTGAATTATGATGTAATGCTCCCAAGGTGGCTGTAATCTTTGATCGTTTCCACCAGGTCTTTTTGAGTTACAGAGCTGGTTCTGTCTGCATGGTGTCATGCTAAAAGTAGAAGCCTTTTTGTTAAGGAGGTGTAAAAACTACTTTTATAAAAGTACTTTCTGAAAAACAAGTCTTGAGATCTTGAAAAATACTTGTTGAGTAGCATTGTATTTTCATTTAAAGAACCCTGTGAATATCTTTTCAGAAATAGGATCAGGTCTGTCTTATATTTGTAAAATACTGTGACTTCTTTTTCAGAGAAGACTCTTAGGAGAATTGTGTATTGGTTCTGAAAGTAAAAAGAAAAAAGAAAGAAAGAAAGAAAGAGTCTTACAAATTTTCATCCTCTGACTCCTGTGATTTGGAGCGCGCTCTTCACCCATATCTTCTCCCCTTCAGACACATACCTGAAATAGCAGACTGTAGAGTTCATACTTGCTACAGCAATGAGGGGCTTTCCAAACTGGAAAGTTTGTGGAGAGATTGAGACAGAGTATTTAAAGTGTCTTGGGGAAGAAACTAAATGTAGGTCTTCTGTCTCCTGGATATTAAGCAGGTAGAGGATTTTGAACCAGTATCTCATATCGTGGAAAAATCTCTTGTCGTGTTGCACATGTAATGAAGACTATCATGTTTCAGGTTTTTTTTCAGCTGAATGCTCTTTCAGGTTTTGCTTTCTAAGAGAAAATACTTACCTTTTACCCATGTGAGCCTGATCTTTCTGTTTTCTCAGGCAAGGACATTAATCTCTGTTAGGTAAAAGTCTCTAGAATATAAGGTGATTATTGAAGGTCTGGGTGGAGAATATGAATCTTAAAAAAATCATATTCTCCTAGAGGAGATTCTGATGTTCGTGTTAAAGCGTAAATCCAGTTGAGTGGATGGCTAGTGAATTGGGGTTTTTGTGTGTAACTCTGTAAGTTGATACAAAAAATGTAAGATAACATTTATACTTTGGAAAAGTGAAATGAATGTTTAATGTGTATATCTAGAAGTGAAGTAGGCATGTGTACATGTGTACGTGTGTGTATATGTGGATTTGTAAGAGACACCATCATCAAATGCTTGTGAATAATACATATATATAAAAGCCTTGAGAGGCAGTCTTTTAAAGCAAATGCTTAATTTTCTTTCTGATATTTGTACAGTGGTATTACTGAAATTGATTTAATAAAACTTTTTCAAAGTTAGTGAAAACACAGTTCAGTTAAATACTCTCCCTCTCCCTTCTCCAACATCCTCCATTCCATCCCCTCCACGATCCATTGCCCCCCTTTTCTCTGTTCTTCCTCCCCTTTCTTCATTCACTGTCAGGAAGGGACGCCTCAGAAGAGTCATTTCAGCTCAGCACGCCACCGTCAGAGACTAGTGGAACCATCAGCTACAAAAGTGAGTGCCTTTATTGAAGGACCCTTCCTAAAATGAAATGTTGTGTCAGCAGAGGATTTGTTGTTAAAGAGAAGCTCTTCTATGTGCTTGGTGGGGGATTTAGTTATTTTTACCCATCTGCAAGTGATATAATCACTATCTCTAAAGGTGAACTTCAGCACTGAATTGATTCCTACTCAAGTGCAGCAGTTGTTGTTTAACTTAAAAAAGTTGGGGGGAGATTTTTTTGTATCTGCAAAGTGTAATAGAAATTGTATGAAAAGTTCCACTTTGTTTTCATCAGTTTGTGTGATGTCTTTTTGTAAATCCATGTGCAGTTCATTTGTCTCATTCTTAAACAAAAGGCTTTTATTGAGTAAAAAAAAAATCAAACACTCTATTACCAAGTGTTACGAAGCAAAAAAGACGTTTCAGAGTAAAAAAATAGACTGGCATCAAAAGATTATATGAGCAGCTACAATAGCAGTACTTGGTAGTTCGTAAGGCTGTTCCACTTTTTTAGAGAGGTACTCAGAAAACTTGATAGGCTCAGTGAGGGAGATGTTACTATGAAACTTTTAATAAAATGTACTGTACTGCATATTTTAGAGCATCAGTGTTCACCTGTATTTATTTTGTGCTACTTTTTTGTGAGAGTCCAGCAAAAATGAAACTGTGTATCCATTGTTACCACTGCCTGGAAATCCCATTTTTCACTTTATTTGAGATATTGTAGAATTGATTGCAGTAGTTACATGCAACTTTTGATACAGGTTGAAGTAGGTCTATGATAGCAGTCCTGGTCATGAAAGAAAAGTCCTGGTTTTATATTTTGCCTTACCTTCTAATTAGGGTTCCAAGCACTGTTGTCAGACTGATTGTTTCTTTTGCTATATGTGTTAATTCACTAGGTATTAGTAACGTTGACTTTTACTGTTTCTTTCAGCACATAACAACATTATCAGTACTAAGATATCCTTTTGGGGATCTGGGGAAGGGCATTTTGGGGTTTAAAGAAGCAAAAGTAAGTGAAACCTACACACGCATACACATACACACACAGATATATCTATATATATATAGATATAGATGTTCTTCTGACCAGCCACTTTCTGTGTGCATTACTGTTTACTAGAATCACTCCAAGTAATTACCTCAACGTGTAGAGCCTCAGTGTGTAAAGGCAAACTGTCTATTGAATTGCAGTTCTGTGGACATAAGTGTGCTAGGTTTTGCTCCTCCTCTTACCTCATTTTCCTGCATTTTTTCACCATGCCCCAGTGCCCTACTGTGCCTCTGGATATACTTTGTCAAAGGTAGGTGTGCTGTCAAAACCTCAGTGTTGTAGCTGCAGAGTAACCTTAGTATTTGCTCTTCTGTTTTGTTTGGGACAGAAGGACCGGAAGGGGTCTTGACTGGTGTTTCTAGAGTCCTAAGCCACTGTTCTTTAGTGTCTTTGCTGCTGGGAGAACATCCTGATGCACTGGGAGTAAGTCAGCAGCTCAGCACTGCTGGACACCAGCCCAGCATCCAGAGTGGGGCTGTTACCAGAGACCACATCATACTCCACCTCTCCCCCTACAGTGACTGCCAGCAGTTTCAGAATGACCATCTGCATAGAAAAGACTTCTCAGCACATAGTGAGAATATTGCTCTGGTTGAGTGTTCTGTTTTGATTAAAATGTGTCTGAAGAGAGGAGAAGAGAGAAGAGGGAAGAGAAGAGAGGGGTGGGAAGAGAAGAGAGAAGGCAAATAAGAAGCACTTCTTCAGTGCCAGTGGGAAAGAAGAGAAAAACTGCAAGTTCATAGTTCTCTGTGATCTGCAGGTCACTCACATGATCTCCTCCCTTGCTGTCCAGGCAAGAGACTGGTGAAGATCTGGAACAGTAGTCTTCCGAGTCCTGTTCTTTGGTAACATTTCACTGAATGGGCAGTACTGACACATGGCAAGCCTATAAAACTAACAGACACTTGTACCCATCTGTGCTGACAGCCATGGTTTCTCTTCCTCTTCTCTGGTACACGTTTCTCAGTGAAGAATAGATGCCATGCTTTATGTCCTAGGTGTATATGCCTTTTCTTCTCACCCACCACCCTTGCTGTGTTCTTGAAATCAACTACTTCTGGTTTGACTGAGGTAATTTAAGGTATTAATTTCTGTTTGTTTCCTGCTTCTTCCTACATGCCTTTTCCGTTCTTTTGTGTGTGGGTCAAATGCAGGGACTTGGATGATGTGCTTTGGACTCATGGAATCATAGAATTGTCAAAGTTGGAAAAGTTCTCAAAGATGATCAAGTCCAGATGTTCACCCAGCACCATATTCACATTAAGCCATGTCCCCAGGTGCCATACCTACACGTCTTCTGAACACTTCCAGGGATGGTGATTCTGCCACTTCCCTGGGAACCTTGTTCCAATGCCAGATCACCCTTTCAATGGGGAAATTGTTCTTGATACTCAGTCTAAACCCCCTGTGACACAACTTGTGTCCAATACTGCTCAAGTATTCTTCCTGGGTTTCAAGTACGGGAAATGTCATGTTGACCTGTGGTCAGACCCCACTCAGGCTGGCCCAGCTAATGGAATGTAGAGTCTGGATTTGGCCTTGGCAGCTCAGCAGAAAGTTTTGGAGTAGGGATATTGGCTGGTGATTATAGGGCAAGGTGGCATAGGTTGCTGCTCTACATGGGACGTGTCCTGGAAGTGGACGTGAGAGATGTGAGAAGGTAGTTTTCAACGTCTTTTCTCAGGGATGTTGGGGCTGTACTGGGTTACTACTCCATGGACTAAGAAAAGGAAGGAAGACAACTCTGTCCTGACGCAGGTACTACAGCTGATTGTGTGCTGGTAGGAGGAGAAACCCTGAGCAGATTTGGCTGGGGAGAAGTATGGCACACTGCACTGTTTAACAAATGGGGGGAAACACTGTATTCTTCAAAGGCTCATCTGTGTTCCAGGGACATGCTTCAGGCAGCGTGAAATTATCAGTATTTGCCATTCAGATCACTATGAAAATAGAGTAGGGAAGTGCTGTGAGCACACAGCCTCTGAGAGACAAACTGCGTCTTTCCTTTGTATTCCTGCTTGCACTTGAAGAACTATTGTTTTCTGTCAGTCACATGCAGACTGCTGCAAGTCAGTAGGAGTGTCATCAGAATCCATCTTACCTGTTGTGTGGTGTGACTGCCCTTACCAGTAGTTGCTGTGACAACCTGACCAGCAAGCACTCTGCTTGAAGGAATCCATTTGCAAAGCAGCTGGTGAAGAAAGCCCACAACTTCCTTTCATGAAGTTGTACTCTGGCTGGCAAAGTTGAACTCCAGTCACCTCAAAAGGCAACAGCAGTGCAGCCTGTCTCCCAGTCCTGCTTAAGCTGCGTGCTCCTTGTCCCTCTGCAGACACACCTGCTGCAGTGCCTTTTGACAGCCTCCTCTACCACTTGGACCTACAGATCATTGATCATTCATTCTTGGACTATGGGGGAGCGAGAATGCTTTCCTGATCGAGACTAGGAATATGGGTGAGAGTCAGTTGTGCAGGTAATTCCAGAGTAGGAAGCTGTAGCAAGGCAAGACTGGCAGAACTTCTCCAGCTGCTTGTTTTGTCACACTCATTTATTGCCTCAGGAAGAGCTGCCAGTTGCTCCTGGTGGTACAGGTGCACAAAAGCCTCATGGTCTTGTTGTTATGCTAAAACAAGGATTACTTTGCCTGCTTTTAGATCAAAGATGGCAAATTGCCATCCACAAATCTCACATGCTTTTCTTTAAGCTTGTTAATTCAGCTCTTCCTAGTTTAAAAAAACACACCACACACAAACACAAACACACACACACACAAAAAAAAACCAAAACACAAAAAACCACCACAAAAACCAAACAAAAATCCAAACCAAACAAACTTGTTACTTTGAAAATGTTGTTTTGTATCTTGGCACTGTAAAGACTGGTGGGATCCCTTTTATTCCGTTTGCCTTCCTGTGCAGCAGCTGTTTGCCCAGGTGGCAGGATGTAATGGAAGATCAGGCTGCACAGCTTGCAGGGACTATTGCCTGTATCAGGGATGCTGTTTGGGCTTGGGGGAAGACCATCACAAACTCATAAAGGAATACTGGTTTTGTGCCTGCATTCTGCTGGGCTTTGTCCTGGCATTTCATTCTGCATGTCCTGGGTTTCCTGCATCTGCCTCCTCACGTCGTGGTTATGGGAGCAAGGTTGTATCTGGGAGACTTGGAAGCAAGACATTGTGTCTCATGAGAGCAGCAGCAATGCTGAGTGAGTCAGAGGACACTGAGGTGCGAATTGCCCAGAAGATACTTCACCTGTGGTCAGCTGACTACAATGATTCACTTGTGTCTACTTGTCCTGGACCCTGATGACGTGCATTTCTGGGTCAGTGATTTGGGTGACCCAAAGCATCAACGGACATGCTGTATTGACTTAGCAAGACTAATGTTTCCTGAGGGGAGAGGATCTTGGCCTGCCCTGTCAAAAGAGAGTAGAGTTGTTAAGATATGGTGCTGTGAACTTGGCCACCTATGAGCTCATGTTTGATCTGATGCAAATCAGGGAAAGCTAAACTTCAAACAATTATACAATCATAGAGTGATTTGGATTGAAAGGGACCTTAAAGATCACTAGTTCCAATCCTCCTGCCATAGGCAAGGACGTCTTCTGCTAGACCAGAACTCCATTCAGCCTTGTACAAATCCAGGGATGGGACATCTACAAGTTCTCTGGCCAGCCTGTTCCAGTGCCTCACCAACCTCATAGGAAAGAATTTTTTCCTAATATCCAATCTAAACCTGCCCGCTTTCAGTTTGAAGCCATTACTCTTTGTCCTCTCACTACATGCCCTTGTAAAAAGCTGTGTCCATCTTCCTTAGACTCCCTTCAGGTTCTGGGTGGCTGCAGTTAGGTCACCCTGAAATCCTCTGTTCTTGAAACTGAACAATCCCAATTCTCTCAGCCTTTCTTTCACAGGAGACGTGCTCCATCCTTTTCATAATTTTAATGGCCTCCTCTGGACTCATACCAATAGGTCAATGTCCTTACTGTGCTGAGGACCTCAGAATGGAACACAGTATTCCAGGTGGGGTCTCACCAGAGCAGAGCAGAGGGGCAGAATCCCCTCCCAGGCCCTGCTGCCCGCTGCTTTGGATGCAGCCCAGGACACGTTTGGCTCTCTGGGCTGGGAGTGCCCATGGCTGGGTCATGTCCAGCCTCTCACCCCCAGCACCCCCACGTCCTTCTGGGTGGGGCTGCTCTCAGTGAGATCATCCTGAAACTTGATACTGGGAGTTGCCCCAACTCAGGTGCAAGACCTTGCACTTAGTCTTGTTAAAACTCATGAGATTCCCATGGTCCCACTTCTGTTGCCTGTCCAGGTCCATCTGGATGGCATCCTGTTCTTCGGGTGTGTCAGCTGCACCACTCAGTTTGGGGTCATCTGCAAATTTGCTGAGGGTTCACTCGATCCCTTTGTCTGTTGTCATTAATGACGATATTAAATAATGCTTAAGGACTCCTGAGGGACACTGCTTGTCACTATCCATTGGGATTCTGAGCCATTGATCACCACCTTCTGCATGCGACTGTCCCAGCCAATTCCTTATCCACATAACAGTCCACTCGCTACACCCATTGAATCCATCTGTCTCCAGTTTGGAGAGATGGATGTTGTGGGGGACTGTGTTGAAGGCCTTAGAGCAGTGAAGATAAATGATACCTGTAGCCCTGTCCTTGTCTGCTGATGTCGTCACACCATTAAAACAATGTGAAGCATAAAAGATGTTGAGACAAAGGGCATTCTGACTTGTCTGCTTGACCTGCAAAGCAGCCTTGGTTCTCACATATACATGGAAGCAATATAGTTGTAGTCTATACATAGCTTTTGCTGTAATACATTACATTAATGTATTTACATTAGCTGGTGGTGCCTTGAAACAGAAGCTTAATATAAAGGGTTGCTGGTTAATTTGTTTGCTAGAACATCTTAGTGGGTAACAAATGTGGACACAGGTAGACAAAGTTAAAGAAAGTGTTCCAGGAGTAATGATCTGAAAGACAAAATAAAACATGCATTTATAAAGCCGTAAAAGTTAACAGTTGAATAAAAATCAATTCAATGTGGGAGCATGGAATTGAGAAGGAGTTACAAGGGAAAGCAGTCAGATAATTTCCAAACTTTTTTTGTGTTTCAGTGCATAAATAAAGCTGGATTCCATTTAGGCTGTAGGTATAAATTAGGAACATGTCTGTAACAGTTATGAAGATTACTCAGAATTTTGGTAGCTTGGAAAAAAACACTGTAGAAGAATGACTTAAATAGACTCCAAGCTGGTTGTGAAGAGAGAAGACAGTTCAGCAGAGATAGTTCGTTAGCTTTTACACACATTCTGGTGTGAGTCCCCTATCAATTAATTACAGAGCAAAGTAGTCTTCCTGCAACTCATACTGAACAATTTCTGCAGAAGTTTTTAAAAAAAATCTGATACTTTCTTGCTTATGAAGTAATTTTTGAATTTAAAATAGTAATTTGTTGTACTTTTTGAGCTGATAAAATTTTTCTACAACTGTTTTCTCTGTCTATCTTAGTGGCTCTTGATTTGTAATTGTAAAGAAATAGTTTGCTGTTGAGAACCACATCTCTGTTAAACCTGTTAAACCTAGACTGAAGGTGTTAAATAGCTGAGAGGTCTCATTAAAAATAATGATTTATTTATGGGTATTGATAATAAATGGCTAGATGGATCAGCTGCTATTTTATATTTTTTTAGGCTCCACCTTAAATAAGTTTTAAACCTACACTCCTAAAATTTTACTGCTTTTTACCATAAAATCAACACAAATCAGAAAGTCTTATTGTAAGAGTAGGATATTAGTGTAACTTGTTCATCACAGGATCTGCTCATACAAGAAAGAAATCATCTAGTATGCAGGGGCGTGCAGAGGATGAAGCACTATTCCCTAGCAATCCCCTCAGGCAACAGCTGACAGAAGGTTGATTTGATGGCCAATTGATTGCTAGAAAGTTATGTTTACCAAAGGTTAGAGAGTCTGGCAGATGTATAAATAGAAGTAGAAGATATGTTACAGTCAAATATTATGGATGTACCCTCCCTGGGAAGTTAAGATTGTGTTCCTTATAAAATTATTCTCCTGAACAAGTCAGTCTGTCAGTAGTGTAATATTCATTGCACTAGATAGATTTTGTAACTTTCTACCCCAAACCAGGGAAGAAAAATCCACAGTACTCCCTTTTCTCATTACTAAAACTTTAGTTCTATACAAGGCAATACCAAGCTATAATTAGATGTTTTCAGCTGTTACTTCAGATGTGTGATCTCCATCTCAGTGTTGCTTGCATGCTTCCCAGTTGATTAAAAATAGAAGTAGCTGTGGCAGAAATAGTATTATAAATAGTTTGGCTAGAATAAATGCTAGTATGTATGCAAAAGAATATTACAGAAATGTAAAATCAGTCTTAAAATATGGTTACATTAGTCAGCATGCATCCTCGTTTAGGCGTGGAATGGCTGCATAGTATGGACGCAAAAAAAAAAGGGTGGCATGGGACCAAATTGTGAGCTAGATTTTGAAACGTCTACCAAGAATTGGAGTAGGGTAAGTGTCGGGTCATACCACTGTTGGGAAGTATTTCAGCCATACTGAGATAAGGTTTGTGTCTTCAAAAAGACAGGTGTTTGTTTTTGGTTTTTTTTTTTTTTTTTCCACAGAGAAATATG
>VWZT01011279.1:272604-526254 GCA_013397055.1 Pachycephala philippinensis | reverse complement strand
ATTTCCCAGACTTGCTTGTCACATCAGTATGGGATTCCCAGCTGATGTCTGGGAAGTTGAAATCTCCCATAAAGACAAAGGCTGCTGATCCAGATATTTCTCTTGATTGCCTATAGAATAACTCATCAGTCTTATCATTCTGCCTGGGCTACCCATAGTAGACACCCACTACAACATTTGCTTTGTTTTCCATCCCCACTATTCCTCACCCAGAAGCTCTCAAGCACACAATTTCTAACTGTANACAGCGACAGGACAGGGATGGTGACAGGGATGGTGACAGGACGGGGACAGGGATGGGGACAGGATGGGGGAAGGGATGGGGACAGGACGGGGACAGGGATGGGGACAGGGTGGGAACAGGGATGGGGACAGGACGGGGACAGTGACAGGACAGGGACTGCCCCAGCCGAGCCCCCCCGGGCAGCCGCGCTCACACAAAGGCTGAACTCGCTCCTGGGTTTGGATAATCCCGAGTTTGGGATCGGGCTGCAGCGACATTCCCACGTCTCTCCCGTTTGTTGGAACTCCTGGAAAACATTCCCAGAACCCCGCGCTAATCACGGCATCGTTCCGCTCGGAAAGAACCTCTAAATCACCGAGCCCAGCCTAACTCGGATAAAGCCCGGCTTATCTCGGTGTAGAACTGGGATTTAAGTGTTACGTCACTGCTCGCGTCATCGCTCACCCCTTGGGGATGCTCCCTCGGCATTCCCAGCTCATTAACTCCGCCGTCTCATTAACACGCGGTAATTAATGCATAATCGGGGGCTCTGCAGCATTCCCACCCCTCCTGCTCCGGCAGGAATCCGCAGCAAGGAAGCAGCACCTGGAAAAGAGGAGATTCCAAAAGTCCAGCAGCAAATCCAGCACCTGGGACACGCAGAAAACCTCTGGAATTCCTAAACCCAACCAGAAAAATCCCCAAAAATCCTAATTCCAGGAAGATTCGAGATCCACATTCCTCAGCACGAGGAGGGAGGAGGATGAAGAGCTGCTGCTCACCAGATTCCCGTTGCTTTAGGAAGAATATTTCCAATATTTTCCCTTTTTAACCCCAAACTTCACAATCGGAGAGAGAGAAAATTGATCCTGAACAATTCTTGGGATTTTTATTTTATGGATTCTGGGTTTGGGGGACCCGTGGTGCTCCTTCGGCTCGGAAATCACGGGTGCAATATTTATTTTTGTACGTTGAGGAGGCTTTGAAGGTGATGGAAAAAATTCCTAACGCTGACCTTGCCAGGAAAAAGGGATGGTTTGCAAGTCAGTGAGTTTGTAATACAGAAATGATCCCAAAAAAATATATAAATATATAAAAATATAGATATAAAAAATGTTTTACATCACTTTTAAGAAAGAATCTGCTTTGTCTTGCAAAGTCAGTAATAAAAGCAGGGTCTCATGGACTTGCTTTAAACTCTTTTATATTTAATTTTTTAAAAATAAATCCTCATCTAAAGGGTTGATGGCACACACTGGACTGACCACAACACTCACAGCATGTTTGCCCATGGCTGAAAATAAATGGCATGAGGTCTTCCTTTGACCCATGTCTCCACACCCTTCTTCAGCCCAAATTACAAATTTCCATTACAACCCCACCAGCATGAAACCCACTGATAAAGATCTACATGCATCTCAGCAGTACCTCCAAAACGTACACAATCCACTGGTGGCCAAAATATGCACCGCTGGCTTATTCTCACTGCACTATGCGGCCCTTGGGGACAACAAAAGCAATGGCAAGCGAGCAGCCAAAAGGGCCAAAAAATTATGAAGTAAAAAAAAAAATAAAAGAGAGAGAGAATGTGGACAGTGAGAAAAGTTAAGGCACAAGAACAGAGAAGATACAAGATGGGGAAGACAGAGAAAACCTGTCTGTGAATCTGAACCAGGAAGGTCACCATACAAATGCCTTTCTTACCCACACTAATGACCTGCTCTGGCTCTCACTCCCCCTCTCCTCCTAATCACTTCTTGCAACCTAAAACTCACGGGTGCACATTCTGTTCCCCCTGGCAATTTTCAGATACCTTCCATGGATTCAAGTAGTGAAGGCTACAAAATAAGAAAATAGCTCAGTAAACAACCCACTCCCACATGTACATCTGTCATCCCCCCTTCCTCAGCACTCTGCTTGTAGGAAATTAGTGGTAGCCACCAGAAACCTCTAGGAAAAACAAAGGATGGGAGTTAACCATTTCAAAAGTTTTGATGCAAGGCTGAGATGTTTCAGCCCTTCCCCTCTCTCTCTGGACTGGGTCACTCTATCAACAGCATTGCTCACAGGCTGCAAGGCAAACTCGTGGTTGCACCCCTTCCTGCACAACTGCTTGGGAAGGGAAAAAGAAATGTTGTGAAGAAAGCAATCTAAACTTTCTCAGGGTGTAGAAAAGCCAAGGAGTTGCTGGGAGCTCACTCTTTGGAGATTATGGATGAGAAAGAAAACACACACTCAAGATCAGGATTTAGTGAAAAATTGTAATTCCTACCCCCGTGGGACAAAACAATTTTGTTCCAAGTCAGGGCAGAAAAGTGTAATTCTTAATACTTTTCTGCACTACACTGCTTCATCATATGTAGAACAAATAACATGAGAAACAAAAGCTAAATCTCCACATTAATACCAAAAGATTTTTTTCAGCCGAAACTCATTGGATTTATGCAACTGGGTTATGTTACATCTCCTTCTTTTCTTTTAGTATTGCATCTTCTATTTTAATATATTTTCCTCCCAGAAGACTCAGTGGACTGAGAGTTTCTCTAATGCCTATTAGGAAAGATTAAAATCTCTGATATGTAGCAAAATCAGACATTTTCCTTCCGGAAGACAAGATATCCTGGACAACCTGGACTCAGTGTACCCACAGAGCACTGTGGGAAGCAGGGACCTGTCTACAAGGACACAACAAGGTCGGAACAAGATACACACAGGCCCTTTATTTCTGCCTGTCACCTCAGTTTTCCCTTTCTAGAATGTGAAGACTCCTGGCTTAAATACTAACTAAAACCTGCTTTTTTACCCTACTTTTTTAAATTTACAAGTTGTTCTGTTTATCAGTGGAAGATCTTGCCCAGGGAAAAGAGCTACTTAAAGTCAAAGCTGGAGTCATCTCAGGATTTTATCACAGAATTCAGCAAGTAGTACAATAAAGTACTAGTTGCATATATGTATATATGTTCATGTTAAAACAGAGGGCAAAATATGACTACATGTGCCCCAAGAAGGAATCTGGAGTATTCTTTAAGGTTTTCTGCAAGAATAAAACCCAAACCTCTGTATTTCCACGTATTTCTATTTGATCCTATTATCTAGAATGAATGACATCTCTAGAACTAAAGTAATAAAACCAGAAATTATCTTGTACGTGGGAATTTGTGTGAGTCTGGTGTGGGATGTTTTAGAGCAGAAGCCATCAGCAAAACCACCTGGAAACAGGCGAGTTCATACAGGCAGCAAAAAGTCCTGAATCAGGTTTCTACAAGCATAGACTTTCCAGAGACAGGGGCTCTCCTTCTTTTCTTCAAAGTGCAGCTGATCTCTGACTTGCACTCCCATCAAAACCTCCATGACAAAAAGAAGTGGCCTCCTTTAGTTCCTCCTCACAAAAGTAAACTCTCTCTCCCCTGTAATCCTCCCTAATTTCCACAATCACATCTGCTGCTTGCTGTAGTTCCTCTCCTGCTCTATAGCCCAGTGTTGATGGCACCCCAGATCACACAGGGCAGGCTCAGGATCTCTCCTCTAACCAGGGGGCTTGGCCCCACTGTCGTGTGTCTGTTAGTGCTCCGAAGACAAGGACACGGAGTCATGTGGAGGTTGCTCTTGGCTCTTCCTTTAAGACAGTTCCTCTTCAAGTCAGGTAAGAGGCAATTCCATTTCCAAATAGTTACTGATTTGAAAACGCCACTGCGAAAGGAGATTAGTATTTTTATGAATTAATAATTTTATTTCATAATGTAATGGATCTCATGAATATTTATTAATCTTTCATATTTTTATAAATTAATATTTTTATTCTATGTTTTTATGAATCTCCTTTCCCAGTGGCATTGTCAAACCTCTACCTAAAGTCTCAGTGGCATTCTGAAACCTCTACCTAGTGTCTCAGAAAAGCTTATTTGGTTTGTTGTACATCCTAATCATTGCTGTCTATTTTCCCTCTACTGTAGTCTCTTATCTTCAACCAGAGCAGCAGTTTAGAGTCGTAAGATGTAGAATTTTACATTATTTAGGATTGTTCACAAGCTATCTATCCCTTAACATAAAACATTTCATAGCAATTTATAAAGGTAAAATAAAACATTAAGGAACACTTTCACTGAAAGACTTACTAAACCTTGAAATACTTATCTTGTAAAATATCTATTTATTCCACAGAAAGTACCTTCCACCACTTCAGTGGAAAAGGCAAAAACCCACAGTTATTTATTACTTGCCCTATTTTTGGAAGGAAAAGGTCTGGAAGTGAAGATGGTGAAGTAATACTTTCTTTTCTTGAGTCCACAATATTTACACAAGATGAATAAACTCTTAATTTCAAAAATAGAATGCACCATATATGTGTATGCCAGCAGATAAGAATGCTTTGTAAACAGCTAAATCATACCAAACTGGAACTAAAACAGACAGTGTTTTGGGACAGGGTTGTAAAAACAGACCCACTTCTCCAAATGTCTGTTCAGGGGAATTTACTCTGAGAAACAGCTCCAAGCCAATTACTTTCTCAAAAGGATATAAATGTTTTTAATACTAAAACTCTCCCAAATATTTCAGCAGGAAAGGCTAACAAATGCGTACCAATACAACCAGTTAGAAATACTAAATACTAACTATATGAAAGCTGTGACTGCCCAAGCGCACTCCACAATGGCATGGATTATACACACACCATCCAAACAGCCACTCTGTACACTGTGCAAGCAAAGAAAGCAAGGATATTAAATTGAGTCTCCTTGTGCTACCCCAAGAGTGAAGTTAAATCACTGAGCAGAGGATTTACAGCTAATGTTAAATAATTTGTCATATTATCCACATAATACAAATTAGGCTGATAGAAAGTAAGTTCATGCCTATTATTTAGCACTTAACCCCTCACATTTCAGACTTTAAAAAGGTCATAATGAACAGAAGAAACAATTGTGCAGTTTCTGGGAATATCTTCCCTCATATTAAAATATCAGCCTTTCAGCTAATACAGTAAAGTTCGAGAAGGTAAGTCCTTGCAGCAGAAACCTCATTTTAAACACAAGGGGAAAACGTCCTGAGGATGGCTTCCAGGAAACCAGAAATCTTTTCCAGTTGATTCAGTTAGCTGCTCACATACACCATTTGAGATTGCCACATCTGATCTTTCTCAATGGCTCTGTCTTCCCTGGTTTTATCATAACGATTTTTCAGGGTGTCCATACAGCTTTCTAGGGTTAATTTTACCCCTAGGTTCTTTATACTGGCTAGATTTACATGCAAAGCCATGTCAGAAGGGAGAGGGAAAATATCTGGGTTGCCTAGCAGTTCCTCCTCCTCCTGGGAATGAGATTTTTCCCATAGATGGAAGTGCTACTTACATGCCTAAAAATAAAGACATAATAAGCTCTTTATATGGACTGTTAGGCACAACATTTATCCCACAGTGGAGAGTTTTATCTTTCCCAAATTTAATAATATCAGATTAACATTTCTTACAGAAATTTGGCCTGCACAGCACAAACAGAAATGTGTCTGAAGATTCAGAGTCCAGATCTCACATGAACCTGAACAGTGCCAAAAAGCACTTCACAGGAAATCCATCTGGGAGACTGTGGAAAAAACCTCAGCCTTGAGAGTTAGACAAGGCCATGCTGAGTAACCTCTATAGCCTGACGCTGTAGGTCCGTCACAGGGCTTCACGCCACCTCTGCTCCCTTACTGGTTTGTGGGGGACAGGACCACACTGGAGGGATTGCCTCTCAATGCTTCTTGGTAGACCACCAAATAACTCCTATGTAAACCTCATGAACTTGTGTCTTTGTTCCTCCTTGACGCTGGGATTTCTGCTCTTCCAGGGAAAATTCAGCTTTTGCCTAGGAAGCAGCCAGCCTGCTCAAGGAATTAAATTTCCCCAATTCCACTTTTTCAGTTGCTTATGTGGCCAGTCTGCCACTGCTCAAACACTGCAGTTCTGACAGGCAGTCAAACCAAAACATGGCTGGGCAGTGCAGGCAGAGTAACAAATCCTCTTTCCAGTGAAGCAAATGGGAAAAGGATCTCAGTTCATGATTACTACTGCAATTTGCAATAAGATTTATCTCCTCTGGTGCACATATCAGTTTAGAAGGTAAGACTCTCAGCTGCAAACTAAGAGAGGAGTGAGAGAGGGGAGCTGTTCACTACAGAAGAACCCTGGCCAACAGCACTCTTACCCTATTGACAATAACAGTGACAAACTCCCTGAAAATTCTAAAATTAAAATATCGGTCCCAGGAAGCCCTATATACCTAAGTGCAAAAACATTCCTGAATAATTCACCTGAGATCTTACCATCAATTCAGGTCAAACAGAACACATTTACCTTTGTTTGACTCAACTCCAATCCTGTTCTTCCACATAGACAACAGCATAAGTAGCTACTTGACTCCAGGTGCACCATTTGGGGGCAGAGCAGGGCACACAAGCTCTCTCTCATCTCACCAGTGCAACCACTCTATGCTGGGATGCTCAGAGCTGGCAGGGAAACAAGCCAGCTTTCTCTCACCCCAAGTCTTCCAACCTGTCATTCCCAACATTATGCCTTCCATGCTGTCCAAGAAAATATTCTGTTGTGTTTCCGTCAAAGCCTTAATGAGTTCTCCTAATGCTGCTCTCATCACCACAGAGTTCTCACTCCACGGTTAATTAGTCCTGAAAGGAAACAAGACTTACCTAGTGAATTTCAAAGTTATCACAGAATCACACAATATTCTGAGTTGGAAGGCACCCCACAAGGATCATCAAGTCCAGCTCTCAAGTGAATGGCACATATGGGTATCAAGCCCTCAACCTTGGCTTTATTAGCTCCATGCTCTAACCAACTGAGCCATCTTATCCCAGGCTGTGACACGACAAAGGAGGTCAGAGAACGCCAATATTTATTATCCCTACATGGGATCAGTTAGCTGAAATAACCAGCTGCTTAATAGAAATGAAACTTAACCTGTGCAACAGTGGTGAGAGTATGCTTTCCTTTCACTCCATGGTGAGATATCAACCACGTTTCTCCGGCTCACAGTTGCACATTTTCTGTACATTTTGATGGGACAATCATGTAGCCCAGCAAGGGAGGTGAACACATCAGTGGGCTCCTCATGAGCTCCAGGCAGTGCATGCCCAGGATTGGGCTCTGTGGAGCTCCTGCAGACTGACAGTCATCTCCATTTTCCCTACGTCTGTCTACTCATGCCCAGGTTATTTGTCTTCCCATGAGGGGCTGCCTCCTGGTTTGGAAACAAGGACAAGTTTTCACAGGAGCTACTTTCACTTCATGGTTACTGTGACCCAAGAAGATGAAAACACCTTCCAGTGACGGAGTGACTGTTGTGAATGCTCGAGTACCAGAGAGGGAGAGGGAGAAATCGTGTGGAGAGTGTGTCCACATAAGCAAGAAAATAGTACTCTTCAGGCCAAGTCCTTTGCAAAGAACAAGAGTGATCAGGAAGGAACTTGTCCAGGACCAAGAGGAACAATAAATCAGGGAAGCCTGAACAGGGAAGGTCAAAATCAGGAGGAAAGAAGTTGAAATCAGGAATGCTTTCAGGAGTGGATAAAATAAAATATAAGTCATTCTCTCACTGTATGTTTCCCTACCAAATTACATTAACAAACTTGCCAGAACAGGCAATCTGTCCGTTCATACTTCGTCAGCCAAGGAAAAACCTACTTAACCCCTGTTTCAAGTGAGAAGCGGGAAACTTTCTTTTGTCAACCACTACACTCAGCTACATTGTTTTCCAGAAGTAATTTATTAGACTGCAATTAGTAAGGAAATACATCTCCTCCTTTTCTTCTAAGGAAATCCATATTAGTAAGGCTGGGACTGCAATCCTATTCTTTATTTCCCAGTTCTGCTTGTACAGGTGGCCACACTTCCTTCTTGCAGGCAGAGTGACTCAAAGAACCAAATTTACATTATTACTGTCTCCCAGGTTGCTCACTGCATATGGTCTCAAAAAAACAATTTAAGTGCTTTCAACTTGAAGCTGAAAGACTTTTAAGCCTTTCTGGGTGAAAAAATACTGGTTATCAACATGCAAATTCTTGTTCAGTGCTTATTCTGCCACTAACTTCAATCCACCTTAAGGAAAAAAAATCCAGACAAACCCCCACCACACATCCTCTTAGCTTCTAACTTAGCTTCCTTCCCTGACATCTTGTTATGCAGCAGACTTTGAGAACAGCTGCTACTATGCTTTCAGAGCAAACAGCATTTTAGTTAGCAGATGAGCAGCTGGGAGACACAGAAGCAGGCAGGCACATGGAATGACATGACACAGAAAAAGTCACCCAGAAGCATCCCAAGTCTACTTCTCAGACTTGGAATCTGGAAACAATGGGCAGAGGCAAAATTCATGGGTTGGTGGAGGCTAAGGAAAGGATAAAGGAAGAAACATAAGCATGCATTCACTACTTCGGAGGCAGCTGGAGCAGCTGCCTGACCTCAGGCTGGCTGGTCAGTGCAGCAGGCAATGGGAAAACACTCAAAACACCCAAGGCAGAAAGGAAAAGTCATTCTCACTGTGCAATCAGAAGTGTTTTTTTTTTTTTTTTTAACTCCATCTTTCATAGGAACCCAGCCCTGTGTACATAGAAGTTATCTCTCACAGACACTTTACCTTCCTCTCCCTTATGTTAGCACAATTCAAGACTCAGAGTAATGACATCCTTGAGCATGTCAGGGACAAAAGCACACAGAGAGGAGACAGCTGTCGGAATTAAACAATGCGCTGTGACTTGAAAACTAAAGCAAACATTTTGACAGGTTCTGAGGACCAGGCTGTCAGCCAAAATAGCAACCTTTTATAGATTTTCCAGCAACCTTGAGGTTTCCCCGAGGAAACACGCTGTTCTGCACATGTTTACATTTTGTGAAGTTTAGGGTGGCCAATCTACTCTTTCTAACGCCACTCAACTCTGCTACAATACTTCAGCCCCAGCCTGAACCACCTCAGCCCGCATTGTTTGGTTCCTGCCCTGCTCTGTCAGCACAAACCACCTTGCAACTGGTGGTTTAAGCAGCGCTTGACCCAGCTCTACCAGGTACTCCTGGGCTGGGCAAGCAGCCCTTCTGATCTTGTGCATGGTAACACTGCTCTCCCTCCTGGGAAAACCACAGCTTGCCCTACGCTGTGCTCAGGGCAGCAGCACTGCTGGCTCACTGCTTTCCCTTTGCATGGAGAGGTAAACTGGCTGATCTGAGAGTTTCAGATTCTTAGAATCATAGAAGAGTTTGGGTTGGAAGGGAGCGCTGAAGGTCATCCAGTCCAACTCCCCTGCAGTGAGGAGGGACATCTTCCACTAGACCAGTCTGCTCAGACCCCATCCAGCCTGACCTTGAATGTTTCCAGGGATGGGGTATCCACCATCTTTCTTGGCAAGCTGCTCCAGTGTTTTACCACTCTCACTGTGAAATACTTCTTCCTTATATGTATTCTAAATTGACTCTTTTTATGTTTAAAACTGTTATTCCTTGTTCCATAGCAATGAATTCCCAGGAGAAGAAACTACAATCTCCCATTGCTCAGGGTGAGTGAGGTATTGCAGCAACAAGACTTGCACTTCTGGCCAGCATCCAGGGGGAAGCTCTTCAGAAGCCATCACCAGCAACCATTTGTACCCTTGAGAAAATAAAAAGTTTATGTTGCAATCTCTGGAAATCACTGCCTATTGTATTTTACCAACAAATATAGCTCAGACAAGCAATAAACTGTTGCCTTTCAGATCTAGGACACAATCCCATGACACTCAGCTCCTCTAGGGATACAGTAGCATCGACACAACCTTTCAACGATATTCAAGTTTCTCACGATCACATCTTTTAAGACGAAAAGTGCAAGTTGATCTCATGAGAAACAAAAATTATTGTGGTTTCACAATTAATCCCAAAAGGTCACATGTATTAAAGAGTATACAGGGTCATTTCTGCTTTTCCCAAAGGAAACTTAGAGATCATGCATGATACTTCTCTCATTGGTTTATAAAAGCTCACAGGCACTGTGCTACAAATGAAAGAAATCATGTGGCCTTACGTTCAAATTTGCTTTATTTGGCTTCTTTTCATCCAGGGAAGTACAAAAAGCAAGACAGATAATGTATCAGTAGAGCATGTAACTTTAGATAAAAAATAATTAAGCAATAAACATGACACAGAAAATAGCTGTAAAAATATAGAATACACTGTTTTGATTGACTAAAGTTATTTTCAAATCTGAACTAAAGTGCAGCTGCTGTGGTCAAAAGTACTTCTGTAAATTTACATCTCAAAAGTTTCGTTCAAAAACTTCTTTTAAAAAGAAAAAATACCCCAAAACACCTTAAAAACCACATGAACTCACACTTTCTGCGCAGAAAAGAAGCAAAGTATAAATTAAAACTACTAAAAAGCCCAACTGCAACGACGCATTTCTGGTATCCCAAACAAGTATGAAAAAAAAAAAAAAGGACCAGTTGGTGTTTTGGTTGGATCAGGCTTTTTTAAATTAGAAAAAGTGAAATATACAAATAAATAATTCATATTGTGCCTACAACAGTAGAACAAATGTCACCCCTCACATCCTCAGTAACACAAGCAGACATACCCACAAAACTTTTTACCAGACTCTGGAGAGGCCACTCCTCTAGAACCAACAAAATACTTGTTCTGAACACTGAGTCCTAAGTTTTGAATCTCCATTGTTGATTTTTCAGATTGACAGCTTGTACCCTTAGAAAACATATGACATAAAAAGCACAATCCAAAATGCTACACACTCTGGTAAGATGGAGTATTTCAGATACACAAACAAATGCTCATCAAAGCCAAAAGAAAAGAGAATACTGTTGGTGATCCTGATACAATGACAAACATTCAGACAGAACGAAGACTTAGAAACACCTTAAACGTTAGCACTCATCAGCTGAACAAAAAATCACCAGAGGACCCCCTGCAGTCTTCCCATCTGTCTATCCTGTCAGTAAAATGGGCCACTAAGAAGGTACACCCAGAGGTAGGCTTGCTTTTAGCAATCTTCATCCTGTGGGGCAGGCGCAGAGCCCTGCGAAGGCGCTCAGAGGCTGTCATGGTTTAAACCCAGCCAGCAACTAAGCACCACACAGCTGCTTGCACAGTCCCCCAGGAGGGAAGAGGAGAGTCAGAAAGGTAGCCTCATAGAAGCTTCTATCAAGAAAATTAACTCTGTCCCAACCAAAACAAGCACAGAGGCAGAGGGCACCTGGAGCCTTCAACCCCTCACAAAGATGAGGAGCTGCTGGGCAGTACCCAGGGCTGCACGGTCCTCCTGAGCAGCCTGCTGCTGCCCAGCAAGAGGGGGTCAAGCACCTGGAACTTTAAGCCTGGAAACAGCCAGATCAGCAGGCTTGGGCTGGCAGTGATGAGCAACTTGGGGTAGTGGGAGAGATGCTCCAATCCAGCCTGGGACAGGAGCAGAATTAGGTCCCAGCTCCTAAAAATAGTGCAATGTCTTTATCTGCTACCAAAAGCATGACAAATCAGTAAGCTCAGTCCCTGTAAGAGTGCCCACTGACATCGTTACAGCCACAGTAGTGACACAGGATAGTGAGCTCAGCATGTGACATCACACCCAATGAGGTCCAACCATGGAATAATGGCTTTTGGCCACCTAAGCGATTCATCTGTGTTTAAAAAGACACAATAAAAATGGATGAAGACAGGGAAGACTATTCTGAACAGTGCATAAAATCAGCACAAAAACTATTGACAAAGTCCATGCCTTTTGACAGCTCAGTAAGGAGTAGGATAGGATATTAACAGAAAGGAAAGAAAAGACGGAGAAGACAATGCTTCCACTACTGGCCTTTGTTACCATCTCCTCCTCACTTATATATTTAATCCCACCACACACATCCCTAAAAAACCCATAAGAAAACACTCCAGGATTAGAAAGAAGTCGAATAAAGTAAATTACTTATATATTATACAAATTACTTACAATTCTTCTTTCCAAACTGTGGCTGCTACTGCCTTTATTTAGTCACCTGCTTGGAGAGCTATTGCTCTTCCCCAATAATTTTGACAAATACGCTGTCTTTTGAGTCCTCTGATTTTGAGTCCAGTAGGTCTTTCCAGACAGAGAAAAAGGAGTTGGAATAGATGGATAAGAGAAGAAAAAGCAGCTGACAGGAAGAGGGCGTTGAACTCAGAGTTGCTGCAAGTGAAATTGCAGACAGACGTTGGCAAAAATTAAATCCTTCTCTAGTGCAAGAGCAATTAGGCACTGGAAGAGAATCCCCAGAGAGTCTGCAGAGCTTCTATCCATGGACTTTTTCAAAACTCAACTGGAAGAAGACAAATACATTTTGCCCAGCAGCAGTCCAAGAGTGGCATGTGCAAAGAAGAGATTTTGCCTGGCAAAATCTCCTCCTCTGCAGAGCAGTAGACCAAGTGGTCCCTCCAGCCCTACATTTTAAGATTAAGGGCCTAGACCAGATAACAAATACTGTGTTAGTTGTTTCAGCGATCAGCTCAGCTTCCAGACAGGGCAGTGTACATGACGTCTTTTCCTTTTTTTGCTGCTTCTTTCCAGCCAGCCAGTCAAGTCATTATGTGTAACATTGGCTTCAGGCTGGTGGCTTCTAATGATCTGGTAGATGGCTGGAAATCCTTAAGGATCCTAGAAAACACAAAAACAACCCCAGGAAAGGATGAGTCGTAGCCATTGTGTTGCTGTCTCAGGTTTTGCTTAGCAGTGTGGCTGCTGTTGGGACAGGAGGAAGAGAAATGCACAGTGGGGAAAGTGGAGATCAACAATTACAAACCCGCCCTTTGGTGAACAACTTCCCTACTTTTTTAATTCTGGAAACCACACACACTGCAGAATTCAGAATATGACAGTGAGATAAGGAATATACAAAAGCCTGAAAGGATTTGTAAACTGAAAAGTAAACCAATTTTTCTCACTGGTAATAATACACCAATAATTAATTAACACACATATATTGAGCATATAAATAGTTTGATATTTCAGAATGTCATTCATATGTTTGAGATCCAGTTTGTAACTCTATCTTTACGTGGCTTTGAAAACAATAATAAAATATTTGGCATCTTTACTTTTCATGTAGAGGAGTATGAAAGAGGTTCCTTATCTAATAACCCTGCATACATAGAAAGTATTTTGTAAAGTATTTTGGAATTGCATATATTAATTATTCTTACCAAGGAAGTGAATGAGAAATTGAAACAGCGAGGCAACTATTCACATATCACAGGAATGCTATTTTTTCTCCCTTTCAGCTGCCAGCCATTTTATTTTCTTGTTATATACAAAGCCCTATTGTTGGAATGAAAAGGAGAAGGAAGGACCAGAAAATTACTTCATAATGAAATATGAGCACAAATATGATGCACAAGATAGAAATTGTACTAGTCACATATATTAAAAGCCTCCCTGTTCGCAAAGAAAGGGCTTTGTGTTTTAGTAGCATAGACTTCTATGCCTTCCCTTTAGATGGGCAGGACAAACTCCAAGATGTTTCCATGCCACAACCTTCATCCTGTTGGTTGCAAAACAGGATTTATTTCATCCTTCCATACAAAAACCCCAGCTGTGGCCCAGGAGACCAGAATTCACCTATGTGACCTTTCCCTCCTTCCTCCTCTGCCACTCCCTTTTCCTGTCTCTTCTAAATGGATAAGGAGCATGCTTTTCCCAGCAAAACATTCCAGGGAAAACAAACAAAACACCAGCCATCCCTGTGCTTCACAATGAAAACAGGTAGCACTGAAGTGTGGAAATCTTGGAAAGTGTGCCCATCCTCCCTCTATATATGATACAGGGCAGAGGGTACTGACAGGCACGTTTCTGTGAACAGAAAATTAAGTGGAATTACTAGAGAACAGGAGCTGTCTGGAAACAGTGTGTGATTAAACCCAGAAAACATCTTCAGTTGAGTTGCAAAGTATTTATGTCTGTGGGAAACCTGACGGGCAGCCTGACAGCAGAATTACCCTTTCACTGATGTTTTTGTCATGAGGGTTGTTGTTTGGTTTTTTACTTCCTCCCCTCAGTAGCTCTGTTTAGGTCTGTTTGGCTATACTGTTTTTACATTGTGGCATTTTTCGGTTTTGGGAGGTTTTTTTTGGTTGGTTGGCTTGGGTTTGGGGTTTTTTTGGTATAGTATTAAGGAGGGTAAAGGAATGAGGCTGTTGTCTATTCACTGCATATTTTTTGCTATTTTTCAGGAATTCAAAATAGGACAAATATAATCTCCTACTCCCCTTAAGGCCACACTTGAGAGGAAACCAAGGCTACTCTAAAATGAGCTTCACCAGCTGGGATGTGACTGCCAGAAACCCATTAGTCTGTGAGCAGAGGAAGTGTGTTGTACTCATCTACCTCATGAAAGAAGCAGTTATGTCCCGAGTTTATCATCTGAAAGTCTGGTATTTAGCTGTCTTCTCTGGACAAATTATTCTGAAAATTCTCCTAAAACTAAGCTGCTACTATATTGCTCTCAACTACTGAGCCTCTCGCTAATAAGAAAACCAGATATCAAAGCAAATCCACTGAAGAAACATGCCATGTTGGAAGGTAAAATAAGAACTGTTGTAATTTTTGAGCTAGAGCTTAGAAACAGAACCTTCCCCAAACTGAATACAGACTAGAGAATACTGCTATAATGACTCCTCCAGAATTAATTACTATCTTTACTATTAACAAAGCAATGAAAAGTGTAACTAAGTAATTGGTCTTATAAAGTTTCCCAAAACCTGGAATTTCCTGCACAATACTTATTTCCCAGCCTTCCAGGACATATTTGGCCACCAAAATTTGGGTTTCTCATACCCTCATATTATAGCTGATCAGCCAAGCAGCTATTTGACACTTACCAGACCCGATTCTATGCTATTTGTAGCAAGCATCAAACTTCAAAAGGTAACAATCAGGGCATCTTAAATTCCTATTCAGGATATTAAGTGATCTCCAGCTCATAACAAAGTGGTATTTTGAACCTGTAGTACTTGTGTAAATATGAAGCACATTGAGGTTCAGCATTTCTCTGGAATACAGATAGCTGGTTGTGTTCAGACACAAACAGAATTGCAGAATCATTAAGGTTGGAATAGACCTCCAAGATCATCAAGTCCAACCTTTGACTGAACACCACCTTGTCAAGTAAACCATAGCACTAAGTGGCAAAGACAATGCTGCTTACATCTCAGTTCCATAGAATCTCCACTTAAAGAAAACCTGAATGTTTTGATTTCCAAACAGGATATGCTGGTGCTTTCTGCAGAATGGGATTTTTGGCCTGCCTAGTCTCTTCTTCTAAGACTTCTCAAGTCTTCTTCTTCAAGGTTAACCTATTCTGTTCAGTTTTCTTAACTATTCAGTATCATATCTATTCAATTAGAAGCCCCATTTCCTCTTGTTATAGTTTTTTTGAACACAAGCATACTATTTGACTATTTCTGAAGCTTTCCACATGGCAAAACCTGCATAAGCTACCCAAGAGAGACCAACATACCAATTCTTAAAAACCAAACCAAACCAAACCAAACCAAACCAAACCAAACCAAACCAAACCAAACCAACCCCGTCTGGCCTTTACATCCATTTGTGAAGTAGTCCTTCCTCACAGGTTACCACAAGCCTCCAGAAAAAACGTATGCGTGGAATTTTATCCCCCTACAGACTGCTACATCCTGAGAATTAACTTTAAAGCTTTTTAATTGGCCAGGCTGAAATATGAGTATCCTGCAAGCCATGAAATAAGCAAGTGATGCTGTGGAAAGCATTCAAGTCAAGACACATAAATGACAGGTAAGTCACAGGAATTTATTCAGGCTAATAGCCTTTATTTTGCTTCCACCCAGGCTCTTGGCTTCTTAACTGGACTGCTTTATCTTGGTGTGGTCTACAGTTACGTTCTATTAGTTGAGTAAGGAATGAAAGGATTTAACTTTTTATCAGACGAGCAGCACCAAGAAACTTCAGGGAGAAGTTATGCCTGGTGGTTCTTCGCAGCCTGCTCATTGCACTTTTATCAAGTGATAGGCACAGCTCAGTTTTCCTGTCTCCTTGGTAGAGGATGAGATGTGAGTTTTCTAAAGCTTATGTGTCAGCACTTGCCACAAAGGCTGCTCAGTCTGATTCCAAGCAAGTCACTTTTCCACAAATGTTGTGAAGACACTCCACTTGGGACGTTTTCAGGGAGAACCAAAATGTATGTATGCTCTGTAACTGATACACAAGGTAAATGCCTTAGTGATGGGACATCAACTTTCAGCCCCAGATACCTGATTCCCAAGTATCTACCACGAAGAGGAAGGAAACGACAAAAATAAAAGCAAAGCAAAACCTAACCATACCCTCAGAAGCAAAAGCACTTTGAAGAAACTTTGCCAGAGAAGGGTTCCCAGCCACCCAGATGAAAAGCTACTGTTTTACTTTAAAAACTGAGTATCTTGATAAACCTGGAAAGGCCGTGCTTGTTATCTAGTGTAGAATGAAAAGAAGTATTGAGGCCCCAGACAGACCCTGGCATTCTCCAGCCAGTGCTGCTAGCTCTCTATTGTGCTATTACAAACAGTAAGTCCAAAAGTATGTACGTAGGCACTGCTCTTCATTCCAACCAATCTGAGGACAACAGATGATAAAACCAGAAAAGGGCTTTCTGAAAGATATTACTGCCTTTTGGGTGACTCAACACTTCAAAAAGCATTAACATATTTTACAGATGATAAAGATAAAAATAAGTCACCACAAAACCAGACTAGGATCTATAGCCAGGAAGTTTAGGGGATTTCCTCATCACAATACTTATGGAGTGGTAATGCACTGTAAATATGGTGTTAAAAATTACTGTAGCTCCACAGATATTCTCAGTATTCTAAGGGTGGCCAGGAAAGTGACAGTGGAATCACATACAAGATAAACTGCAAGTAACCCTTAGCAGCCAGCAGAAAAGACCATCCTGGGAGAGAAAAAAAAAATCAGATGGTGACAGAGTGATCAAACCGCACCACCACTGAAGTTTTACAGCAAACTAATTATTGATGTCTTCAGGGAAACAGATTTAAATGAGGAAGACAGACTACACATTTCCCTAAGATGGTCACTGTAGGAAGGAATATGATCAGCTGGTCAAAATTACTCTGGATAAAGTAATGCTGCCTTTATTCAAAACCAATCCAGGTCAGTGCGTTACATTTTTGAAACTCAAGACCAAAGAGCAACTGAGTAGATACAGACTATGACGGATAAAAACTAGACTACCTTAAAAGAACAGAGACTCAGCAACTTACAAGCTCACTGCAGAAGTCACATACATGGCATCAGAGTTAACCAAAACCCATGAAAAATGGGAACACAAACAACTGATGTCATTCAAATCCTGCTTTTCTTGGTAAACTTTAACTCAACAAACACCCACTACTAAACACGGCTCATCTAATTTATGCTCTCTGCCCCAGTGAACAGGAATTTACTTTAAGTCTTGACCTTGTGACATGCTGGCATAAATGTGGGGCCAGGAATCTTGACATCTTCCCAGGCAGCAGGACATGAGACCCCACTTCTCTTGGTGACACAGTGGGACTTCAAGCTTTGAGCCTTTAGCTAAGAGGCACAATGCTTTCAGTTGAAACTAATGCTTTTCTGTGTCTTATGCTTTCCTTAGAAGGCAGGGGAGAGGGATCTGTTCAGTTTCCCAAATAACATGCAGGCTCTGTTGTTGTGCATCACAGCGGCGTCTCCGCAGCAGTAAATCATGTCATACATGACCCATGTCATGGCACAAGGATACACGAAATGGCTTGGGGGTTCCAAGCCCGATACCTAGTGTGTGGTGTAGGGCATAAGAAACCTGCTGTGGCTGCCTGCTGGGGATGGCCCTGTTACAAACTATCACTGAACCCACATAAGGACATTGCCCAGGGAACCGCTGATATCCACGGGCCAGAATCATGCTATGACACATTAACATCCTCAGCCTGCTCTAAAAATCAACATCCTAGTCTTGTCAAGCAGCGTTTCACTGAGTGACACTGCTCCAGTTTCAGGCCCCAGTGCAGACACAGCATCCCAGTGTGGTTCTTCTCATCTGCCATGCAATGAAAGGGCTTCAAAACACTGCAAGGCAGCAGGTGTGCTTTTTGGCACTCTCTTTTCCTGGTCAATCTCAGATCTGCTCTACGGGTGATCACAAAGCTCTATTCACATCACCTCCATCTCAAGGTCTCTCCTTCAAGGTATGCTTAGTACAAGCTCATTTGTGTTTGGAACGGTTGTTCTAGAAAAAAGATACATCTTTCTTGTGAGCATTTCACCTTTTTCTTCTGATCCTTTCAAAAGCAGTATTTAAGAACAAACTCTTTGCACTTTAACTTCCAGGTTGGTCTGAAAATTCAACAAGAAATTTAATCTTCTGCATTGTTTACAGGATCAATGGAAGTCTTACATACATTTTACAATTAAGACATTATATCTGGGGTGTAAGAACTGTTCATTTCTCTTTCTTCTCAGTGAAGACTTTTGTGTCTCTGGCAGTAGCAGATTCATTAGGTCAAGCCCTCTTAATAGTAGATGCTATAAGTCTACATTCACAATAGACAGGTGTGATACTCCTTGAAACATTTCTTTATATCACATTATCGCCCTGAAGTAGGTATCTAAATAGTCAGGAACTGAGTTAATATGTGCTGGTGTTTCTAATATATTAGTGGAATTTAAAGCCAGATATGGCTTTTGGATTTAGTTAAACAAGAGTGAAACTACCAACAACCATCAAATTTCTGTGATTTCTGAAGCTTATGGTGTGTCTCCCCCAATTTTTTTCCTGTTCATTATTTTACTTCTAATTAAGACTAGAGAGTTGAATTGATCCATGACCAGGTTATTACACATGCAGAGACATTACATTGACTGCAACTTCTCCTTAATTTATCATTAGGAAGCACACTCGTGTGCCACATTTGAGCACACTTCTTCATCATACTACCCTGTTCGTCTTAAAAAATACAAAGATGGTGCCGTGACCAGTAGAAAATGCTTCCCCTGAGAGGACATCACTCTGCCTGGGTGGGTTTCTCTCCAATGTTTCATTCATCTGCCAAAAATTATCTACACTTAGTGGGCTTCCAGGAAAATGTGAAAGATAAGTGAATTACTTCTGCTGAGAGTGCTATCTGAAAGCAAGCCAAAAGCAGCATGTCCTGCTCTGCTTGGATCCTTCCCTCACAGTTTTCAGCCTTGGATTGTCCCTTGGCAGTGGGAAAACAGCTCTTAAACTTATACGGAACTGAGGCAACCTCTAAAAACCGTAAACATATTACTATTATTATTTATTAAGTTGTCCAATATGACACTCTCATACCCCCAATGGTATCTCAACAAAGTCTCATTCTTCTCTGCAGATGATCAGACCTTATTAGGGACTCTAGGAAAACCATGTGTTTCTACACATGAGCAACTCACCACTTCAACTCCTCCTGCATATTATCTTCCCCCAGAACAGCATAATCAGAATCAGAACTATGATGACTACTAAAATCACCACAATAATTGCCAGCCAAAGCAATGACGATCCCTCTTCTGTGAAAACAAAACAACAAAAAACCCATGGCGAATTAATCTAGTTTATAGAGAAAAAAGCAAAATGAGCCAAGAGGATGTCTGATTAATGGCAGTGGTTCCTCTGATATGGTTAAAGGTATTGCTAAGATAAGTGAAAGCAGCAATTGCTCAACAGAGAGAGTAAGCCTACGTATCTTCAAAAACAAAACTACTTGCCCACAGAAAATGTGAAGAAAAGATGTGCTCATGGCAAAGAAAACTGCCATTCCCATACCTGATACTGTGGTTGGCATACACACACAACCAGGACTTCATACAAGTCTTAACAATTTCAGAAGAGTTTTTTGTTCACCCAGAATTTTTTTATTTTTACTTTTAAACACTTAACACTGTTGAAAAGGCGATATTAATTTTAAGAAAAGAAGACAGGCTATGTTTTGCTGCCTGCAAATAGCTCTGCCCAACAGCTGAGCATAAATGTTCCTCCCTGGTTAGACATAAGCCACTTCATTTGACTGACATTAATCAAAATGATAACACAAAGGCTCATTTCAATGTTCACTGACATTAGCTGGAAAACAAGTATGATTTAAAATTTATTTGACTCAAGCCCAAATTATTATGTCTTTTAACAACGATATGTTGAACTATTCATTTGAACTTCTCATCCTCTAAAATATAAGATTGTTAAAACATCAAGCTGTTAGCTGATTTTTTACCCACTGAGCAAGAAATAACAACAGTCTTAGTTTTCTGCTTTCTGAGATACACATTTTCTTTTTAAAAGACCAAAACAAAAGAATATTGGAGACATGACAAAAAGATTAATATGCTTTTTCAATTAATGTAATTCAGAATTAAGAACTAAATTGCTTTTGAATGTTTAGAGAGCAGATATTAAAAATCAGATCCTGCTCTTCACTACTATTCCTTCACTATTACTTCCTGAGCATGTAATTTCAGAATTAACCCATAGCCACAAGCTTCCTTCCATGTCTTGCTGATTTACAAGTGGTCTTCAATTCAAGGCTCTGGATTTAGACACACGTGAATTTTAAATCACCCAAGTCAATGCTCCTAGATGAACTAAGAATCGTACTTCAGCTTTTAATGTTTCTGTTACTTATCTGACGAAACAGGGTGAAAGTCTTTCCAGCAGAACAGAATGTTGGAAGAAGAAATAAATTAACACTACAAGATATTCAAATGTTACATTAATTTATCTAAGAGTTCTGTATAAACCAAATGTAAGTATCTTCAACTGACTCCCTCCCTGTATGCCTGAAAGTACTACTCCTCCCTGACCATTATTGCAGTGGACATGTGCCTTAGCAAAAAAATCAGAGAAACTAGAACATAATATACAGGTTAAATGCAACAAAACATGCAATAAGTTGAACTGAAACATTTGATTCAGAGACAGTTTGTTATGAATTTCAAAACGAGTTCATCAAGCAACCCATAGAGTTTCTACTCATCATTCTACTCAGAGATATCAGCTGACATATTTATATTTATTTTTAGGCTGTTAAAAAAATTACGAAGGCCTACGTGGAAACCTAAGTTCAACTTGCTGCAAAATGCATGGTGCCTCTAAGCCCCATATCTCCCTATCTGATTAGTCTGGCTTTTTTTTCCCTCTTGGATAGGATTCCAATATGTTATTACCTCAAAGGCAGCAATGAACACAAGTAGGATTTCCTGACATATACACATCTCCTTCCCTCCTCTTCCCAGAAGATTCCTATCCAAACATGCTACTGCAAAACATGGAGGCCAAGAGAATGCTAACAAGTTGCTTGTACTGCTTACCTACCTCCTTTTATTTTCACAGGCAATTCAATTTTTTCATTTGTGTTGTCTACACTGCAGGCCAAATCCTGTGCACTGATGCTCTGAATGTTGTAGATTTCCAGTTCACTGGTGACGGACACAATCCCATTTTTGTGCTTGACCATCTTCCGTGTAGGAGTAGAATTGAACAGATTGTTCCAGGTAATGGTGGGCTCTGGGAGGCCATCAGCATTACAGACGACTATCAAATGACCTTCAGAAATGTTGTAATGGACAGATGCATTGAGACCTTCCAACACACAAATGAGACAAGTCATCACCACAGTGAGCACCTGGTCATAAGCAGTAGTAGCTGTCTAACCATTATGAATCAGAGAAAAGCTTACTGGATTCACACTGAGCCCAATGACAAGGAATGCAAGAAGAGCTCCTTGGGTCAGGTCCCCTCCATCCCCCATAGTGAAGTTACATACCCCACAGATTTCACTCAATCTGAAATCCAAGTATTAAAATAGTCTGTTACGTAAAATAATTTCTTGGTCTTATCTGCTAATTCCCTGTCAGTGGTAGGGTTTGGCAGAGCAGCTCACAGCAGTGGGGTTGTACCTTGCAGCAAAAGGAAACTGCAACAGGCAATGTTGGTTTGCCCAAGTTCCAGCTGGGACTGTTCAAGGACTTACAAAGATCCCACTCCTTGCTTTTCAGCTGCTACTCACGGAATAACAAACAAGAGGTAAAACGACCACAATAGTCTTGAACATGACCCACAGAGTTTTGCTCACAGCAGTAGCGCTCTGTTTCTACATCATGTTTCACCAAGGGATGCTCCTATCACTGCAGTTCTTGAATCTGCTCAAGGAAATACTGTGGGTGAGAAAACACCTTTTATTTCACTAGAGACATATCCCTGCAGAGAATCTCACCATAAACACTCAGGCAGGTATCTCCCGAGTAGGCGCCAGAAGGGTAAGCATTGAAGAGACACTTGTAACATCCTGAATCATCCATTCTAGTGTCCCAAAAAGTTATGCTTGTCTTGTTGAGTTCCAGACTTGTGAAATTCATTCTCTCTTGATAGGGCTTGTGAATCTTTAATCCATTTGTTTTACTGTATGTAGCTATATTATCATGTAATTCTCCTGAGTCCTTTTGCCATGTCACTTGCAGAACGTCCATGGGTTCTGTCAGGTTACAGCTCAGAGTCACATTGTCACCCATCCTCACTTTTGTGTGTTTAGCCTGTGGAACCACTACAGTGACAGCAAACAGTTAATGAAATGGGCAGATATCACACATATTCAGAAGCCTAATGTTGATTCTAAGGCCTGGATTACCCACAGACAAAGCTCCTTCAGTTAGATATAGTTTTTATGGCTATCCCCTACAAAGAAGTCCATCTCCTGCATACTCTTAGAAATCAGTGAAGTTATGTTGATTTACATTGGCTGAGGCTTTAGCTTTCTTCTAAGCTACTTAAAAGAAAAAAAGACTTACTTATTTCTGTACCCGTACCTGCAGACTTCCCTCTCAAGTTTTACTAAATCAGCTCACGGCTTTCTATTCTCAGCAAATACTCAAATTTTGTTTCCTAAGAGCTAGAGGAAGATCAAACGCATAAGGGAAGTACACACCAAGCCATTATTAGAGAAGTAAACAGCAAAATGCTTTAAAAAGACTTTGTGAACTGTACTTTCACAGTGCACTTGAGATGGAGGGAAGGAAGTTCTTTAGGGAATACCCCACTCTTGGAAGCTGTCAACTCAGGTTAAAAATGGTGTCCAGTGTCACTGTAGATATGGGCTGCTTCTTATCCCTCCCATCTCTAAAGGCTGCTCCAGGAGGTTTTGTGTCACACCCATCGGCTCCATGTCTCTGTCTCAGCTATGTAGCGTGTCAAACAGCACCAGCAATCTGTATTTCACCTATTTTTGTCTCTTACTCAGTTGAAGCTTCACAAATCTGAAACCAGTTCTCCCAACATTGTCAAGCAGATTTCAGCAAATTCAACTTACCATTTGCCTTTCCAAGCCCAGAACATGCCAAACACAAAACCAGAACTCGTAAAGTCATTTTGGAAGACAAAATCTGCTTCACCTGAAGAAAGACAAGGAAAGATGACAGATCATCTTCTGGTGATATTGTACAGGTGCATAAATTAACAGTAGATTTCTTATGTGAAAAAGAATGTAGTTCTGGGGTCAGACAGCAAGATTTGACAAGTCTTATTGCCCTGTTTCCTACAACTGAATTGTAAATCTGCCTGGAACTGAAGCTGGTGTTATATGCAAGTGGAAACATTATTTTGCAAAAAATACCTCTGTAACACACTCTGCCCACTGCTGAGTGTTTTTGCCAATGCCTGCAAAACTAGCTGATGCATCCTGGGACCATCTTCTGTCAAGAATGTAAGCAAAGTCAAACCTTTAAAGACAACACGCAAAAAATAAAAGAATCAACTGCAAAGCGTTTTCTCTATTATACAGGTTAAAAAGGGAGGGCTGGTAAATAAATAAATAAGAGAAAGAAAAAAAGTATTTAAAACCACACTGTGCTAAAACAACTCCTGATATAACTCCCCAGTTACCAGGCACAAACAGAGACCAAGTTGTTATGTGTGGAATCAGGAAACAAGAACCCATCAGCAATGAGCCCAATAAAAAAGGTTTGTGTTGTCAGATATTTGAGGAATATCTATTCAGATAGATATTCCTACAAGCATGCAGAAATCAAGGGCCAGCATAGCAAGCAGAAACTATCGAGTTACAGAATTGTTTATAAAGCAGTGAAAGATGTGCCACACCTGCAGGCAAGCAGAGTTTTCAATAACAACCCACTGCCTCACTGCTTTAGTACGCGTTAAAGCCCTTAATGCACCATCGCACACATCCGAGGTAGCTACAAGCATGCACAAAATGAGGAACGAGGCTATACCCCGTAGGTACACACAGTAGCTATACCGGGCGCAGAAAGAAAAAAAAGTCCCTTTAGGTCACAACCTCAATTACCGAGTACTGGAGCGTGGGGAAACAAAACCCAAAACGAACAGAAGAAGAAGAAAAAAAAAAAAAGGCGGTAAATATTGGGGCAAGTAAAGCGTAAATCCTTTACTGCCCCTTCCCAAACCGCACCTCGGAGGGCTCCTGAGCCACCGGCTGTGCCCCTCCCTGGACAAACCGCTCCCGCGCCACTTTCTGGGAACCTCCTTCAATTTTAAAGAAACTGTCACCCTACTGGCGTCACACCAGGGTTCCGAAGGCAGCTGCTGGCTGAGCCCGGCATCTGGAGGACCCTCCCGGCTAAGAAAGACGGAGGAAGGAGACGCGAGCCGCGGGCGGTGGCTCTGGCCGTCCGTGCCCCCGGCGGTGTCCCGCTCCCGGCGGCGCTGTCAGGCTGACCCGCGCCCGGCACCCACTGCCCACCTCCGCCCGAAACCCTCCTCAGACCTGGGAATGCCACCGGGGAAGGCGGCGAGAGGGGTGGTTGCTCACGGCCAAGTACATGGAAGCAGGCAGAGAGATGGAATGAGTGCCTGGGGAGGCGCGAGCCCCCACGCCGCGCCCCGCCGCGTCACGGTCTGTCCCTTGTCCGAGAGCCGCAGCTGGCAGTGTCCCGGTACAGAGCGAGCGCCGCACTCATCCAGCGGTAACCTTTCCCTCGAGGGTATTCATAACAGCCCAGTAACAAATTATTTAGGGCTACATCTCTGATATAATTGGGAGTGGTCTTCTTTTGCTTTCGCCGCTACCTTCCTGTTGGGTGGAGAGGAAAAGGGGCAACAGAAGTGATACTGGGCAATCTCTCTGTCTTCTTCCTATTGCTAGATTAGGATCTTCCACCGATGAAACTACAACAGGAATAATTTATCAGGCCTTGTCACAGGCTTGACAGAAACAATGCATTTCCTAGTCTGATTAATTAGAAACAGCATTCTTAGTGATCAATACAGTGTCTGCTCTTTCTTCAGATGCTTTCATACACGTGCACATGTTCATACACTGTTCATACCAACTGCAATATTTATCTTGCCAGGCTCTAGAAGGTCTCCTGTTTTAAGCCATCATTGTTCACAGGAAAAAGCAAACAGCACAATTTCAACCCCCTGCCAAAATTAATTGACAAAGATGCCCACATAAACCCAGAAACTCATTTAAGACACAGATGTGTGGGAATATGTGAAGCAATCTACTAAATTGTCTTAAGGAAGAAGGTGATGTTTGTAGCTTTCCTGGGTCATCCCAGGCTCACCATGTGTTAACCTTGCCTGTCCTGCTGCTCTCAAAGGAGCCCTTTTGACGTGTAGATCTGCTGCCTCCACCAGATCAGGCCTACCTTGTTGCTGGGGTCTGGAGGTCAAGGCAGTGTCTCTTCCAGATGGGTGGATGTGTACTTGGAGACATCTTCACCACCACCGTACTTGACTTAGTGCAGCCTTCTTTCCCTGCCAGCTAACTAACCAAAGCCCCTCGGCTTTTCAGCAAAATTTCAACTTTACCACTACCTTTATTTCCACCTTTCTTTCTATCTCCTCAATCAATCAGTAGGTCTTGAATAATATAAATTTCCCTCTGCCAGCCTTCCCCTTTTTGTTCTCTCTAAAACAAGCCAGCAACTAACCCCCCCAGTTGTTTGAAACTGATGTACCTACACCTTTCACACTCTTTTTTTTTTAATGAGAAAAATGTGTTAGTAAGTTTCCTGTGCTCATCTGCCTTCACTATAGCTGAGAGGATTTTAGAGGGAACTCCAGAGGACTGCCCACTGCACAGCTTAAAATAAATTTATCCAGAAGTGCCCTGTGCCATCAAAGCAATGAAAGGAGGGAAATCCCATTGAAATCTTCCTACTCTTATTTCATGAAAATAAAGGGGACTTTTGGGGATTTGTGCAATATATTATAGTAACTCACATCTACTGAGGTGGAAAACGTCTGTATTACGGCAAATGTTATTACTTCTTCAGTGCGCTGGAGAAACCTACAGAAGAAAATGATGAAAGGGTCTAAGAAACAAGAAGGCTGCTTCTTTGGAAGAGAGGGAATAAATCAGAGCTGAGCAGGGAAAGGATGGTACTGAAGTAGTAGGTAAAGACCAGAGGTAACCTCAGGGCAGACAGAGGCAAATGAAAAATACTCCAGACAAACCAGCAATGGCGGAAGATTCAAAATATTTTTATATTTAGAGGAGAACAAGGCACAAAAATCCCCTTCTGCACTTTTCTGTGTTCTTATGTCAACTGTTTCTTTTTACAGGAACCTGGCTCAGCTCAGCAATCTTTGCCAAGTTTTACAAGATTCTTTGTGCGTTATCTTCTCTGGAGCTGGTGGTGGCCAAGGTGACACAGACTCTCTGGGATGATAAAAACTTTGAAGTTAGTGAGAAAGAGAGTAAGTAGAGAGCTCTTGTCCTAAAATCCAGAGAGGTCTTTGTTCCTCTTTTTTTTTATTTATTGAGCTGTAATACACCCTGCATGCTGGTGAAAGAAACAATCTCAAATTCCTTCTGTCACAAATTATTCTTTCTTCTGCCTTCTGGGTGGACACATTTCACTATTAATATATTTTTTCATTCTTCCCTTTAGTTCTGGACTACTGACCTCTTATAAGCAGAGCCATTTGAGCCACTAGCCAGTGAAACCTGTACAGGCTTAAGGCAAATACATGATACAGCAGTTGCCATTATTTAATAGGGAAAAGGAAAAAAAGGATGAATGGAGTCAGTGACACGGATTCCAGTAAAACCAAACACAGTTAAGTTTTACAGGAAGTAATGCCTGCTAGGAGCTTAGAACATCTGCTCTGCTGATTCAACTCCCTTCTGTATCTGCACACATCAATTAGCATATCCCCCTTAATCATCACGCTCAAGCAGTGCATCTTCAAGTCGTAAATGCTCAAATGTGTCTACTAGAAGGTCTAGCCTGGTCCAGAGGATCTGCCACCCGCTGTCATTTGCTGGTGATTCAACTGTGATCATAGTCAAACTGCATCTCTCTCTCTCAGACTTACTTCTATAAAACATGCAAATGTTAAATTGTTTAAAGTTTGAGATCCTGTCAATTCTCCAGTGTAAACTGCACAAGATTTCCCAGCAGAAAGCTAGCCATGTGGGTGGGGATAAAAGCACAAAAAATTTCTGGAGTCCCTTACAGTGTCAATTTATCAGTGTATAAGGGGAGACTGGATCGAGGAAGGGGAGCACAGGAGAGAACAATGGCATGGAGTGGGTGTGGAATTGGAAGAAGAAAGTGACCGTGGTAATCAAAGTTTTAGGCCATAACAGGGCAGATAAGAGGGGCAGGGGGGCACACAGGTAGTACATGGCTCACTGCAGCAGGTGGTAGGAGCTGAGGAATCCATAATTGTTAAGGTGTTGTATGTAGATTTGTTTTACAAATGTACACACACTTGCACAAAGTGTAACTTGTTATTAAGGGGTCCTTAAGTGATTTTAGCTTTAGAGAAAGATCAAGAAAAGAAGCCTAAACGTGATGCTGGGCTTGTAGTATTAGGAAATGCTGTATAAAGTATGGTCGTGGAAGAGAGGGGTTCAGAGGGGCCATGAGGGTCCATGAGAGGCCACAAGGGGACAAGAGGGGCTGACAGAGTAGATCAGGTTGCAGCTGGGGACTCTCCTCCAGCTGCAGGCGAAAGGCATAAATGATCAAGCTGATGGAGGAGTAGAAGAAAGGATTTTGTGTTTGGAAACCGTTGAAGGGTTTAGTCCCATAGCATGAACTTGTAGGGAAGACTCAGAGAAAGTTGTGAAGGTATGTGATGATTGGAGATGTTATTCCTAGGGATTGGAGTAAGTTGTTAGAAGCAGCATGGAACATGTACAATAATTAGGAGTGAAAGCTGCGTTAGCAGAACAAAGCTCAATAAGGGGGGGCATCGTAGGAGAGAGGCAGAGAAGGAATTACAGGCAGTTGTACAGAGGTCTGTGTGCTATTTGTTAAGAGACGGGCCACTGGAAGTGGGAATGTCTGTGGGAAAGGGACAAACAGAAATGCTGGATCCTGGACTTCACCCAAGGCTCCTGATCAGGCAGGAAGGCTCCAGATGTTAGAAGCTGTGTGATGGGGGCTGGATGTGTCATCCCCAGCTGAACCTCTGGTTACATTAACGCTGGGGAATGACAAACAGAATTTCTTAGTAGATGCTGGAGTGGTGTATTCGTTTTTAAATAGGCCTAAAGGAAAATTTAGTCAGGAAACAATTCATGTTGGTGTGATAGAGCCAATGGAAAATTGGCCTTTCTTTCAACATTAAAATTTGGAATTGGTAAATGGGTGTTAGCCCATCCATTTCTTTATATACCTGAATGTTCCATACCAATACTAGGAAGAGATGTCTTGAGTAAATTAAATGCACAAATTACATGTGAAAAAGAAAAAAATTCAAGTTTCTGGCCACAGGCTCCTCTGTTACAATGAGCTGGTTGGGTTTGTCCTGAGGCTGAAGGATTGGTGCAGCACTGCTCAGGTGAACTGTTCTGTGGAAAGGCTTCACCTCGTAACTGGAAGGGTACTTGCAGTTTAGGAGATTTGCTGTTTCACATGGACAAAGGAGTCTGGGCCAGGAAAGAAAGGAGGCCATCTGTTGAACTCCTGAGCCCCTTTCTGAAAAAGAATGGAAGGTGAATGTAGGTGTTGTGGTTTGATGCTGGTTTAAACATCAAGCACAAGAAATCCGATGTTTGCATAAGGGGAAAATAAGGAAATATTGAGGAAAACTGGAAAACAGCAAGGCAAAACAGGCACACACTTGAACAATTACAATAGAAAGAAAGTTTACTACTAACAGAATTAAAAGTAAAAAGAAATAATAAGAAATTAAAGCTAAACTCCCCTCTCTTCCAGCACCCCTCCCTTCCCACCAAAACCACACAAGGGAAAAAAAACCAAAACATGGGATTTGGTTAGTATTGCAGTTCTTAAAAGTCTTTCTAATATTTAAGGAAAAAAGAGTTTCTTCTGCTTTAACGTGGTTTCCGAACTGTCACCAGCAACAGTCCCACCCAGAAACAAATCTGCTGAGGTGAAAAAACATCTCTCCCCTGAAAATCTCACAGTCTATTCATACTGCAGTCATGGGCCTATAAACATAGGGTTTTAGTCTTTTTAAGGATGAGTTATTCTGGCCTGAAAACAAAGGCTCTCTGCTTCAAAATCTCTAAAAGCCTTTCACCGCTTCTATATAGCCTGGCATAGGCATTTCTCATCTCTTCCCAAGCCACACATGAATTCTCCATCCCCCCATGTACTCCAAATGGATTAAGAGACAACAGTTTGTGATATTACAGATTCTACCACGGTGTGCAGAAAGCATTTTTAAGCTACGCGCTGAAGTGCCTCCACCTCTTTGTCCCCGCCGCCATCTTGACTCCATCCCATGTGGCTTACTTCCTCTTTCTCTCTGACCTTAAAATCTCAATGCTAAGGAATTGATCTTATTTGGGCTTTGGAGAAAGCCTCGCTCCCTTGTATGCTGCTGGCTGCATGATGTCTTCTTCAATTGGCTGCTAGCTGTGCTGGCCAGAGAGGAGCTCCGCCGGCTCCCGCCGGCTCTGCCCGGGGCCGCGCTGGCCATGTGGAAGGGGAGGGGGAGCCCGCCGGTCCCCAGAGGCTGCGCTGGATGGTTTCAGCTGTGCGGTAGTTCATGGCTGTTTTTAGCTGCCTGCGGCTACGGGATGGTTCCCCCGCAGTGACCCAGGGGCCGGGGCCACGGCGCCGGGGGAGGAGAGGCCTGGGCCCGCTCCAAGAAGCAGAGCCCGGGGCCCATTTTCCCCCGCCTCCCCGCGGGAAAGCTGGAACAAAAAGGAACTTCCCGCGCTTGTGCTGCCTTTAAATATGCAAATTATGAGAAGCATCATTGGTCTAAAAGCTCGCCATCAACCCACTAGAGCAGGAAAGTCTTTCAGGAATTGAAGCATGCTCTGTTGACTGCTCCTGCACTGGGGCTACTGGACTTAGGCAAACCTTTGGAACTATTTGTGCATGAAAAGTTCCATTTGGCCTTGGGGACATTGACACAACAACTGGCATCCTAGAAGAGCAAAGGACGGTCAGCCTTCCTCAGGATAGTAGTGGCAGCAGTCCTCCAAATCTAGGAAGGAAAAAAATTAACCTGGGGCAGCAATTGACTTTTTTTGTGCCCTGTACAGTTGTAGAGGTGTTGGAACAAAAAGAAGGACACTGGTTATCACCAAGGATGTTAACATACCAGACAGTACCGCTAGAACAAGATGATGTGGAGTTAAAAGTAACTAACCCTCTGAATCCAGCATTGTTCTTAACAGCTGACAAATAATGAAAGCAACTGGCCCATGATTCTTTGCAGACCACTCAGGTGGTCCTGTAGTTGAGATGACCTACAGAACTTGGAAGACATGGATTGGGAACTCTTCATGGATGGGAGCAGCTTTGGGAAAAATGGAATCCGAAAAGCCAAGTAACTCAATGGTAACCCAGCATGAGGTAATAGAAGCCAAAGCTAAAACCCCCAACACATTGGCTCAGAAAGCAGAATTGATTGCATTGACGAGCTCTCACAGAATAAGACTGTCAATATACGGGCAGACTTAAAATTTGCTTTTGGAGTGGTCCATGCCCATGGAACCATTTGGAAAGAGAGGGCTGTTAACCTCCCAGGGATCCCCTGTGAAACACGGACAAATAATAACAGAGATTGTTAGATGGGGTGCAGCTATCTTGAAAGGTGGCATTAATGCATTCTAAAGGTCATCAGTTGGAGCAGACCCCAGTAAATATTGGAAATTGCCTGGCTGACAAAGGGGCCAAGAAGGCTGCTCGCGGGGACATCCTGTTGGTCTTACCTGAGAAATAACTGTATTTGAACAAACGGGCTTCCGCTTACCAGGCTAAAGATGAGAAACTGGCAAAATTGTTACGTGCTGAAAAGAGTCCTGAAGGATAGTGGATTACATCCAGCAGACAACTAATAACTCCCCAACATCTTATGAGGAAAGTCACAGGGGAAGAACCTATGGTAATTCACTGAGGAATAGAGTCTGTGGTAGAAGCAATGAAGCCTCAGGTTTTGAACATACGAGTGACTGGTATCATAAAAAGCATTGCTAAAAAGTGCCAAACACTTAAAGAACAATGCACATCAAATTAGATAGCCTACACCTGTGACTGTTAAGGAAGAAAATTGTCCAGGAGACTATTGGCAAATAGACTTTGCTGAACTGCCATGGCAAAAGGGCAACAGGTATTTATTGGTACTGGTAGATACTTTTTCAGGATGGACAGAAATTTCTTCTTGTTACACTAAAAAAGCTGGTAAAGATTTTGGTGAAGAAAATTATCCTGAGGTTTGGAGTGTGAGTGGGAATGTCACCAAACAGAAGTTCACATCATTGCTGAAACAGCACTGATGCCTTAGGTTTTAGCTTTTATATTTTTCAAATTCTGTATTCCTAGTGTGTAACTCTGAAGTGTCCTGTAGCCTGTGAGCTGCTGCTCTCTCATGCTGAGACAGACATAACAACGCCTCTCCAGGCCTGCTCTCCAAGGACACCCAGCCCGTCCTAGGCCCAAAATGTGTAAACCAGCATCTTGAGAAGGGGGGCAAGCTGAGGGGAAATTACATCATTAGCTAAAGTTTAATTGTGAAATTGTGTTGATATGCAGATGGACTGAACCTATAAAAGTGTGAAGAACTCGTGACTTGTCGTCCATCTAGCGTCTTTAGGCTTGGTTTGGGGTGATTCAAGAATGACTTCTAAAGGTCCCTTGGCTAAGAAGCCTGAGATTACTTTCTAAAGGTCCCTTTACAAAGAAGCTCGGCTGCAGAAAGTCCTGCTCAGGAGGCAACCCTGGGCAGAATTTGTCAGAGGAATTTGGGCAGTCTGGCTGCTTTCCCAGGTACTACCAAATGGCTGCCATTCCCATTTCTCATTGAGAGGAATAGGAGGAATTCGGCTTCACAAACAGACATGTAGAGATAAGGCCAGAGACAGAGACAAGATAGTAACAGGAGGAACCATTCAGAAGAATGTTATTAATTAACACGGAATGTTGCTCAACCAAGGCCTTGTTAAATTCCTGAACCTAAAGAAGAAGAACAAAGATACAAAGGGGGTTGTGTGCACATTGGAAGGGAACATGTAGTGAGTGTATCATGAAGTCTGTACCTTCCAAGTACCTCAGCCAACGAGGAAAGGGAGAGAGTGATGCGCCCAGGAAATTAGGATAAAAAGGAGTCTGTGTTTTCCAACAATTTGAGAGAGCCCAGGGGAAATGCTCCATGGCCTCTCCCTTTATTCGAATAAAGTTACAGGACTACTCTGTCTCCTTTTGGACATAAACCTCTGGCATCATGAATTTATCCGCACATCCTCTAGCACCTTCTTTTACCCATCGCTGGCCAGCCTGGAAGTGTGGAGAACAGACTTGGGAGTATTTCCGCATTCCTTTCCCTGGTCCTTTGAAAGACCTCTTTCTGCAGGAGAGCAAAGAAGAACTGATATCCAGTGCCCAGTTCCTTCATCAGTCCCTTTCAACATCTTCTCTTCCAGCAACCACAGTCAGTGCCTGCTGCTGGGCAACCCTCATAGAGTCATTTCATCATGGCACGACTTTGGATATGGTGGTTGTAATTTCTTGATACCAGAGATAGGGTTGCTGGACACCAAAACGCTATTTGAAAGTCCAAAGAGGAAAAACACAGTGCTGGTGAGTTACTATTTTAACGGAAGTCTCACTGAAGGTGTTTTCCCTTCAGTGAGTGGATTGGGGATCTCTCCAACTGCTGAATTAAAGAACTTAAATCCAACAGCAAAATTCTGTTAGACTGGGCATTCCTTTATTATAGCACTGGAGACATGCTGGGAATTTTTTGCCATGAGCATGTCCCACCCGACACAGTTCCTTGGGGTTTAAATAAATTGTACCAAGTAGGATTTCCTTATAGCTCCTCCCAGAGTCTGCCCAGCTTATTACATCAGAGGTGTTGTCTCCAATGTTGTCTTGGCATGGAGCAAGGCTGCCATATAGCGTCCTTTTCCTGTTATTATTTTGATTAGGGGGCTTCGTTACTTCATCAGAGGGTCTTCATTATTGTCTACATCAGCTGCCCTCTGGATGACACTTCCATGTGCACAGCTCCCAGCACATATGTAATTTACTTCCGCTGACCTCTAGTTTTTTATCTTACAGTGCTAAGTCACTACTAAGACACTAAATTTACCTTTAGTTAAAGATAACCCAGAACTCCTCTTACATAAACAATTCTCTATTGAATTTCCTTCTGTAGCTGCACAATCCTCTATTCATTAAGTTTTCTGAGGTGTATAGGTCCCTGGGGTTATTTCCAGCAGGTTCAAGTTCAGATGTTTCTTAATTTTCTTCGGTTTTAAATCTTGTTCTACTGACACTAAGTCAAACAAAATTTAAGTAAAAACAAAGTACAAAAACGCCCACATAAATTCTTTAGCTAACTAGGGCATGACTCCTTACAAAGTTCAGGGGACTTCAAGATTCTCAGCTAAATGAGAGATAATTCCTTTTCACTAGAGGGCACTGTGTGCTTTCCACAGACAGTGCTCTGCGCTGAGGCTGCACCACCGTAGCAGCACCATCACAGAGGAGCCTTTGCAAATACATTGGAAGCACATCTCTGAAACACCTCATGTAATGACAGACAGAGCTGGAGGGGAACTTTCCCAGATCAAGGCCTCAAAAAAACCCTCCATTTCTTTTTTTTTTTTTTTTTTTTTTATTTTCCCAAATACCAATCTTGGTCTAGTTCTGTTGGTCTTGGCCCATCCACAGCACAGATCCTTCTGCCTGATTGCTTGTGAGACATCAAAGAGCATCCTGGGACATGTCCCCTACTCACCTGCTGGTGTGGCTCGAGCCCTGCTGGTCCTCACAGACTCACCAGTGCTCACTCCAGGTGCCACACCAGGGACACACAGGCTCTGGCCCTGGTCCAGGCTGGTGGCTGGCACTTGGCCTCTCTCACTCCGGTCTCTCCAGCTGCTGGCACCCGGGGCCCCTGGTTCTGGCCCAGGTGCTGACATCAGGGCCCCCTACACACATGCACACCAGTTGGGGTGTCCCTCACCCAGGAGAAGAGCTAGAAATGGAGTTTAATGAGAAGACAGGACAGAGCATGGTGACAGGTCCACCCCAGACAAGTGTACTGACCAGCCTCCTGCATAAATGAAACCAAACCCCTTTATTCCTTCATCCATCCATTTTCCCTGGCTTTTTATTCCCAGGTGCCCTTGATTCCTCCCTTTCCCACCTTTTTCTCCTCCCCTAAGAATCCTGCAACAGCCCAGTGCAATCCCCAAATGCACTTCCTTTGCATGGCATCATGCGTCCATAGCCCTCAGGCAGTGATGTTGTGAGTTGAAAAGGTGCTCCACTGATGGACTTATCTGGATGGGTTTCCCACACAGACCCTAGGGCTTAGGATCTCCTGGGACACCCCTGGGAGGGGTCTGGGCAAGCTGCCCCTTCCTCTGAGTCCTTAGTGTGGGCTCCTGAGCATCCCGTGGGCCCCTGTGCTCCTCTGGGCTTGTGGAGATGGCTGGTGTCTGTCCTTCCTCTGTTGGGCTGGGGAGCAGCTGGGCTGGCGCGTTGCTTGGACTCCCTCATGTGCCATTGCCTCTCCGTCCTGCTTCATGGGAGAGCAGCCAAGCTCCTTGATGGATAACCCAGCAGGTTCACTCTTCCACTTGCTTTGGAAGCTGCTGTTCAGGTTCTCTGCTTCCTCTGAAAACAAGTGCCTGCAACTTTTTCCCGATCGCGAGTTTCCCTTCAACCTTTTGGTAAGTGTAGAGCCTGGTGTCTGCTTCTGCAAGAGAGCCAGCACAGTGGTGTGGTAATCACTACAGAGCTCTACACTGCCTGGCAGAGAGAAGTGATGAGTAGACAAGAGGGTTCCCAGTTACAGCTTGCAGGGAAAACAGGGAACACATGGGATGTCAGAGCAAAGTGTCTAGTGGGAGGGATTCCCAGCTGTGACCACTTACCAGTTCTGTCTGTGGATGCCAGCAGCCCTCCAAAGCACCTTGTGTCTGCACCAGGAGGAGGGCAGGGCAGACCCTTGTGGGGGAAACTTCTGTGTGAGGCTGCTCTTTACAGCATCCAGGCTCTGCAGGGCTCCCTGGCCTTGTCCAGAAGGGACATCTCATCTGCCCTCCTGGACATTTCCAGTGCCTCTTCCATGCCTTTGCACCTAAATAACTTTGACTAACTTTTCTCCTGCACCGTCCAAGCCAGCGGTGCAAAACATTAAGCAGTTTTTCCTGATCGTTGCTGGAGGTTAAAAGGGGCACATGTTATGTCATCTACCCAGTGTGGCTGTCCCATGCAGCAAAGACACCACAGGAGAAACAGAGACCCCTAATCGAGGATGTGAATAATCACTAGAAGCCTTGGGTGTTTGTGTTACCTCATTTTGGTAAGCGATGTGCTCCTCTTTTGGTGTTAGCAGGCTCTCAGAGGCTCTCTCACCTAGGTCTTGCTGTGAGCCTGTCTCCTTTGCAGGAGTTGTGGGTGCACTGTGTATCTTCTGCCTGGAAAAAAAAACCACAGCATCCATTGGTCCATGATGCTTAATATACCCCTTGTCATTTAGTGAGTTGTGCTATTTTAAAGACACTGTTACGAGCTGGATAAGTTTCCAGATCAGATATAGAAAAATACCAAGAAGAAAGAGAAAGGCAAATTGCAAGGTGAACAGAGGCAAGCCATGTCATTTGCAAGAAAATGGAAACTGCTCTTACTTGTTCCTTCTGCTGTTATTTAGTCTCATGCCACAATATATCAAGATTGTTAAGAGCAACACAGCTGTCAATATCGATGTGATGATGACTGTGCTCTTCTGAACATCTACAAAAAGAAAGCAGTAAGTTCACACAGAACATGAAGTGATGCCAACATGTTTCTGGTGTCCTCTTCCAGGGGCTGGGACTGAGAGTGCAACATTCACCATTTTGTGCCCATTTATTCTTTGAAGGAGAGAAAGGAACACTGTAACAATATAACTCTACCAAAGGTGAAGAGTTATTATTTCGTGTTTTTAAAGAAATACTGATAGTGTCTCACATTCCCCTGGTATCAGTGGTATCAAACCCCAGAATTTTTTCTCGTGATCTATTTGTATTTCTCTTTCTGTTGGAAGAAGTTTTATCGTAAGAGAAGTGTCCCATCCTTCCTGACACATATCCTCCAGCAAGATAATCTATGTGAAATGTTGTGCCCCAGCATTTGTAGCCAGGAGCCTGCTCTGCTGGTACCCTCTGGCTGTGGGTACTGGTGCTCTAAATAAATCACTAAGTAGAAATGTAGACATACAGAGCCATATACACACGTGTATGCACAAATTAATGTATTTATTCCATCTATATATGCACATATCCACCACACACACACAAAGGTACTACAGGGAAGAGTCTTCTGGAGGGTTTCAAATCCTGAAATCTTCATCAAGCATGAGATCTGGCCTCACAGAAGCTGTCTAGCAAGACCTACGTAAGTATAAGCTGCCCTCCCACAATGGCACATCCTTCCCTAAGCGCTCCCCACTACATGTTACACATCTCCACACAACTGCAGCCTACCTTCCCTTCCTTTTTCCAGGTGAAGTGCCTTCCTTTGCCTTCCTTGTGGGTGGTCAAGGAGGCAGGACAAGGCATGAAGGTGGTTGGCAGAGAAGGTAAGTCTGCTTGCCACTGTTACTGTTCCGTTTGTGTTTTGGACGTGGTGTGTTTCAGGTGTTTGCTCCAGGCCTCTGTCATCCAGCCATGTGATGTTGGGGGCAGGCTTTCCTGTTGCTGAGCACACTGCAGTGAGGAGACCCTCAGTGGGCAGGAGGGAAGGGAATTCCACTGTGAGCTCAGAAATAGCTGGCAGTAAAAAGAGAAGGTGCTTTTCATACTCTGTGGTGAGTTTATAGTCAAAGCTGGCTTTATCTCTCTGTACAAGTTTTCTTATCCAAAAGCATCTGCTGGCTTATTTGCCTTCACTTCCCCTGAGGAAAGTGTTGCTTAAAAAATAGAACTGATCTTCTCAAACAATGTTAGAGTGAATGTAAAAGCAAATCTTTACTTGACAGCTTTCAGGTACACAATATGGTGAAAACCACACATGGAACAGTAATTCTACAATTTTTGTAAGGTCAATTGATTAGTATATCTGTCATCTCTTGTTCAATTAAAAGGTTAGTTGGTTAGGTAATAATTCCGGTGTGGCAATCTGAACACTATCCACCAAGGAGATGCTGCTGCATGGAGAATCTCCGTATGGTGGATAGTATCACGACATCCCCATCTCCTGACTTCATCCAACCGAAACTGAGTGCCAGAAAGAGAGAAGGTGTTAGTGGAAAACTTACTTTGGATGTCGAGGCGTATCTCTTTGCTGATGGAGCCATGATGGAACACATTGAAAATGCATTTGTAATAAGACTCATCCTCAAGTGTGAGGTTTCGGAGGGTGATAGCTGAGGCCTTTGCGGCTGCTCTAGTGAAATGCACTTTCTTCTGAAATGACCCTATCAGCCTCAGCCCGTGTATTGGGCTGTAGGTGGCCATGTTCTGGAAGGAAGTGCCAATTCTCTTCTGCCAGGTGACTTGCAAAACATCCATCCAGAGCGAGAATTTGCAATAGAAATTTGCCTCTCCCCCAAGGGCTGCTATGATGATGGTATCAGATTGGATGGGTTCCTTCCAAGCTAGGAACAAAGCAAACCCCAGAATCAGGGCAGGAGGAAAAGCAATTCGCTCGGCAAGGCCATAGTGCCTTGAAACATCCAGTCACACTGTTCCCATCTTGCAGAACACTGGAGTAAGGAACTCCACCGTGAGGCCGTGGGGCACACTGGGAGACCACAGACACCCTATTGTCACAGGTGACCATCACATCATTATCCTCTGCTGTACAATTCCATGGAGAGGAGGAAGGCAGCATGGGAACAGAGGGCAGGCAGGCTCTTTTAGCAAGCACAGCAACCACCCAGCAAAACCAGCTGTCGCTCCCAAGAGCACTCCTGGTCCCCTCTTGCCAGCACCTGCAGGGCTGTGGGGAGGGAGAGCAGCCCAGGGCACCCCACAGCGAGGAGGCAGCATGAAGAGCTGCAGAGGGATATGCCCTGCTCCAGCCTCTCCCCAGAGAAGTGGGCACCACCCAGACATGGACACTGGAAATGCAAACCTGCTCCATCCCCTGTGCTGAGGAGTTCAGCAACACCAACAAAGAAAGGGAATATCCAGGCAGAGCATACGGCTTGTGAGCAAAGACAAAGTGCCCTGTGCTCTCGCTGAGCAAGCCTTACCCAATTTGGCTGCTGCTGCTGACTCATGCCCACTTTACTAGCTACTCTTCCAGTCACCATGTAGTATATTTTAATCAGCATGGTATCCATGTCTCTCTGCTTGCTAGGAAAGGCTGGTGCTGCTCCAGAGTTAAGCTGGTGTAGGGAAGGGGTGCTCCACTCACCCATTGCCGATTCCACTTGCTGGCAGCCTCCGCAGAGCAGCAGGTGGCAGATTTCAGCCCAGAAGACCAAGGGGAGAATCATTGTGGGATGAAACAATTGCCCAGGAAATCTCATTCCTTTCCCTATTTCCTTCAAAGGGAGGCTGGCATTCCCAGGGAACCGTTGAAAATGTTGGCGCCTTTTTTCAACACACTCCTCGGTGGCCAATCAGCAGCACCACTGGTCAATCATTGATCATTATTGTGCCCTGCCTGCCAACAGCTCTGGCTGCCAGAGATGGAAACAAACAGAACTCACTCTTTCTTCTTTTTCTCTTTTTTCCTCCTTCTGCAAAGCTTGGTGGTGTCCCTTGTTCACCCCATCCTGGTGATTTGCTAGGAGGCATCACAGCCACTATTTGCACCTCTGGAGGTGTAAATTTGGGATCTTCCTGGTATGTGTGGGAGGTGTCTGATGGAGAGGGAAGAAACAAGGGGCCACAGGCCCTGACAGACTCTGCTCCCTTTCTCTTTGGCAGGAAAGAGATGGTGGGAAGGGTGGTGCTGCGTGTGGATCACTGCCTCTGAGGCTTGCTGGACACCGTGCTGGGTGCCAGTACTGGGGTCCTTGGGGAGATCACTTTTCTCCCCTAGATGTGGCACAGAGGAGCCACAAGCAAGAGCAGGAGATGATTTCCCTTCAGGAGGGCAGTGTGAAGACACCTGCAGGTGCCGGCGCTTTACCACAACCCACAAGCAAAGCAGACCCTGCAACTGGATTGTGAAAGGAGTCACTGCAGGGAGCACGTTTGGCTGAAGTCTTCTCACCCCAGATGTGTTTGCATGTGATTATAATTCCAGCAGGGGAAAGCCAGGGGTGTGACAGTGCTGCTGGGCTCAGAGGTGATGCCCTGTGCCCAAGGGGTTCACTGTAAACTGCACAGTGCAGCTCCAGCCCCCATGGCAACCCAGCGCTGAGATCAAGCACCACGTGAGGTTCCAAGCTGTACTTACAGCAGGATACCCACTGCACTCTACATAGGCTTTCTGTAAGAAAGGGAGAAGGCTATTTTACAGGAAAATATGAGAAGCAAATACCAGTCTGTGTTCATCTCTGCTGTTTATGACTTTGACTCTTCCCTCCATCAGGGGCAGCATCAAGTTCTCTAGTTCTCATAAGCTCTATGATTTCTTACAGTTATACCCCCTCCCTTCTCCCCATTTTGTAGATGAATTCCATACAAGGTGAGATGGACTGCAGAACATCCCTCCTGGCATGTCCTTTAGGGGAAGAGGCTCCATCCAGCCTATCATTTCTAACTACAGCACCAGCTTGCACTGCGGGCAGTGAGCAGGGCAGTGAAACCAGTGCACACCCCCATGTCAGAGCCTTTCCACAGGGTCCCTCAGGGGTTTTCAACTTCTCTCCCGTGGTGCCTTGTCCCATGCCAGCCTCCTCTGTCCTGGACTTGTGCTTTGTGCAGAAGGCATGTCCCTGCTGCCAGCAAGGCAGAAGAATTTTGGGCTAGGAGCGAGCTCCCAGGGGCTGGCTGAGAGATGCTCCAGAGCAAACTCTATGGCATGGAGCAGAGAAAGTAAAGACAACTCACTTATGTCTCCTTTGCCAGGGTCAGAATTGCCAACCAAATTCAGGCACTTTGTTAAACTCAGAAACCTCAATAAAAACAAACATCAGAGATTTTGCCTTAAGGAACTCAGGACAAGAAAGGACAGGTGAGGATGCAGCTAATGCTGCTGAGCTCACACAGGGATCTTTCCTGGCTTAGAAAGGCCAAAGAGCCTGCGGAGGTGAATATGCTCAATGCACACGGGCAGCTGCATGGAGGCACAAGGTCACCGTCCCAAGCAAAGTGACAGTGTAGCTAACACTAAGCAACGAGCACAAATACCAACCACTGCAATGTGTATCTTGCACCCAGGATACAATAGACTTAGAAGAGCAAATCTGCTCTTTTCCATGAATCCCCGGAGCCTGGTTGGAGATGGGAAAGCAGACCCAGGTGCAAGCATCAGTGAAGGGTTACACATGTAAAGAGTACATTTTCAATTTCTTCCCTATATAAGAGGGGAGATTGGTGCAGTCATCTTAGATAATGACCACTTCTCCCCTTCTAGAAGCTCTTCATTGTCCAGCCAACAAAGTGGGCTCAGATACTTTGATTACAGCAAGAATCTTTACCCTCTGAATCCCATTGCATTTTTTACCTGGGCAAGGATCCTACTGGCCAGCTTCATGTCGTGGAGCAAAACTTACCTGCTCTCATACAAAATAACAACATACAGAAATGGCACTAACATCTCTAGAAGGTCCTGGCAACAGGTCAGATTATAGAAACAGAATCTGTCCAACTTGTCTCCCACATGCGCCTTCCCCAACTTTTGCTTTTCTTTTGTATAGTTCCTGAACTTTGCTCACCAAAAGAAGCTAGCTGGTTTTCTCTTTTCAGTCATTTATCAAAGGTGCTGGAAGATCCAGTTGTTTGTTTAAACAGAACTATCCCAGGAGACTGGTTGTCCAAGCCAGACCTCAATGCTTTCAAATTTTCAGAAAAAGCAGGATGTTTGGACTGTGAGTACTGGAGAATGTCACCTTAATTACTTAATTTTTACTTTCTGAAGGGGACAAAAAAGTTTCAAATTCTAATTTGAAATTGCCCTATGTTTAAATTGAAGGGACAACTTTCTGGAGGCTTCTCTCTTTTGGGCTTTAATTTTGCTATTTCTGCTGGTGCCAAAGAGGAGAATTACTAGTGAAGAGAAAGACAGTTCATCAGCAGCTTTATAGCACTATATTTCCCGCGCTTTTTGGTGGTTCATGTTCGTTGTTCTCAGTTCTGCCAGAGGTCAAGGGGCATCCTGCTCTTGGTCACAGCCTGTAGATGAAAGGGTGATGAGGAAATGAAATGTTGGCTCTTGGCTGCAAGCCCGGACTCACTGCTGAGCCAAGAGGGGCAGACATTTGACTAGAAAATGCCATGAGAGCGGGTTATCGCCAGAAAGGTACATTCTCCTCGTTTTCTGTTGGTAGGATGTGTACTTCAGTTAGGAAGTTATGGGAATTTTATCAGAAATCAGCTGAGAAACACAAAGTGATATCCAGTGCCTGATCCCTCCTGCAGCATCAGCTCCCTGCTGTGGCCAGTCCTTATCTTCCCTGGCTGCATAACCCATAGCCAGCCTCACGTCATGTGCTGGCCATCAAGGGACAAAAAGGCATGCACATTGCTCCCATCCATTGCTAATTAACTCTGCAGACTTCACAAAACAGGACACTTGCTCATAGTCTTAAGGGGTTCTCTTTCTAAGCACTCCTCAAATTACTTTCACCAAGCATCTCTGTGGCTTGCTTGTCCAACTGGCCAAACTCCTCAAGTTTGCCAGTTGCTAATGGCTGTAGAAGTGACAGGCCACAGAGAGGTATGTACAGATTGTAGGTAACATTCATATGCCAAAGCTAATTTTGAGAGAAGTTTTACTCCTGGAAGCAGCCAAGGCCTAAGCTCATGTTTTCTAACAAATTGCCAACTTGAGAGTTTTCCTGGGAAAATTATTTCTCCATTTGGCTCCACTTTGAGATCCTTCCCCTGCCTTCAGGCTCTGTATGTGCCCTTTTGCTCTTTTCTCTCCTTCCCTCCTTCCTCCCTAGCTCCCACTTCCCAGCTCAGCCCTATGACAACCCTAGATGGAGAAGAACAAGAGGTGCCCAGCAAAAGAGAGGTGATCCAGGCAGGTAGACAGCCTCTTCAAAGGTGTGGTAAGACAGAACAATATCAGGGAGAGGAAACAACCTTGAAACAACCAGAAGAGGCAAAATAGGTGCCTGAGTCAAGCAACAGTAATACAAAGGACAAACTTGTTATTTGAGGCAGAGATACTGCACTGGGTGATAGTTCAGCATCAGGCCTGGATCCCATGGGTCAGAAAAAGAGCAAAGAAAGAATAAATGGGCTAAGGGAATTAAGGAAGCTGTAGAGAATCGAATAGGGGGTCCCCAAGCCTTCTTACCCACCTTTCAGGAAAAGCATCTGTCTCACTATTGGTGACTAATGCTGTTTCTTGGAAGTTTCTGGCTTCAGTTTTTCCAAGCCTCTCAACCCACATCTGCAAGATCCACAGCAGAGTGATACAGAGTCACAAACCTGAGGCTAGAGGAATTAAAACTGCATGATGACCACAAGATCCTTCTGCTGGGCCAGAGCCCGCTGGAGAGCCTGGTACATCAAATCCTTTCAGCCTGGGATGTTATTACCTGTGACCCAGGATGTGGCCCCCTTTGGCATCCTAGTCAGAAGGTTTCCACCCCAGTGGAGCCTGCAGGGAGCTCAACACTTTCTCTTAGTCTTGGTTTCCCTGTGCAGCCTGAGATAGATTTCAAAGAATGTCTTCCAATTGTCTTGATGTGGTCAGAAGTTGTTGCAATACAGATTTTCAGAAAGAAATGTTGAAGTTATATACATAAATGCTGAAGTATTGAGTAGACAACTGACACCCTATTTCTATTAATAAATCTTAGAAAGTAGGCAGACTGTATTTAATACCCTTAAAATCAAGCCATTCTAAAGTAGGTATGCAAAGATTCTCAGAAAACTACACTAGGACATTTCCCCTTTTTCCTCTTTGTGTATAGGTTCTGGTATGTAGAGAGAAACCTGTAGCAAACAATGATATTTCTTGTTACTCAGATGATGGTCAGCTAAAATCCACCACAATCTCATTTATGAAAATAGCTACATTCCTGTAAACAAGGAAGGCTCAAGGCAAATTGGTTTATTTAAACTAAAATGTAAGCCTGGGTGTTTATGATGAGACCTGGGCTTTCTGTAATTTACCTGAGGGATAATATAAAATAAAATACTCTGATTGAAAAAAAAATTAGGGTTTGTTTTTTGTTTTTTTTTTTGTTTGTTTGTTTTTTTATGGTAAGAAGTGGAGGGTTTTTTTTCTGCAAGCTTTTCATTCCACCTTAGACTTTCATGTAAAATTTCAAGTGCTCTTTTACTAGACAAAGCTGCCTTTTCCGCCTTTTTCCTTAGGGTGGTTAAGGACCACAGCTTTTGACATGCTAGGGAATTTAAAACTCTGTTTGTATTGTGTAGGGGTCTTAGACTGAGGATTCTCTCAGGCTTCCCAGAAATTCAGGTGGCTTTTCTCAAAGCTGAGCAGACTACAACAGAGCCCATCCACAAAGAGTTGGACAAGAATTCACTGCTCCTTTCACACATTGCTTTATATGTCCAAAGATGAAAGCAGCAGAGATATGAGAAGGCCCTTTGTATGGCTTCCAAAAATATGAGCAATTTCTGGTGTACTGAGAGTGAAAACAATAATACACTTGATTTGTATCTGCCTGGCTTGATAGTCTCATTTATAAAAGAGAAAAATGTAATCAATAAGTCAAATTCTCTTGTTTCAGCTGATTTCCAGGGGCTCAGTGCTGAAAACTGAATGAAAAACAATGGGTTGTATTTTCTCCCATGTCTGATTTCGTAAGAAAATTTACTGGTGTGGTATTTAGATGAATCATTCCCCCAGGGTCACGCAACAAAGAATTGATGAATGATGCTTTCAAAGGTCTATCACCAAAACAAAGTTTCTTTTCACTGTACAAATTTAGTCCCATGCCTCTGCCAGCACTGGTTTCAGAAGAAGAATATTCTTCCTATTTCAGCCAGTGCCTGTAAAATATCTAAGGCAAACATTTCAGCTACACTTCAAAGTCATATCTTCAGCCAGAGCTGTTTGGGGCCAATTTGCGTGCGTCTTACTGCTCTCTCAGAACCAGGAACACAGTATCTGGGTAGAGAAAAATATCAACACGATACATCTCTGCAAAAGCCTGGCACGCCAAAACTGAAACATAGACATTTTATACAGCCTGAAGAACCTTCATTTTCTTTATCTCTCTATTTATCTATCTATATCTCAAAAGTTAAAAAGGACTCTTCTTAAATGATTAAATACCTTAACCCAAACTGGCTGGTGTCAGGGTCAAAGGATCCCAAAGCTGAGAGAGCTGAGAGGTGCAGGCTACATTTGCTTTATGAAGTGAAACACGTCACCCAGAGCCAGTTTTATCTAAGTGAGAGGCAAGTAGGAAGGTGGCATTCCCACTTGCGCTTTTTCCATCAGTTAGGAGAAATTATGCCCTGCATCAACATCACTTGTCCCTAGGCTGGACAAAATGCAGTGATACAAAGTGGCCAAAGGCAGAGTTGGGTGAGACTGACAACTGCCCAGCCTCAAAACAGGCAAAAATCCTAGGCACTTTTTTTTGTTTGTTGTTTTGTTTTTTATGGTGGCAGTAGTAGCTCAGAACATTCCTACAGAATTTATTTTGAAAATGTGATCTGCTTCCATTCACTTACAAAGTTAACTGTTGCAGTTGCACCGAGGACAGGTAGAATGAAGACACAGAGTCCAGGCTCAGGAGTAAATGGAAGAGGGTTTAATAATATTTAGAAAAGTCTTTTATATGTTGGTTCATAAGAAATGTATTGAGTGGCATAAGGTAACTGGTCCTTTGGCCATCCACCCCTTAAGGTGATTGGCCAGGCTATTTCTAAATATTTCTCTAGCCAGTATCATAACAACATTACATAACAACCTGCAGGTGCAGATAGTTTACAAAACCGTAGCACTGTTTTGAATAGTTTGCATGGGAGAGACAGGGCTCTCACAGAATGCTGCAGAAAGGTGGAGAATCTCTTTGCTAATGCTTCCTCAGTGTCCGTAGTTAACCTGCTTCGTATCACTTGTATTGGAGCAGCAAAATAGAGCAGCCTATTTCACTGAAATATCCTACCAGTCTTATTTCTATTTCTCATCTCAAGCTCCACACCAACCTCACCTACCACCTCCACCTACAGCCATGCAGGGCCACAGCAGACAAAAGATGTTGGGGATCAAACCCACCCATTTATTAAAATCACACATTTATTAAAACAAATACTAGGTATCTGTATAAACCCATTCAAAATATAACCTCCAAGGAATTGCTTACAAATTGTTAACAGAAGTAACTGGACACTCAAGCACAAACTAATCACAAAGAAATCTCGTAACAGCAGTTAGGATGTTCATCATTCATAGTCAAAACTTCTGATTCCCTGAGTCATGCTTTTGTTTATTCCACAAAAGGTGGTTTGTATCTATTTCATAGTCTTTTTTCCCCCCACAGCTATCAGCCAGTTAATTATCCACAGTCTGTAATCTTGCATTCGTTTCATTGCCACGTGAAGGCAAACACCACAGCAGTAGCAAACAGCATTTTATGGCGCTGCATCTTAGTGGATGGCTTTGTATAGCATGAAGGTAAGTACATATATTGGTTTTAACTGTTCTGTGTCTGGATGTTGTGTTCTCATTCCAATATCATGAATGAAAAATAAATCTTGTATAGAATTTTACTTGTGAGCCATTGCATCCCTCTCCTTCACCCAGCTGCTGGACCTATCATGATCATAAGCAGAAACCTCTAAAAGCTTTAAAAAATTCTACATTCAGCTAAAAAGTAAAAGAAACTACAATCCCACACATAAACAGATACTTTAGTGACTCCAAGCCCTGCTTTCCTACACTCCAGGTGGGAAAACAATAATAGCTTGTAGAAAACAATACTAGATAATATCTGCCATTTTTGTGGGTTTGAATAGATTTCTCACTGGCCTTGTGCCTGTCTCTCTTCCCTCAGGAAATCCTTTTCTTTACCCATGCCCAAACTCCCTGTTTCTGCAAGAGATTAGTTTCTTTTTTATTAAAAAACCCCAACAAACCAAACAACAAAACGTTAGTCTAAACACTACGAGAAACCTCATGTTAAAACTCAGATAAACGGCTCTAAATTGCAAGTGCAGACTCTGCAGAATGGCAAGGGCTGAGGCCACACAGCCTGCTCAAGAAGGGTGCCAGGGGCTCTCCACACTATTCCTGCCCTCCACAAACCCAGGGGAAAACCTTCTTCTTCCCTGGCCTCTTCCCTCATGGAGGACGAAATGAAGCTGCAATAGTGGAAAAGTTTGGACAAACCATTACTTCCTCCTTTGACAGTTAGGGGGCTAAGGAGGAAAAAACCCCAATTGTAACAGCTGCAGCCAGTTCCCCTTTCCCCTCACCCACCAACTGTGCTATTACTAAGTGTTGGGGGGGGGCTAAAAAAAGTATTTTATAGCAAAGACCAGGTTTACTCATTCTCAACTCACCCACTTGCTTTCATTTTAGTTCACTTGGCTTTTTGACTACAACTTAGTGATTCATGTGGGATGCCCATTTTGAAATACATGGATGAGGAAAAACCAGATTACATGCATTCACTCCGGGAAGCCAGAAGGAGAGGAAGCAGCCTGGACTGGTGGCTTCCCACAAGACCAGCATCAGCCAGGTGGGCTCATTTCCCCTTCCCATAGTCTACAAGACTTCATGAGCATAGGGTGCAATTCAGGGAATTACAGGAGATTACAGCTCAGATCTGACCTAATGGTTATAAACAAAGCATTTTCAGAATAGGGAACACTCCTTGCCCTGCACTGGTATTGATCTGCCCATATGGAAATAAATAAAGCACCCACCTCCTCAGGTCTACCAGCCTCCTTCTTCCCGCTGCACTCACCTGCCACTACACCAGGTGAGTGTACACTACACTACACTACAAACAAAATGCATTGGACAACCTACTACTCCTGCAACTGCTCTTTTATTGTCCTGCCTCCTCCTGCAGGTGGGTGGGATGCCAGGGAACACAAGGCACTTGTGATGGATCAGGGATGTTAAGAAGGGGGCTGTGGAAAGCCCTGAGAAAGAGGGAAGAAGGATACATCTATGTGCCTTCTACATTGCTTTCCAGGAAAGGTTGCTGGAAATCGGACTTGGCACTTCCTTATGACTCCTGGCTTGAATTGTGTTGCTCCTGGCACCCAGGTTATCAGCTCAGGCTGGCCGCAGTCTTGGCCTGACCTCTTGTGCCCTTTAGGGAACAAGTTCAACACCTGAAGTTCAGAGCTGTGTGCTGGGCTGTTCCACAGGTTTTCTGCAGCCCAGCTCCTGGTGGGGGGCTGCTTTGGCCCATCAGCAACCCTTTCCAGGCCAGCAGCCTTACAAAACGTTGCCTTGTTTCAGACAATCCCCCATCCACTTTTGAGTTTGCAATGTTAAAATATCAAAAAGTAATAAACAATGTTCAAGCCCCCCCCAAAAATACAAAGCATGAGTTCCACTAAATGGATCCACACAGCCAGCCTTGGTTTCAAATAAATACTTTACATTTTTTTCTTACAAAACAGAATATTACAGTGTAACAAAATAAATAAATATCTATTATAAATGGTCCCTTTTTGTATTTCTCTTGGAGAAAGTCACAGGAGGTTTCCTTGGAAGCTTGAGGTGCCATTTTAAGAGTTTCTCTCTTGCATGTATGTGTAGGGTGGGCAGCTTCTCAGGTGTTCAGTGGTGCATTGAGGCTGGGGGACACTGCAGGAGCCCACCTGCCTGCAGCTCTGTACTGCTTGCACTTCTTGGCCTTGGTACAGGTGGGAAATACCTGACGAAATAGAGGTTGTTGTGTTTATTTCTTCAAAATATATGGATGTTTGTATTGCCAAATGGGTCCTTGCATCTCTCTGTGAGCAGAGACTAAAGTTTTCCCCTTGCAATCTCATCAGCAGTCTTCAGCTTGGACCTAGAGGTATAACGCCCATGGAAGACATGTGTTGCATTTCCTCCACTGCTTCTTTTTCTCCAAAATTTTCACCAAAATTCAGGGTACACATGCTAGGCATATACTGCAAGGAGGATGAGTATGACTGTGATTTTTCTGAAACGATGCCACTTCGCTCAGTTTACCCCCACCTCAAGCTTGTATCCTGCACCCCCTGCACTAGGATAGCCTCGGTGGACAACCAGCAGTGCCTCAGCCCGTGCCACAGCCTGGGACCCTGGGCTTCTCTCACAGAGGCACAGTTTTCCTCTAAGACCACATTTTGTTTGAGACACATCCTCAAAGCTGGTGTCTCCGTAAGCTGCATTGGCTGTGCTGAAGCAGATTATTTTAGGAGCTTCAGAAGTCTAGTGCAAGGGTCTGGCCACTGCTTGCACAACTATTTTGTACATAAATACAGTAGCAGAGTGATGCTTCTGCTGCAGCGTGCCTTGTCATTGGCACAGTGAATGTTTTCTAGCTGCCAGCACTCTTGGGCACCTGTAGGCTGGCTATGCAGAAGCAGGTTTCTCTTTCCAGGCTGTCTGGCTGGGGGCTAATTCCTGTGTCCCTCTCCAGCCCAGGTTCAGCCTGGCTTGGGCAGTGTGCAGGCAGCCCTGGTGTGGCTGGGCAGAGCCAGGTCATGGTACTGAGCCCCATGACCTGTGGGGGTGACCCTTGCAGCACCCCGAGGAAAGGCAGACCTACCCAGCACGGCCAGGTTCGGTTTCTCTCAGGGTCACGTAGGTGCCTGAGGCAGGGGTAGAGGAGGCAGGTGAGAAGCAGAAGAGAGGTCAGGGGGACCAGGACCCCCGCTGCAATGGCAATGGCCGGTGCCGTGCTGCTGTCTGGACCTGTGGGGAAAGCACAGGTACTCAGTTTGTGCATGAAGTAAAAGAACAACCCAAAATCCATTTAAAACAACCCTTGGCCATTCCCCGGGGTGAAGTGGGGTGGGTAGGGGCACTGGGAGCACTTTCCAGCATGATGCACTCAGGTGGCACTGCCAGCAGACTTGTGCTTGGGGTCTGATGTTAAGGTCAGGCGTACAGAAGCCAGGCCCCCTGAAGTCTGATGTCATGGTCAGGCACGTGGAATCCAGTCCCTCTGAGCTACCCAACACTGGCTTGTCTTGTTGGTGTGTCATGCTACGTGTCAGGGAACCCTGTCACGAATAGTCCTTCACAGAGGCAGGGAGGCTGGGGCGCATCATGGTGGGTAAGGGGACCTGATGAGCAGTAAGACATTAGGTGCCACTGGCCAGGGGATCTGGATGTTCCACTGCACCTCCTCCATCCCTCCCAAGCTCAGCCACAGCTGTTTTCCAGGTGTCTTCCCCACCTGCTCCCAACCCTCTGAGGAGTTTTCTGATCTACCCCAGGAGGTGTTTTGCAGTTTCTGCCCCACTCCAGAGCAGGAGCAGAGTTACATACTGACCCTGCTCCAGGCTGTCTGTGGGCAGGACCAGGGTCACATTTAGAGAAGGGTGTTGGATCACACAGGTGATGGGGTGCTCCTGAAGGATTTTGGAATGGGCGTGGGTAAAGTTGCTGATGACAGTCACGGTCTGGTTGCTGAACTTGATGTGGTACTCCCTTGGTTTCTGCTGCAGGATGCTGGGAAGGTGCCAGGTTATTTTTGGAGCTGGTTTCCCTGTCGCTGAGCAGCTCATACCCACCATTTTCTCAGAGTCCTCGGCTTTGTCTGGACTGGGTATAAGCTTAGTTTCTGCCTTGGGGTCTGAGATGGCTGTAAACAACGAAGTGACAAAGTCCATTAGTTTCTGCCCATGTTTGAGCAAAGAGCATCTGTATTTACAATTATCTTGGAGGAGAAGCTTGCTATCTAATCTTACCTCCCCCCTCCCAAAGCCCCAGCAGTGGCAAATAAACATGGAAGTGATCAGACAGCAGTCTGGAAGTGAAGAGCTAGAGAAAAGGAAGGGCAAGAGGGTAGAAGCATCTGTTTCAATTCTGTTACTAGCAGCAGCGTCCCAACTGAGAAGTGGTGATTACAGCTGAGTTAAAAGCAGAAGGCAGTGAAACTGTGAAATCATATGTTCTCTTCTCTCTGAAAGAGCTGAACTGCTTGAATGAGTTAAAATTATTCTCCTTTAAAATTACCTGCAGGATTAGCTTTACTGCTGTTTGAGGTGTGTAGAGTTGCAAATCAAAGGACTAAATACATCTGTTTGTGCAAGACAGTAATTGTGAATTTGTATGTGGTTACACCATGGGATTTCACCTGTGGAGGGTTTGTGCTTGTATAACTTTGTTCTCTCTTGTAATAGGTTTGGGCGCATCATAGTATCCCTCAAAACTTTCATTAAAGATCACTTCTGAACTCTCTCACTCCAGAAGATTTGGGGATGCTGTCACATTTAATTTATTCTGCAAGAAGGATGAACTACAGGCATCATTCATGCTTACTCACCCACATGGAGTCTACTTGTTGATTCCTATTTATATGAACTGTATTTGCAAGGAGTAGATAAAGGGGGAAAGTTCGGGAAGCTGTTTTCAACCTGGATAGAACTCCAGGTGAAATCTGAACACATAAGGACACATCAGTCCCATGCGGAAAAATCACCTATTTATCCTTTGACATAAAATGATACCATAATTTAGGTCAGAAGGGACTTCTGGAGATTGTCTAGTTCAAGCTTTTGCGCAGTTTGATAAGGTCAGTTATGACCAGTATCTATAAAGGCGTGCAGTTCCATTTGGGAGTGCAATCCATGGGTTTCTGTGTGGCACCTCACCAGCCTGCCTTCTACTTCAGCGCATGTGCTGATGGAATAGGGGTCTAAACCACACTCTACTTCTAGGTCTCTGTTTCTGAGAATATTACTTTTTTTAACCATTTAAGTGCAGTGGTAGTTCTAGTTTCAATCAAGTCTGGGTTACCATGAATGCTCTCTGATTAAAAAAGTGTCCATTACTATAATTAGTAGAACTCCATGTGTATATTACTACTTACATAAGAAAAATAACAGTGGTAAGTGCAATATTTATGCTGAAATTAATTTTTGTCCCAACACTAGAACATACCACTATCATTTAGCAATCCTACTTTTAAACAAGAAAACAAAACTTCTTTTTATTCTTCTTAGGAAAAACAGTGATTTTTCCTTTTGTGAGGGAAACAAACTTCCACCATTACCTGTGCGGTGTAACAGACACTGCAAAAAGGGGAAAAGGCTTGTGCCAGATGCATAATGGCACCTATAACCTCCTAGCACAATTCCAGATGCACCTTAAGACGTTGTCTGTGTCCTCCAAGCCATAACTGCCAGAGGGTGGAAGCAAGACTTAGTATACCAGCAATTTTGCTGCTTTTTGTTTGTTGTTTGATTTTTTTACAAGCCTGACCTGATTTACTTACTATGGTTGCGTAAGCCTAGAAAAAATAAGTTTGTATTTCTCATTTTTTGCATCACTCATAGACAAAAACTCAACCTCCACAGAGTTGCTGAAACCTCTGAAAAAACCAAGGAAAGTGTGTAGGGGGATTTCATTTGGAACTTCTCAAAATCTCCCGGGTATGAAAAGACTAGCGTCACAAACAATTTATGTTTCAATTAATAAATGATCTCTGAACTTCTTCTTTCACTCACGGGATGCATAAAAATAACATATCCACCCACAGCATTAACTTCAAATATTACATTGTGAAATTCAAAAGCAATCAAAAGGAGAAGTCACAGATGTTACCATAGAGGATGAGAGAAATTTCTCAGTATCTTGCCAGAAACACATGCACTCCACACCTGCTCTTCTTCTGACTAAGCAGTTCTCTCTCTTCTCACAATGGACCCCAAGGAATGATCTCTAGTAAATGTCTGTAATAGATGCACTGTCAAAACATGTAAGTGCTTGCTTTTGCAGCAAAGTCCTGCTACACTGTTTGTTAGTACGTGCTGGCTGTTTATGTTTGATGCATACACTTAACTGCTGCTTTTGCCTTTCATCAAAATATTTGTTTCCAGTGAAAAAGTCTTAGGCATGAGAGGTTGTGTGCAAGTACTTGCTTTAGTCTCTCTTGCAGATCGGTGTTGCAGATGTTCTCAAATTTGAGCCGTCAGCATTCCCAAATATTTGAAAAAAGGACTTTCTTTAATGGTTTTCTGTAATTAGAGGGGGACTGTCAGGTCATGATATGCTTTTTATGTTTAAAGGCTTAGCAGTGGTGTTATAGAGAATGATAAAAGATTGTAGGAATCACAGTGTGCCTTGTGATGACAGAAAGCTTTTCCCAGCCACATGGGGGGAAAGGGAGCAGTCTGTTTAAGAGACCCACCAAGCTTGCTTGAAACTATTCTGTTCCAAAATGGATTTTGCTACTAGGTAGGAAATTTCTGCTTCTTCCTGGGTTTGCTGTTTTCAGCCAGGCAGGTCTGACATCCCTCCAGTCATGCCTGTTTCTTTTTTCACAGTGTTGTACCCAGTTCTTATGTGGTTTCACTTCCCCTCATCCCGCAGCGATGGTGCCCGTCCTGTCCCGTCCCGGAACAGCCGCCCTTGGAAGGCTGCTGTAATCGGGCAATTACCGGCTCGTAAACTCCCTGGCAGTCCCCTCTTGAGGGCAAAGACATGGCAGCGTTTCATTTTCAACTGGTGACTGTGATTTGCTCACCTTGCCCTGAACCTCTGAGCCTTGGGAGATTCCTGTTGGCTTCACTCTCCCTCATGGGGCACCCTCTGGGCTTGTTCAGGCAAGTTGTTCCCATCATTAGGAGTTGGGGAATAAGGAGCAAGACTGTGGCTTTTAAGTAGCATTGCATAAATTAGCTTCAATGAAATAACCATATATGAACTAAAATCTCCCGTCAGAGTGCCAAATACTGAGTTTGTTCATGGTGACCCTCCAGGGCAGGTTTGATACAGCACATTAAAGGAAGACCACCATGACCTCGGTGAGGCAGCCTCTGGCAGTGGACTATGAGCCTATGAGAGAAGTTAAACCCTTCTCAGCTGATGCATTTTCATTTGAGATGCAGGAAGAGATGCTTGCATGAGTGTGTGTGGCAGCAGAAAAACATCCCATTATTTTTAGTAGTAGTGCTCTGGTGAAGGATGAACGACAGCCACAAGGCTGGTGATTTTGGGAAGGAATTCCCCCACTTGGATAGGAAAAAAAACAAATCAAAACCAAAAATCAAAAGAAATCTCTGTGTTTAGATTTACATGATAAAAAAGAATGGGATCCCTCTGCAAGGCACTTCCATGTTTTTCCTGTAATATATAAGCAGTGTTTACCTCTGACTCAGAACTGGGTTTCTTTAGGAACTTTCCTCTTGATACATGAAATACTGCATGAATTTCTCCTAGTTTCTCTTTTCTGCCCTAGGAGTTTTCCCAAAAGAGGGGAAAAAGAACTTTTGTTCCAGATTTGGTTTTCCCTTGTATTTTCCACCACCACCTCCTTTCCCCTATAAGTTAGGAGCTTCCTTTCTCCACTCACAGGACTCCAGAGACATGTGTGTGGACGTATGTGTCTGCATCTTTGTCAGCACAAGGTACTAGGGATAAACACAATACTCTGCAGGGGTCATATCACCACTGGCAGGTCAGACACTGATACTCTCCACATGGGATATGATCTTTTGCCAATGTCTCCACAGCAGTCTCATCCATGAGAAAGCCAGGAGCCAACAGGGTGCATGTTTAATATCTCAGCTTTCTCAGCTGGACAAAACCCAGCAGCTTTCCTCAAAAGATTAGCAGCTTGTCACTCTTGGTTCTTTTGAGTTCATCTATTTGTCTTTATTTCAGGTTGCACTTGCTAGTTGATGATTTCATATGGAGGTGACAAATACTGCCATCTCGACTCATGATCTGTTTCAACTCTCTTCTTTAAGCTAGTTGATGCTTAAGATAGTCGTGTGTCAAATCCCACGAGCTGTACAATATTTCAGCCTTCTGGTTTTTTTGCATCCTTTTCCTGACCCCAGCCCAACTACTGTTATTTTTACTCTAGCTTCAAAATGAGCTTCCAGCTATTCTGGTCATGCATTTGCCTCTTTGCCTTTTGAATACTTCGCAGTTTTTTTAAAACCAAATGCAGAGCAAGCTAAAAATTGCCTGATTTCCAGGATTAGGAGGTGAGAGCAGCAGTGAAAGGAAGCAGAGGAGCACGGGGTTCGTGGCTGTGGCCAAGCAGCTGTCAGCACAGCACGGGGCCAGGGAAACTTGGAGGAAGTCATGGGTTACGCATCAGTTTTGAATGTTGCTGTTGCTTACTTGAAATGGAAGAAAATTAAAGAACTGTTGAACGCTGGTTTCCCATCAGAGGTAAAACCAGAGAGGGAGAGAGAGCCAGGGAGGAAGCTGAACCATTTTTCCTGTGTCAATGTAGCAATGTTAGGGAAGGTTTCTTACAGGAAAAATGATTTGGTCCTCAGATGAATGCCCGTACACAATTACAGTGCCTTACCATAAACCTTGAGACACATCCTGCCGGTGACAGCCCCTGAGGGAAATGTGTTGAAGATGCATTTGTAGCATCCTTCATCTTGGAGGGTGACTCCACGAAGGGAGATGGCCGAGGCTTGTAACTCGCTGTGGGCAAAGCTCACGTGGCTGACGTAGGCCTTGGCTATCATTTGGCCGTTCATCGTGCTGTAAGTTGCGATGTTGTCTTCAGCCCCATCTGTCTCCTTCTGCCAGGTCACCTGTATCACATCTTCTTTCGTGACTGACCGGCATGAAAAAGTAACATTTCCTCCTGCCTGGACTGACTGGACCTTTCTGTTCATCACCTGTACAGAGGCTGGGGGAGAAGCAGGTGCCACACTTAGCATTTCTCACTCTCTTCTGCAGCCCAACCCCAGCAGAGGCCCCTGCAGCCCCTCACCCTCATTTCCAAACAGAGCAACTCTGGAGGATTTCTCTAACCCTCCATCCAGGGAAAAATTGAAAATGCAGCATGAAAGAAATACCCAGAGAGTTTCACTGGACCTGCCACCTCTCACACCAAGGATCTTGCCAGCCTGATACCTGCGCTGCAGAGAGCACCACTGAGAAAGGCAGCTCTGGTGTTGAGAGCCACCGATTTGTCTGCTAGGACTGCTATCCCACGGGCACCCACCGAGAAGTTCCCTAAACTTTCAGCCATGCTAATGACCGAACAGCTGTTGGCCCAATACCACCCTCTTAGCCCTCCTGTGGCATGGGGTGAAGCAAATCAGCAAAACTGCTAAAAATTATTATGTGCCCCACCATACATCCTGTATGCATACTTGTCAGGGACCGACAAAGAACAGAAAACCAGAAGGAAAAAGCAAGGTAGGGAGGACCTGAGGCCAACTATATCTGTCCTCTTATCTCAGCATCGAAGTCATGCTGCTGAGAAGCAGCTGCAGAAGAGACCCTACTGAAAGCACACAGGCAGAAAGCTTTCACAGCATAAATGCCATGATATGAAAAGTTTCCAGAGAAAAGAAGAAAACATTCAGTCTCCTCTCCCAATTTGTAGACGTGAAAAAATTGTTAAGGGTACAGGCAAGGTGAGGCTGACAGCTCAGCTCCACAGTTTTCCTGTGATAATAGTTTTCAAAGTTTATTTGTGCATGTCAGCATGGGAAGGGATATAGCAGCAGTAACAGTTGCAGCACTGAAAACATAATTCAATTTACAAGAATGGGAAATATCTTTGAAGACTTTAAGGAGGACTGAGGCTCTCAGCAGTGCCCAGAGGTACACTAGGTTAACCCACTTGACAAAGTGCTCTGAGATTCTGGCTGTGACTGTGGCCAGGCAGATTACCACCAAAGACCAAGAAGCCGGTTGCCAAGCTGTGCCAGTCACTTTGCTTTCCAGATCTCAGCAGTGCCATAGGCAGACTACAAACCATGATAATGGAAGCTAGTTTGAAACTCATCCAACCTTTTCTACATGACTTTTAAATACAAAACCAGTGTAATACACCCATGATTTTGATGGCCTGAGCAGATACCTACAAGCATGGTTTGCCTGCTTTATAATTTGCCCATTGCAATATATTTATACATCTCTCTGGAACTTATAAAAACACTGGTGGTAAATTAAGAAGTGGATGCTGTCAACACAACCAGAAGCGACACGTCTGAAGCTGCAGGTAAGTAGTACAGTGCCACAAGTACGGTGCCACCAACGGGCTTGCCCCAGGAGGGTGCAAGGTAGGGATGGCAGCACCCAGCAACACAGAAGGAGGCTGGCACCGTGGTCCCTAACGCTGTCAGGATAATGACACAGACACCCAGACAGACAAGGGAGTTACCTGGAGCAACGATCCAGATGCTGGAGAGGAGCAGGCAAGTGACCATCATCATCTTAGCTGTGCACTCAGTGAGAGAAACAACTGATCCACTGAGTGCCACTTCCCTTTTTTATACGCTTCACGCTTACTCTTGGGACATTCCCTCCATGCAGCTACAGTAAATGGGGCACCTTGTAAAACCCTCCTGCCTGTATGATACTCAGCTGAATTTTAGGGGACATAACAACAATATCCGAGCCAGAAACTCAGGTTTTTCCAACTGTGTGGCTAAGCAGACAGGGGTACTGGGTTTTTCACAAGCACTTTGTCCCTAAGGTTGGGTTTTCATAAGTGCCCAAATACAAGCACAGATTTCTAAACTGGCTCAGCTCCCAGTGTCTGTGGGTTGCAGGAGGAAAGGCCACCCTGGCCCTGACCTGGGCTCCAGGAAAGGCCATGCTGCAATGAGTAGTGAAAATGTCCCTACATGTAACTCAGAGGACCCAGTTAGGGGTCTGCACCCTTCGTGTAAATCAGTGAAGACCCAGGAACTGCTGATGCTTCTGTAACACAACTCTTTTTCTGGGTTAAGGAGACCAAAGCAAGCCAAGAGGCGGACTCAGGGTCTATGTCATGTGTTGCCTCAGGGAAAGAGCAGTCTTGGTCTCACCTCTCCTCCATTAAGGTTCCCTCCATCTCCGCAGGTCCATGATCCTTCCCCAGCCCTGTCCCTTGGAAAGCCAGAGTTGCCAATCCACAAACACATCCTTTCCCCTCCACCATCACCTGAGATGACATAAAAATAGGTCACATAACTTATGTGAGTCATTATTTTTGTGCCTTTTTGCTTTGTCATTGTTATGCCTGTGTTCCCCTTTCTGTGTGGGTTGTGATCACATTGCTGAAACCAGCCAAGCCCCGTGCCCACAGGCGGCTCCCCTACGGCACAGCGGGGCAGCCAGACTGCGAGACCTCATTTGCTAATCAAACTTCTACTGGTAAATTGTGTTTCACATTTCTGATTTCTGATGACGTGGCTTAAATTTTTGCAAATACTTACTACTCCAAATGACTATGATTGCAAATGAAATGTTTTCTCTCAGCTGAGTGGCTGCACAGATTAGCCTCGAATTATGCAAATCGATTGCAAGCCAGGGGGCCAAACCATAAAGTGACACAAAAAATTCTCAAACATGCTTTCACATTTATGGTTTCTTCTTTCTTTAGGGGTAACTAATCTGAAAACAGAAACAGTTCTGATATCAGTATTCCTCTAAAGAAACATTTTGTATGTGCTTTTGAGTAGGTTCAAGAACTCATTCCCATAAGTCTGCAAAATGCAATTGCTTCATACTATTGTCTTTTTCCTTTGAGGTATCTCATTTTCCTTTCCCTAAGTTATTTTCATAGTTGCCCTTTGCTGCAAAATTTCTGGAAAGGCATTCTGGCCTGATCAAAATGTGAGATCGCCACTTAGCGATCACATAATGAACTGCACTTGATTTTAAAAAGAATTGCAATCCCAACTGGTATGTAGGAAATATACTTGTCAGCTTTAATCAACTTATTTTCTCCCAGAAACACTCTAATCTTCCAGAAATCTTAAAAACTGTGTGCTGCTAGAGGAAACACTTCTCAATGAAGAGCAAACTTTCAGTCTTAGCAAAGGACAGAGATGGCTACGCCGGTGGGAGAAATTTGTTGGCTTTAATTTGTTACAGCATCCCTGGTGAGAAAGAGCCATGTATGCTGGCTGCTGCTTCCAAGCTCTGCCTTTCCCCTGACAGATCCTGGTGTCACAGGGAACCTGAGCATGCAGGGACCTCCCTAACAGCCTTCATGAGTCAGTGTTTGCATGAGCATCCAGCTGCTGCAGCATCTGTCGGACCACTCCCCTTTCTCCAGAGACCAGACAGCAGTTGATTAATTACTTTAAACATAACATTTTACTCATAATGTGAGATCCATTAAACCAACCACTTATTTAAAATTATTGAGTGTATCTTTAAGTGCATGTATTCCTGCTCTGTTCATCTTTGCATAGACTTTTCGTGGATTACAGACCTTTGCCTTCCTTATCAGTCAGATCCCATGCTCTTCTGCTTCAGTTGCACAATGTCCTCATTTCTGAGAACTGCACACCAGGCCTGAGGTTTAGTCACATTCCAAAGACAGTGAAAGCTTGGGAATAAATTAGGCAGAAGTAGTTCTGTAACTACTGCTTGAAAAGCACTGTGATTTGTATTATTTTCTTCCTTTCTGTTTCACCAGGATGTTCTCTTTAGTTATGAGTAAATTTAAAAAAGGACGTACAAGAATTTCACAGTCACAAAATGCCAGCGTTTTCCCACAGACCAAGTGACTAATGAAATTAATAATTCACATAGTTGAACTTCCAGAAAACATTGCTAGGGCAGTCACTCAGGCACAATTATAGTCCAAAACATTGGCTTGTCAACCACCAGTCTAAACCACTGTTTTTTCAACCATCCAAGCCCAGGTTAACAACTGGACAGCTGCCTACCTTGTCAGAAGGATTCAGTGCCACCTCTCAAGACATTGCATGTAAAGAGAACAAAACAGGTGGAGAGGGTCACTTCTGAATTGCAGTGACTTTTGATTCCTCAGCTCTAGTTGTAGGTAGCACTGTTGGGAAACAGCTTGTTGAATGCAATTGAACAGGCCTGGAACTTTATAACATGTTCAAGTAGTGCCTGCATATGGCAAATCACTCTACATCTCAGTTGAGTTTGGAGAGCTGCAGTACACTGAGGTAAAGACGGTAGCTTCATCGACCGACATTTGCTCCAGCCTCTGTCATTGCATCAGGGCAGGCTGTGGCAGTTCAAAGCCAAGGGATGCTGCCGGACCAGGTGGTGCTCATTGGGGCAGGGTTACAGACAAATTGTGTTTGCCACAGGTTTCAGCTCAGAGGACACAAGGGTAGTTTGTACACAGACACAGCTGTTTATCTTTGTCATGTTTGAATTGGAGGTACGTGATCTGTGGGCTCTCCCCAAACCGGACTCCCTCCCTCTGCTAACACACTGCTGTCAGCTGCAAGTTACAGCTTCTGTTGCTGAAATCTGGTGTTGGACTGCCTAGCGAAGCGCAAAACAGAAACAAAGGAGGGGGCAACTTAGCGGAGACCTAGCTCATGGTGGTGTACCTCTATCTGCAAAACCACATGTTCCCATGGGACAGTACGTGTTCTTAAAGTGTCCTGTTAACTGCCTGACACTTCTTGCCTCTGAGGTTTGGTGAGATTGCTGCAGACACCTGAAGTCTTACAGAGGTTTTATTTTTCTTTTGTGGCAATGTACCACAATTACAATGTGTCAACTAAAACTTGATTTCTCCCGAGCCAATTGGCCCTGTAAATCGTATTTCTGGTTCTTCTATTTTTCTTGTAGCTCAGGAGAAAGAAAAAGGGATAAAAGTATAATAATTTTTTAAAAAAAGACAAAAAGGAGATGAAGAAGCACAAAAAGACTGCACTGAAAAGCTTCAGTAGCAAAGGCTATGCTTCGTTGTGGTTTGAAGTGTTTGGTTTTTAACCATGCAGTTTGTCACAGCATTTCTCAGAAGAGCAAGATGGCTAGGCATGTGGTTTCCTCTTGCCAAAAACACCCAAAGTTGCTGTTGCAGACTACATAACCTAGATGGAGTCCATTCTGCAATACATTAGTCACTTTGTGGAGGCCACCAGCTCATCCCAGCACCCCAGGAAACTACATCACTCATCCATTCCACTCTCTTCGTCTCCCACCCCCACTTGTTGATGTTTGCCGGCAGTGGAGGCTTTGGCGTGGTTTTCAGTTTTTTTAGGTGCACAGCATCTGAGTGCTTCATACAGTTACAGTGAGATAACGAGCTGCTTTGGTCACTGAGTTTCATTCTGTAACACAGCCACTACAGAAAACAATTCAGCCAGCAAGGAAACCACACCAAAATTAGCTACCAAAGGGTGCAGAGATCCAGTGGAAGGATGGGAAACTGCCTACCAAAAATAAGGTAGGTCCAATACCATTTTATATTTAATTACAAAACAAGAGGACTAAGGGGGTGATAATGAGAGATAATGAGCTGCTTTGATCACTGAGTTTCATTCTGTAACACAGAAAGTACAGAAAACAATTCAGTCAGCAAGGAAACCACACTAAAATTGGCTACCCAAAGGTGCAGGGATGCTGTGGAAGGATGAGAAACTGCCTGCCAAAAATAAGGTAGGTCCAATACCATTTTATATTTAATTACTAAACTAGAGCATTAAGAGAGCAATTCCAAAGCAAATTATACCTGCAATGAATCAGCCTCAAAGGATCATGCAAGGCACCATGAGGAGCTTCTTGATTAACAAAACATAATTAAGAAAGTAAATTAAGATGAACAATATAGTTCTTAGTATGTCAAAGAGTATTGCCTCAGGACGATGTTTAGAGAGGTAATGTTGTCTGTAAGCTCCCAGCATAGAGAGTCTGCTGAAGGGAGGAAGAGAGTTCATTCTGATGAGGAACAGAAGGAACAGAGAATACTTGTCATCCGCTCCAAGTTTCCAGGCAGGAAAACTACACTTAGAGGAGATTCACCTTGCTATCTCTTGGTATCTCTTGGTACCACGTCTCATAAATACAAGCTTTTATATACACCATATAGAAATAGACTAAATTGTACAATATATTTAGATGCTGTACACGAGATATGTGAGTATCCTATAGTTATGTACAACAGTGGTTAGGAATAGATTGTCTCCTAAGGAACTATAAAGACAGAGGAGGATGCTCAACAGGAACCACCTAGGACAGGTGGAAAATTCCCTTTCTTTTCCATTGTCTTCTTGATAGGTCAAAGAAAAGGTCATGCAACCTCTGAGTACTGTACTGACTGCTTACTTGGTCTTAAGGAGCTCAGAATGAGGCACTCCATTGCCAAAATTGAACGTTCCTCCTGTTTCCAAAGAGAATGCATCTCTCACATCTCTGCAGGTCTGTGGCCATTGTGACCACATTACTTGGCCTTGAGGAAAAGGGCAGAAGTCCTCAAAGCACAAAGCCTTGCTCTCAGAAGCCGTTTGAGTCCATGTGAAACTGGTGGGTCCTCGCCTGTGGCAGCAAGGAGCAGTGATGAGCTCGTGTGCCTTGAGGGTCTCAGGTCCAGGCTCTCAGCTCCCAAGCTTGCTGAATCCCCACTGCTTTAAGTGGTCTTGTCACCCTCACACGTGGGACTGCCGTTGCTTTTGAAATAATTCCTGACTGCTTTTTAGGAGCAGGAATAAGAACAGAATTCTTTATAAGAACCTTGCAAACAAGGTTTTTGTAAAGCAGATTGTTCCTGCTAGCTTCCCATGAAACCCATATCCCCCATCAGAGGGGAGGGGGCCCTGCCATGAAAGACATAACTGGCGTGGTGCTGTGCCCCAGTCTGTGCTCATGCAGCTCCACACCCTGTTTTCCTCACTTTCAAAAACTCTAACAAACCACTGCCAGAATTCATTCAGGGAGAGCATTGACCAGCTGCCCCTGCATGGCAGAGCAACTGCAATTCATCTCACTCAAGCTGCTGCTGATGAGCCAGGCCAGCTTGGGGTGATTTTTGCATAGCACATCTCTCCTCAGTCATAGCTGCCCCATTGCTGAAAAACTTGTGTCTTTCAGAAAAATCATAGACCTTGCAGAAGTTCAGGGGGATAGAGAAATTACAAAGGTGGGGTTTTTGGTTTGGTTTTGGTTTTTCTTTCCAGAGAAACAGTCATTCCTATGCAGTGACTCAGCATCCTTGCAAAACTCTGGTGCTGCAGAGGTCCAGTCCTAGCCACTGCTGCTCTCCAGGCAGTGTGAGAGGCAGAGACTGAGGGTCAGCTTGGAAAGGCTCCTCTGCTCCACAGCACAGGGCCAGCTCAGAGTCAGGCTAAAGGCAAAACTCAGGTTACAGCACAAAGTTTATATGTATCTCACAGGCAGCCTATCCTCATAAAATTCCTAAGGAATGAGGCTCATGCAGTTACATCATCCAGCTGTCAGCATCTCTCCTGAGTAACTTTAACTAGATCTGGAAAAAAAATCAAAGCAGATGTGCACATACAGATGGGGGAGTGTCTATAAGTCTTGGGAAAATTGGCAGCCAGTTGGAAGAAATATCCCAAAATTATCACTCCAGTGAGACAGGCAGGCAAAGTCCATCAGCTTCAGATGAATTATCCCACATGGAGGTGAGGACCAGCCATGTCTGGTGGGGTCCAAGGGAGGAGGGCAGCAGAGGTGGCAGCAATTAAAATGTACTGAAGTGATGGGGCTTTCTTTGCCAAGCAGGTAGCTACAGAACAAGGATGGTGCTTTTTTCTTGGCTGGATGTGGGGGTTTTTGAGAGTTTGGCGGTTTTGTGTCAGAGGTGATGGATTTAAGGAGTCAGCTAAGAACTGGATATTTTTGGAGGAAGGTCCAACTATTTCTGGACCAGCAACCTCTTGTTGTGGGACACTAAGTTAGATGAAGACAACAGCTGCAGCAGGTCCCCACTGAAGCCCTCCCTCCTGAAGGCTGATGCTGTCATGCCCCACAGCAGGTCAAAGGAGCTTTATATTTCTGGAAGCAGGTGGGGCTGGCATCACCACTTATTAAGGTGGCTCTCTGGGTGTCTGTGTGACCTTACCAGCAGCATCCCACTACCTCTGCCCAGGAAGTGCCCCTTCAGGGACAGAAATAGGTATCCACTGCCCTATCTCTTGGCCCTTTGGCAGCTGGGTTGAAGTAAATTCAGACTAAAGGCAATGTTAGTTTCAGGTGTGCAAAGCAGACCTAACACAAACTTGAGCTCTTAACAGCAGCTGCTGGGAGAAAATGTTGCAGACCCTACCATTTATCTGTAAACTCTGCTGCTTCCTCTGTAATTAATTTCTTGACTCTTTCCTCCTTCCTATACATCCCCAAGTCTGCCATTTCATCCCTTCTGTTTGGAGTGTTTGCTTTTTAGAAGCATTTCTATATTTGGTTTGACCACTTCCCGATCACAACAGCCTCTGAAGCATGCAACACAGTTCATGCAGCTTCTCTGCAAAGAGCTAAGTGAAACTATGGAAAGAAAGAAAAGGAAATCTGCCTTTGTTCTCATTTTAATGAAAGTCACATTTGTCCTCTTTCACGACTGCTGGCCAGAACTATTTCCTAGGGTTTTTACTAATAAAGCTATACTTATAATTGCCTCAAAAAAACTCCACCCAATAAGAGCCAGCCCTTCAGAACCCCTCTCCACCCATAGGCAAGCTGGGCTCCCTTTCTCTAACTGCTGGGGCCTGCCTCAAAGAGTCAGCATGTCTGTAGCATGAATGCAGATGCTGAGAAAGGCTTTCAATTCTCAGACCATGCGATGTATATTCCCTCCAGGATTACACATGATTGACTAAATAAGAATTTATCTAAGATTTATACAGATCTAATTTGCCATAGGAACATATGCTATTTATCTTTTGACAGTCCAGGGGAAGAGCTACCCAACAGCCTTTTCATCTGAGCAAGGGATTAAAAAATCAGAAGCCAACTGAATATAAACAAGAAAAAGTGGAATAAATAGAGATCAGGAAACAAAAATACTTATATCAAACTCACAATATCTGACAGCTACAACAGACTCCTAATTGAGTTATGTGTATTATAAGTACATATACATATTTTATTTTAAATGCAGTTCATAGGACTTTTATTGGATTGTATGAAATGGTCACACTGGCATCTTCAACTAAGCTAGAGGATTTTATATCCGCTATAGGTGAAACTCTATTTATAATTCAAAGAAAACCAGGTAGGCAATCTGGAATGAGGTAATATTACAGCTTTTTTTTATGCCCAGCTGTAATGAAAGCTATCTAAATTCTCCCACTAAACTGAAAATTGGGAACTTCACTAATATTTGCAAAACTTTCTGTTACTCTTATAAGAACATCAGGGACATCTGCAGAAAGAAATTATTCCAGGCAAGTTCTGGAACTTACCTAAGTTTATAAAAGAAATGAGACCTAAGAGCACATATTTAGCAAAGAAAGTATCAACAGCAAAAAAGAATGGTGGCATTACGTGTTTACCTCAGTCCTGGGAAAGAAAAAAAATGCAAATAAGCAATTAGAGACTGATTCATTATGTACCTCCACCAGCAAGTTGTGTGTAATTCCTAAGTTCATATGACTTGTCAGCTTTACATCCCTTAGCACATTTTAATTGTATATATAAATCTAGCATATAAATATTAACATTACATAGCAAAATGTTTGTTACTTACCAGCCTTTTACAAGTGCAAAATTGTACACTATGAGCAACAGTGCAAGCCCCAGAAGGCCTAGCTCTTATTACCAAGAAACTTGCTAACAGCAACCTGAACATAAAGTAAAGGCTCTTAAATTTGTCAAATAATTTCAGTACTTATACCTGCAAGTACAGTCTTCTGACTGAACCAGCAAGGATGACTTCAGCTGCTAGAGATCAGATCTGGTAGCCTTGCACTCACCCCCATGCACTTGCACTTTCTGTCACACTATCGTTATGTTTTTCTTCCTTTTGCTTTTTCCCAAGACATGCTAAAGGTCAGATTGATGGAGATCATTTGTGGGAGCATGAGACTGGTTCTTTCCTATCTCTTCCCAAAATTTACTGCTGACTTACCTACCTAGAGCTATTTAATATGGACAAGCCCAGAAAGGCTGATTGCTCCTCCAGTCCACAAACTTTGCTGCTGTACTGCCAGGGTTACCCCAGGGAACAAAGGCTGTACTTCCCAGGAACAGCTAAATGCTGTAACACCGGCCAACAGCTGCCACCCTCCATCCCTGGACCTATGATTTGTGCCTCTCCTACCCTGTGGCAGCCCCTGCTTCTGCAACCCCCAGGGCAGTGCTGGGTGCCTGCCAGGAGCTGCTTCTTGGGGAGAACAGCAGCAGAGAAGCTGCATGAAGTGCCTTGTCCAAAAAGCTGGAGAAAGCATCTCCCTATGGGTTTACGTGTGCCCATGGATGGCAGCGGAAAGTGAGGCCCATGAAGCCCCAGATCTGCCTGCTCACCCTTATTTCCATGCCCTAGGTGGAAAGTGCCTGTCCCCATCCGGAGAAAAAGATACTCCCACAAGCAAAGTAAGTAAAGAGGCTGCTTGAGACCCTGGGAGCGGTGTGGCGTGGCATGAATGGGGACGTGGGGGAGCCCTCTGCATCACTGCAGAGGCAGCTGGCAGGCACAGGCATGGGCAGAAGCCATGGCAAGGCATTTTGCATCCCAGTGGAGGGAAACCTTGCAGCCAGTGGGGAATATACCTGCCCTCTGATGCCCCACTGTGCTGGATAACTTGGGGGCTCTTTGGTCTTTTTTTTCTTCCGGAGAAGGCAGCAGGAGGGGGTGGCCATCTCCTCCAGCTACGGAGCCACAGGTGCCTCAGCCACTGCCTTGCAGCTGCCTCCTGCCATGGGGCACTTGGCCCTTGTATGGTCCCAGGCAGACCCGCAGGCTTCAGGCACTTGAACGACAGTGGGGGAGCCTCTGCTGTGCCCCTGCTTCTTCCCCTGCAAATGAGGTGGAGGGCTGCTGAAGCAAGTGGGCTGCCAGCACAGCGCAGCCTACATTTGCTCACACACCAGCCCCCGTTCCCCATACACAAGCACGGTTTAGGACTTCCTCTAAACAGATGTCAGTATGAGGTGTTCTCCTAACAAAACAGTTTCTGCATATTGAATATGCAAATAGGGAAGACTTTATGATAGCTAGGATCACATGTGCTCACATGAATCAGGAGGTTTTGGTTTAGATTCACGCTGCTGCCTTTTCCCTCTTATGGGTAAAGCCATTCACGTAGCAAAGGTATAATACTTTTACCACTTTCACAAGTTGCAGTATGAGCAAACCCTGTCTTCTTGTTAGTCATGTACATCATGGCAGTATTAAGGCAGCACAGTAATGTTTGAAAACACCATAAATTCTTTACGATGGCAGCTTTAATGCAATATTGAGAGGCTGACGCCTCTCCTGTCAGGTTGCAAATAAATATGCTTAAAAAGCCCTGTTATCTCAAGCAAAAGTGAAAGTTCAGCTCTGAAATTTTACAGGAGAAATCTGTTCAACCCATCTCATAATAAGAACCAGCCAGACTGATAAAGACAAGGCTAGGAGAAAGCAGGATGTAAAATGACAGACCTCTGCCACTTAGATGTTTATGGGACAGAGAGACAAATTTCTGGAAAAGCTCCAGACTGCCAAACCTGTGCACAGACACCCAGCGCATGTGGCACATCACGTAGTGCCTCTGTGCCCAGCACCCAGCCAGCGATCCCAGGCAGAATTAAGCCTGCATTGGTCATAAAGCTAAAATACAGTCAGAAAGCAAGCAAGAACTTTCATTTCTAAGACAGACATGTAAAACTGATTTCAGTTAATTAAATGAAACAAAAACAAAGCAAAAAGAAAAACCCAAGAAGATTGCACATCTAGGTTTAATTAAGGTCAGTGAGCAGTGTTGTGTGACACAAGTGTGTGTAAACTAGAGAAAAGATAAATTTCGGAAAGCCATCAGATCTATTTAGCTCTCAGAGGCTTAACCCTTTTCCCTTCTATTGTCACCCAAGTTCATGCTTTTGCACAGCTTATGCTCAGTCTGTAGCTGAGTAAATCCTGTGCTGACAAAAATCCTTGTTTTGTGTTGCTGCCCCAGAGAATGACAATCACATGTGTTTTCTTCCTCTTTCCTCAGCACAGACCTACAGCCATCCGCCAGGTACCATCAAGGTAAAGACTAAAACTGATTTTTCCCCTCCTCCTGCTCTCTGGGGCAACTGAGTCCAAAACACCCACATATTAGAAAGACAAAGTGTCTATCATGTTCCTGCAGAAGGGAGAAAAGCCCATAATCAGACTATTTGCTTAGGATGCAGAAAGACCCTAGTTTAAGCCAACGTACAAAATAAGTGTATGGACATTACACTAAAACAATGATATGCATCCCCACTCTTGGGCAGCCAGTGGCCAAACAGACTGTGGCACACACTCATAATTTCTGAGGCTGAGTGTAATGTTTTCTGGCCCAAATCAGACAATTCAGGAGGCTGAACCTTGTAATGATGTCTGGGGTGAATGTCCTCAGCCACTGCACAACTCATGGCTGCAGGGGTGCTTCTCTGTCCTCCTCCTCCTCTTCCCTTCTCCACTCAGCTTTTTGGTAGCCAGAGGAGCCTCTCTTGACTACTGGCATGTTTCCCCAAAGAGTTTCAGTTTCAGCATGACATTTTCTAAAAGTCATTTAAATGGACTATTGCCAACCAGGTTTAGTAATAAAGAAATCTTCATTTGAAAAACAAAGGGAGATTTAATACTTTGAGGCTTAAAGGGTTTTGGTTAATCTTTGTGCTATAAAAAAATAGCAGATGTATCAACAAATGGCTAAGTCTCTGTTGGAAAAGAATAAGGTTTCCCCTTCCAGTGTCTCACTGCCTCTAGAAGGAAGAAGAAAGATCCCCACAAAACCAAACATGCCCTTTCAGGTTGCACATTTAGCTTCTGATAAACCAGAATGGAGTAAATAGTTGCATTGCAATGCAGGAAAGACTGGTAAGATAAACACATTGCCTGTTCATCTTACCTCCCTGCTTTGGGGTTAGCTTTAGGAGTTCTGGCAATGCACTCCAGCGTAATTTAAGAGGTAGCTCTGTAACTTGGTGTGCGCCCTGCTTTGCTCAAACTTATCCTGGAAGGCAGGGGTGGGGGAATAGCCACTTCTCAACTGTTGCACTTCACAGTCTTGTATGGTTGTTTGTCTGTGGTCGTTTGTGTGTATTAATACACTGGGCTCCGAGAGGCAGGAGCTGAGTACCTGTGGTTTGCTGCCTCTGCTTTGTAAATAGTTCATTTCAGCAGAGGGTAAGTGAAGTTGCCTCTTGAGTCCCTGATGATGAGCAATCACCAGAAGTCCTATGTACCGCAGAATGAAGCGCTGCATTTTAGCAGCCTGACTGGGTTGGTTTGTAGTTTGTTTTTTTTTAATAAAGATGACATCAGTAAAGCAAAAGATGGTGCCCAGCAGATAAGTGGGTGTTTAGCAGAAAATTTTGAAGAAAGTGGGCAAGATGACAGAAAAGGGTGTGATGAAATGAGCTCATCATTTGTACCTGTGAGTGTGGGATGGACTGTGGGGGAAGAGGAGGGGGTGGAACTGTAATGGGGAATCTGCCAAGTAGCTGTCTGGTTTTGAGAGTTTTTGGTGTCCCAAGGAAAAAGCCCAGAGTGTGGTTTGAAGACAGTCCTGGCAGGGCTGTTAGTGCAATAGGAGAGACGCCCCTTCTGAGTGTTAAACTTGGCCTGTGAATAATGGAAGTTTTCACACTTGCTCCATCGGCATGTGGGAGAAATCGCTCCACCTCTACACTTCAGTCTCCTTACTGATAGGAGAAGGTTGATGATAACAGCCTTTCAAAACATGATTAACTGGAAAGATTCCGGAAAATGTGACTCTGAGCAAGTCTTGGTTAGACCTATGTGTTTGAAGGGACAAGAGGTGCTCCACACTTCACTCAGTGGATTGAGAGCCACTCATGGAAATTAAGAGCTTACCTGTTCTCATTTCACAAGTACATTAAGAGAAATACTGCTGTCCTCCCATCATTGCAATTATGACTAGAGGAGGAGAGGGCCATGCGCTTGATGATAAACAAGTCTACCCTGACCGTTCTGCTCCTTAAAATTTCTGGATTTTCTAAATCTCAAAACTTGATAAAACCTCAAATCAAAAATCAGAATTTATTTTCAGTGAAGTGTCCTCAAGGTCAGGAGATCTTTCATGCAAAGCAGAATCTAAACAGACAATATGATTTGCATAAACTTGGAAAATCCAAGGCAAATTCTGCAGGAATTTTGTTCTAACAACAATCTTCAAACTTCTAGGCTTGAAAAATAAAAGCTAACCCTTTGGGGTTTTTAACCCATGAGAGAGAGACCTTTGTTCCCTTAAAGAGTGTGAAAGGTAGCTACAAACGTCACCATGAACCCAGCAACACTCACTCAAAATACTGCCACTGCTGCAGACAACCGAGGATACCGCTGTAAAGCTGGTACTTACTCACTCAAGTACCCAGTGCATTCAAATCAAGAACAGAAGGGCAAACAAATTTTTAGCTTCTGGCTCCAAGTACTTAATCAGTGCACATTGGCCCTTTAGATTTAATGAGTCATCCTGCTAGCTATTTAATAATCACCCACAACCCATCAGCAAACACCTTCAGGAGACGGAAGGAGGGACAAGTCTAAACAGAGTTGGGAAGGCATTTGCCCACACAATCTTACCTCCTCCTTCACTAATGGTTCTTCTTTCTCCTCCCTCTGTTCTCAAGGAGAGCATCAGATGAGGGCTGCTGGGGAAGGGATTAGCCATCACTTTATCTCTGGAGAGGCCAGGGCCCCTTCCAGGACAGCGCATTCTCCTGCACAGCCACACGCACACGTGTACCTGGGGTCTTAATTGCCTCCCAGACCCTACAGCCTCTCTGGCAGCTTGCTGTGACTCCTGTCCCTCCCCCTCCTCTGTTCTCTTATCCTTTTTACTCTGCAAGTCACCCTGACCCCCTTCCTTTCGTTCCTCCCCTAAACACCCCATATTAGGTCTTGTTCAAATCCCAAGTGCTCTCCCTTCACATGCATCCACAAAATGTCCCATGTAACTTTCCCTTCTTGCCCATCAGCTCCCATTCCCTGGCTGGGTGGATGTCACAGGGGTGATCTCTCCCTGGGGGAGCCGGCCCCGGGATGATTCAGGCTCCCCGGCTCCATTTGTGCCGCTGTGCTCCCTCGTGTGGTGATGAGCTTTTTGCCATGTCACCACAACTAGGCAGGGCCGTGGGTTGTTTGGCTCTCCAGGTGTGCAGCCACAGCCTGGAGAGCTGGGAAATGACTCTGGATTTACAATCCCTTCTCAGTACTGCGTGTATTAGTCAACAGCACTGCATGAGTATACAGCCTATACCAGATCTGCTCACATCCCCAAACTTCTTCAGGGTGTAATCATATTGAAGCTTCTCTCTTCCCCCTTTTCCCCCTCAGGAACATGTTGCCAAAAAAGATTCTATGAATTCCAGTGAACTGTGGTACTCGACTGTCAGCCACGATGTAAAGCATGAAGTGGCTGTGATTGACAGCAATAATCAGACAGAATATGCGCTTGTCAGTGTGCCCAAGAGGAAGGCAAAGGTCGCCAGCCCTGAAGAGCATAGTGAATATGATGATGTCCTGGTAACTTACTCTTTGCCTGAGTGTGTGCAGCCATGATAACCCATCCTACCTCTGCTGTCGGGTCTTCAAACAAATATCTCCCTCTTGTTACCAAGCTTACTCATTCTACATCTACCAGTCATTTACTACGAGACAAACCTGTCCATGAACAGCTGATCAGAGAAAGAAACCTGGACCGGGTACAGGACTTGACAATTAAACCAGGAGGAATCAGTAGCAACTGACATCATAAGACGATGTTCCTCTATAGAAAATTTGGAGCTACAATATTTGTAGCAACCGAGGCTATATATTTTTCTGGACTTTTATAATACTTTTTTTTTTTTAAAGGGGCCTTAAAGAACTACTGCTATAAATCTCAAAAATGCAATAATAACAGGGGTTTTCTGTTTGTTTCGGGAATGTTTCATGTTTTTAAATGAAAGCATAAACCTTGTGTTAGATGCACTTACTCTTGTCCAAAATTTCTCTGACCTGCTTGATTTGTACCATTATACAATGCACAGTTTTTATAAAGAACTCTTTTCTCAAATTCCCCCATTCTAATGTAATACTACTTAGTGTATGAATTTGGAATTAAATAAAAAAACCCCAAAACAATAAACTGCATGCAAAATAAATATTACATCCACTGAGAAAACAGTCAATACTGACGCTGCCCAGGTGGTAACTACCTCTCAGTAGCAGAAGTCCAGGTGTTCCTTCCATGACACAATGCTTCCAGCTCACTCCTGCTGGAGTCTCCAGTTTGTGCTTTCTGCAACCTCCTCACAGCCCAGCATCCCTCTCTGCAAGCAGCACTTCTGGACATGTGCAAAGGACCGAAACCAGGTATTTAACTGTTTACCAGAGCTCATAAAGTGGTTATGTGCCTGTGTTCTTGCTTAAGCATGTTTTTTTGCTCCCTCCATTTTTGTAACAGAAGACTATGGAAGAAAATGTTGAACCGTTTTTCTGATTTTAAGTCTTCCTTAGTATGTGATTGCTGGCTGCAGCCCTGGCTTTATGGTGCGGTGCCTTTGTGACTCCCACCTGCCATTTCCATGCTGGGGACAGTCCCATGGGCAAGTGCACGGAGCAGTGGATGGACACACTGCCAGCATGTGCAGGTATCACTGCTGTGGCAGGCAGCTGAGTCTGCCCAAAACTCATACTGGCTGCTGTTGCTACACAGATGACACCTGCCATAGGATTTTAAAGGGCTGACTGGACACTCACAAGCTGCTTTTTAACATTGTCTCCGTTGTCTGAGTCATTAAAGTATTACCATCATTCCTTCTATTAAAATTACTATTGATCATTCGCACAAAATATCTAACTTGATGTAATAATGTGTTTTTACACTGCTGTGTCCCTAATGGATTGAGTCATAATTAATTCACTTTTAAATTTTCTTTTACATGATCAATTTAACCTCACAGTTATATAATCAGAAACCTTTTTTTTTTTTTTTTTGACACTTCCTTCAATGAGAGTTCAAAACCTGACTGGATGCAGTAAAGTCAGACATTTTCTGTTGAATATCACATCTTACTACAGCTCCACCTCCTTTCCTGTGAAGTTCTGGGGTAAAGGTATGGAAGTAGAGGAGGATGGCTGGGGAAAAAATGAATGCTTGACTCCTCTATGTCTCTCAACTCTTAATGCTCATATGGATATCATCATAAAGAAGTCTAATCATTACATTATTTTTCAGTTCCTAGAATCAAGATAAAGAAGTGTTCAAGGAAAGGATCAGGTGTCTTGGTGAGAGCAATAAGACTGAGCAGCATCTCAACAGCAACTTATTTCTTTGCTGCTGGTACTTTCATAGCCTGTTGCTTTTGGGACAAGCCATACAAGCCATGAAGTTTATCCTTCCCCAGTGTAAGAATCAAAAGGATCCTTACAGCTCTCTTCTAGCTGTATGCTGCATAGAATATTACAGCAAGAGAAATTATAGTTCTTGCAATCAGTGCTATATCTTACAAACCAAGTGGGGATCAGAATAAGCCACGAATATGAGAGTCATGCAAACTACTAATTTGGTCCAGAATGTTTCCCAAGGTCTCTTTAAACACATGCAGCAACAACTACAGGTTTGAGTATACAGCTCTGTCAGACATGCTTCATACAGCTCAGCATTTAGAATTCCAACGGCTATTTTCCAACTCAAACATCTGAAAGCCTAGAGCTGCTAAAGAATGAAAACAGTCACTTTAAGAGTAAAAATAAATAATTTAATGCACAGTAATATTGTCAGATTACTCCTTAAATAAACAAGTAAAATTAGAAAAAGAGAAAAACTATTTTCCGTGACATATTTCTTACAATACCAAATGTTTCTTAAAATAAAAGGGTCTATTCAACAGTACTAACATTTATAAGTCTATAAATAAATGACAAGATATACTTCACTAACATGGTAGTGGATACATTCCATTCTGCATAAAGTTAATGCTTAACTTTTATGTTATAGCCAGTTACTGTCTGTAACTTTCATGCCATGCTGGCCTACGTGATCTGCTTCAGCATCTTCCTCTTGGCATTGATTCATCTCATCTGGTCTCTCATCAACAAGAACAACTATTTACTGCCTTATTAAGGCAAATACCTTACATCTGTTCATTTTTATCCCCAGTGCTGGGCAGGAACTCTAATTAAGGGTATAGACTAGTCTGCAGATTTACAAATACAGGCCAAGTAGCTGTCTATTCGCTAGTAGCAGTAGCTAACTATAAAAGGACACTGCTAATTCGAGCCTTGAAAAATGCCTGTGACATTCAGGTGTGTTAGTGAACAAGACATATCTCTTCATGCTGTTGCTTTCTTCTTTCGTATTTCGCATTGAAGAAGAGAAAAATAGAGCAAAGAGCACCTTATCCAGGGAGACTGTAGGAAGAATAAGGAAATTATGAGTTGAAGCTTTCTTAAGAAGCTAGTGCAAAGGCCTTGCAAGTAATTAAAGAATACATATATATATATATATACGTACATATATATTTTTAGGTTTTCAGGCTGTTTTACAAGGAAGGAGCAACAAGGAAACGTGGCATGTGAAGTCAGGAGGGAAAAAAATAACAGATATGAGTTTGGATGGAAATGAGCATTAAGGATAAAGCTGTGCAGATAATTTTGGATAAACCAAGAGAAGAAAGGAGCCACGTGCAAGACTGCTTTTAAAGCTTGTGTAGAGCGTTCGTTTAATCATAAGGCAAGACAAAGCAGAGCTTTCAAAGTCAACAGAGCATGCATCAAATACATGATTTTCTCAAGGGTAAAATGCATTACTGAGATCTAGAAGAAGGAGGTAGTGGTGCTATAGCAATACAACACTGTCATAAATGTACCACATTTTTCAGTTACAATATTGCATCACAGGTAGTATTTATAGGACAACCATTTTAGAAGTGTTTCTACCTAATGAATAGTTCCCTGCCCTGGGATTACTAATAGATAGGGAATCCCATCTCTTCTAGGTGGTGATGAAGATGAGGAATCTTTCCATCATTTCTCTGAAAGTTAAAACAGTACAATATTAATATTAAAATGAAACTTTAATTAGTTATTTCAACATATTTTTTTCCTGTCTCTTTTTCCACTACTTTTTCTAAGAATCCTCTCAATATATAAGGAACAAAATGCTTCTTAAAATTGGAACTCATGACTTGTTGATCTCTTGTCCCTTGGTAAGAGTCCCAAGAAAAATCAGTAAGTTAATTGCAAACCTTACTTACATACACCACAATGCTGAATTGTTAGCCTAGGATTATTCTAAAAGCACATAGGAGTGGCTCAGTAAATTGGGGCTGGGGGGGAGACAGCTCCGTGCATTGTTTTCAGTATAACTTCATGGGACTTCTATACAGGCATTTCTATCAGGACAAATATAAATGCATTGGAATCACTGTCTAGTCGCTGGTAGTCATTGGAATCACTGCCTAGAAAACCTGGAAGTATGAACATTTAAAAGGTATTTCTGTGCATAATAAATTTTCCAAAAAAACTACAGAAAGACAAAAATCAGGAGTCTTTTTCATCCCTTGGATTAAAATTTGTTTTGTTAGCTTTCAAAACCAAATATACAATAAGGAGAAATATTTTTAATTATTTGTCTCCCCATTATGGTACATACGAGGAGAATTTTTTTGTATAGATAAATTGCAATATTAGATCAGAAAAGTCTGGTTGGAGTCCACAGCTAACCAGTCTCATCACTATTCCCTTTCTCGTCAGAGGACAAAACAGTGAGTCCCAGGTTTTAAGTTAAGCATATCAAGACTTTCTGAAAACTATTTTAAAATCTTCTTAATACTGTTATGCAAATTACATTTACTAATGAATTTCAATACCTTTCTAAAAATATTTCCCTCCTTTCCCATAACTACTTCTGCTCTTTGTAAAGAAACAGTTTCTCTAATGTACAGCACTTACATGTGAGAGAAGTTGGGTCAAACTTTAACCTGTCACATTCAGATGTCCCAGGATTAAGAGTATCTTCATCATAAATATTTTGACGTAAAATGTTCCTTATAAAATCTGGGTTCATAGTGTTTTCCATAAATCCCTCTGTTGATGGTGGTACAGAAAACAGTAGCTGATAAATTACACTGGAGCTTTCATTACTGAAAAACAAAGTCAAGGATGAATATCTTCAAGTTTCAACAGGATCTTTTACTTGTTTTTTTTTTGTTGTTGAGAAGACTGACTCTGATGTCAGTGTTGGCATGGATTTTTAAAAAAAACATTTCCCCAAGAAAAGCATTATGAAAGAAAACTACCAAAGATGCCAGTTTCTGCCTCCCCCTCCCTTCTCAGAACAGCTGTTGAAACTGGGTACATACTTGAAGCCAGCCAGAGAATGTTTTCAAATGCACAAAGGGCAGCAGGACGTGTCCTGGTGGGATGTGGTTTTCAGCACTGGTGCTTCACAAAAAGCTACTGGTAAGAGGTGTTGCAATATCCTGCACATAGTTTAGCTAGGAACCTGAAGGAAGGTTTGTTTTCCTGCCAGCAGTACCTGGGACCACTCAGCTGTGCTCCTGACTCAGCTCTGGAATGCATTACACAAACCAGTGAACTGGAGACCATCTCTGGAGATTTTGTTTTTTGTGGTCTACCAAAACTGACTATGATTCAACAGCTACCTTCTGTGCTCACAGAATTCAAAACATTTTCAAAAAACACTTGAATGGGGGAAAATAAAATGAAATAAAGAGACAGCAGGAGAGAGACATCAAAAAGGCAGAGAGAGAGGTATCAGCTAATCAATATATGTGCAGAACTACAGCTTTGTACTTGATGGTCTAAATCATAATTAGTACCCATAAGACCAAGGAGTTCACCATGGAGCAGAGCTGGCACGCCCAAGGCTGGCAGGGCAAGGGAACATATTCCTCAAGGGAGCAAAGTGCCCTCACGACTGCCCCTTGCCACATTCCCACGTGGCTCTTCCTCTGTCCTTGCTACCTCAAAGAACTTGGGACTTTGCAAATCTAATTGCCTTGATTTTCTCCTGTCTTTCTAAATCCTTTTGTAAGAGTTCTTTGTCGGAAGTCCTTGGGGAAGCTCTCTGTCTTCCCTTGCCTCTCTGCTATTTCTACATGACAGGAGACATGTATATTTCTCTTGCCTTTATCTCTTTTGGGAACAAAATGATTCTCTCCTCCCCATGAACCCCATTTTATTTATTTAAGATTATTTAAACTACATCAATCTTAAGTGTCTCCAGCAATTGATTTTCCTTTTAATAAATGTCCTTGAATATGTTTATTAAGGGCTGCAACTGGAACCAAAGATTAACAGAGATGATACTTCACAGCAACAACATTTTCCCATCATTATACAATTTTAGCAGCATTTACCATTTACACCAGAGGATCCTTTGACCAGATTTTACTGCCTATACATGTTATTTTCCCCAAACAACCTATTTTTCACAGATTTAAATATTGTACATATTTACATAAGCACATATAAGTCTCATCAAAAGCCTGTAATTTTCAGATAACTTTGATGAAAGAAATTGCTTACCTGAAAGAAATCACCTGAGCTGACCTAAAGTAACGTCCTAAAGCTGGAGATGAACTGTAGACCTCTGTTAGCTGAGAGAAAAAAAATATATCTTTCTTATATTTAATCTCTTTATTCCCCTCACAAAAAAAAAAGCGCACAGCAAATCATTCTTACAAGGTGCTTTAAGGACCATAAAAACAGGTGCTGAAGGTCACTTAGAGCAAATATCTGCCCTGGAAAATGTACAGAGTCCCTTTAAATTTCACAGACAAGTTAATTGTGCATTTGAGTGATTGCTATATAACCTTAACACAATGGAGGCATTCAGGATGAACTAAAAGCATGTTCTCACGTTGCCATGTGCAACTGATGTTGTCAGGTTTGGGATTTAATTAGTACCAAAAGGCTCTTCTAACTCTTACTTTGTAGAGGGGAGGGTCTCTGTCCTGCGACTGCCTTCCCACAATGTCCAAACGAGCACTGCCATGTGTGCTGAGCTTATTTCAGCTGTAACTCAGAGTTGTGTTGGCTCAGTAGAAATCACAGCTATAAACCCAGGCTGTAATCATGTACTCATAAGAGAACGCAGGACACAGGAAGTTTAGCCCATATTATGCTTAGATGACTTTCACAGGCCCCTCCTAAATTATTCAATGATTCTATGAAAAAGGTGAAGACTATGTCTTAACAAATGGTCAAATTCAAGGGAAAAAATCGCTACTTTTTTGTGCTTAAAAGCAGACAATTCTTTTTTTTTTCCCCAGATTACGACTTTAAAAAGTACAACGCATTTTATTTGTGGACTTGAAAATGATGGAGTTGCTACATAGAGAAACAGAAACTTCTTAAAAGGCAAAACACTGAAACTATCTTGTAAGCAGAATCAACTCTGCCAAGAATCACATAAACACTTACCCTCTTAGTTATGTCCTTGGAGGAGAAGTGTGGAAGAACACACATTAACTCCAATGTTCCTGAAAAATTGTGAAAATTTCCACTGCCTAGTAGTTCATCAGGATCCCAGTAGTCATCCTCATCTGTGTAAATAGCTAATAATCAAAAGGAGATAGAAAGGGGAGAAAAAAGTTTCATTTAGGTGAAGTATTGAAGAAAACCCTCTTGGCTTTCTCCAGGGTGGCTTTCTCACAAATTTCCTAGGTAAGAACTGACTGGGAAAGATAGAAAGAAAGTGCAAGTCACCTGAAAAAAAGTGACAGCACATGGAGGTCAATCACCCACCTCCATTAGCAAAAGTCATCTGCTCTGGGAGCCTGACAGGCAACGACACCATGGGACCTAAGTCATCCATGGCACTTGTTCCAACGTTATAAACATCATTTCCATCCTCATATCCAAATCTCTTCTTGTAATATTTTGTCACTTAGCTACAAACTGGAATTGCCACCTGATCAGGATACAAGTTGCCTGCTAAGACAAAAGCATTCACATCCACTACTGAATATGCCACCCTCTGCAGTCAGTATCCCATTTCCTTGTGCGGTTTACTGAAGGAGATTAAAGGATGCTATGGCTGCATTTGTGTTGTCTTAAATTGTACATATCACATGTTTGTATTAGCGTAACCGAGAGTGAGATACTTACAAGAATAAAGAATTAGGCTGATGAGAATGACCAGGAAGATCACCAGAAATATCGTAGTTATAACCATCCATAGTTCACACTTCCAGAAAACGACATTCCTGCATGATTTCCAGGCATCGCTCTCCTAGGTATAAAAGAGAAGGGCATGTTGATTAATCAAATAAGGCAGGAAAAAATATTGAAGCATGTCTCCACTGTCACATTTAGAAACAAAACCCCTACATAGATGGGAGGGCCTCATTGATAAGCAATGCCCTACACCACGGGTTCCCAGCCTTGACTACTGCTTGCAGGAGGAAGTGCAGACCTAGAGAAGGCAAAGGACATTCACTTGGGACAGATCATCGCCGTTTGTGCAGAATGTCCAACTCCTGAATTGCCCATAAAGTTAAAGTATTGCGAAGGTGATTTCTTGAGTCCATTTTTTTTTTTAACTACATGAATTAAATTTGCATATTCCACAAGCTCTCCTTTTAATGTTTGTCATCTCTCCAAACTAAAAAGGTGTCTCTGGAGGTATTTCCAGAATCATTCACCTCTGCAACATTGATGATGTCAACCTGCATAGATCCTGGGTGCCAGCACCCAAAGCAAAGGCAGTGCTGTTCAATAGATACTATTGCATTAAACCCTCGATAAAATAATTGAGACTTGTACAGCTGACTTACTTTTCCTTCAGAAGGTTGGAAACTTGAAGGCTATTGAGTGTATTTAACAGAGTTTAATGCAAATCTCACCTGTTCTATGAGGTCATAAGAAAACTTTAAGCAACTGTGCATGTATGTACATTCATATGGGAGAGAAAGGACAATATCTTGCCTGTCCTTTAATTTTTAATAAGATTGAAAACCATGACAGAAATTAATCTTTTAATGAGTTAATCCAGTGGGATGAATATTTAAAAAAAAGGCCAAAAAAAAAAAAAGAGCAAGATTAGGTGACAGCAAAACAGAAAACTTCATCTGTTTTGTTCCACAGCCAGAAGAATCAGAAGACTGAAGGAGGAGCTTGAATTCATAAGCAGACCATGCTGTCTTTTTAATTACTCCTCTCCCTCCCTCTCCATCCACCATAAAGGTAGTAGTAAACTCCACGTCCTTTTTGACATCAGTACCAAGTGAGGAAAAGCACATGCTGAAGGTTGTCTGGGCCACACACGTGCAGATTGACAGGAACCAGCTGCCAGCTGGAGGCACTAATCCAGGTTTCCTTCCTTTACTTTTTTACACTTTCTAAGAACCCAGAATAACAGAGAGGCTTTCATTGAATTTAACTGAATCGACCAACCGGATAAAAGCTTTTGTGTGGGTGGCAGTGGAACAGGGAGAGAAAACAGACATGTAGAGAAGGATCTTACAAGGGAGATTCCTCCAGGAGCAGAGGCAGAAAAAGGGAAACACTCTCTGTAGACACCTCTGCACAGAGAACTTTGGTCTGCTAGAGAATGAAAGGCAGACACTGAATATGGTTTCATTTACAGCATGCTTTCAGCTGTAATCATATTTACATATTTTTTAATTTGATTTTTAAAATATTTTAGAAGTATGAAATTCAATTTAATACTTAACACTAGCATATTGTTTTGTATTTAAAATTTTTTTTAAAGCCAGTAACTACTGCCTAGAGTGTAACTATAAAATCAGCCATAGCCTCATCCCTTGAGACAGACATCTGTCAAGCCCAAGTTCTGATTGAGCCACCACATGTTTAGACTATCACAAAATGCAATTCTTAATCACACACAGCAAACTGGCTTGATCCCGAGAAAACATTCAGCTCTACAGCTAGTCCAACACCTTCTGAACTTTGCGCATAGGCTGGGGGGAAGAACAGCAGCAGAGAAAGTCTCTCCCCGGTGGGCAGGGCAGCTCTCATTAACCTCCCAGCTGAGCAGAAAGCAGAGCATGGTAACTTTCCAGCAGTCTGTATAGAACGGGAAGCCAGTTGCCAGAATCAGCAGAAAGAGAGCTCAAAGGAAAACTCAGTTCTGGGAAGGGGAAAGATAAACCTAAGGGTAAAGTTTCTCAAGATAGTCAAGCAGATCTAGCTCACCCCTGCCTCTCCTCCACCCTCTCCTGTCCCTCTTTGCGCCTCCTGGAACGTGTCTGACCCGGCAGCGAGCTGACTCAGCTTACCAGACCCCAGGAGAAGTAACTGGCCCCGATACAATAGAATAAAGGGGGTTTTGCCTATTGAGTCAGCCCAAGAGGTGATCCTCCCTCACCCGAGGGAGCAGAGGCGTTCGCGGGAAGGGAGGGGCGGTGTGACTCAGGGGTCAGCCGTGCCTACAGAAAAGCGGGAAACATCTTTGCTCCGCCACAAATATTCCTGGAGTAAGTAGTGTAATTCATTGTACAGCAGTCACGTGTGAATATGTTACTCCTCTGCCAGCACAGTCTGTTCCGTAGCTTTAAGCTAGGGACTAGGAGCTACCTCCCTCAGGATTCACGTGCTCATCTTAACTCAGGCTTTGGAGCATTCTGTCAATACAAATTCTTAATGGTAAGCGACTGAAAATTACTCAGAGATAAAGAGAATCCAGCATGCTCTGCTGGAGGCCATCTTATTTTTGTTTTGGCAGCACTGTTTCCTGGTTAATTTCTACTGAAGGAAAGTCTGGTTTTAAAACTTATTTTGACTTTTCTGTTTTCTGGTTTTGAGCCCACTCCTGCTGACAGCACATGAAAAGAGAAAGCAAAATTCAGACAACCAATTACCATTTCAGTTCCTAAATTAAAGCTTAAAATCCCACTCTCATATCAGAACACTTCATCGATAAGAAAAAAAAAAATTTAACAGGTTTTTAGCCTCTTTCCCTCTCCCTCAAACAACAAACTAAATCACCCCTACAAGATGTTCCTTCAAGTGTCATTTCTCTTGCTGTGTAGTATTTTCCCCAACAGGATGGATCAAATGAGCAAGTGAAATTCTTACCTTTCTCGTTTGAGCATTTAGAGGCTGGTCATGATCCATCTCACTTTCCTCCACGTTATGTTCCTGTAGTTCAATAATCTCATGCTCCTGAGCAGAGCTCTGCCTTTTCATTGCTTCTGTCTTTCTGCGAGGACCTCTGTTTCTGAAGTAAGCACGGAGCCAACTCATTTCCTTCTGGTTTCAGCTGCAATTATGGTCAGTAGTAGCTCTGATACGAGGCTGGAAACAGGGAGAGTGGGGATATTTTTCACAGAGAGGTCTCAAAATACTGTTAAATTAGGGGAATTCCTTGGAGGAACAAATAAACTTGGCTGCCCTAGCTGCAGAGAAACAGGAGGCGGAGGAAGTATCGATTTGCGGAGCCGTGAGAACTCCGGCTCTCAGATGTGCAATACTAGGTTTTCCAGTTTGCCTACCTGCCTGTACCAGCCCTTGACAAGCAGGTGACTAAATCTTCAGCAATGCTGTCATTTGCTGGAACGATTTTGAAAGGAACCAGAGTGCTTTCTCTGCTGCTGTCAGCCAAAACAATAAAATGTTACTACTGTTATCCATGCAGCTAAACAGATGTGGTGCTGAACAGCACAAACCGAGTAAAAGTTCATAGAGCCTGTTGTTTGCTTAGGCTGGGACACCATCAACACTTGTAATTCTTGTCTCCCTCTACAGTCAGTAAAGAAATGAGCACTACTGACCTTTGTGCTGTAAGTTGTTCTCTCTCTAGCTATTATACTGCCTAAAATAATATCTGGTGTTAAAGAACCATTTATGTCCTTTAACCTACTACCCAACCTGAACCTGAGAAGCTCCTTTCAGGTAAAAAAAAACCAAAAGACTGAAGAGAAGAGAAAGATTTCAACTTATGCTCTACAGGACATGCTTTTTGAAACAACCATGGTGATTTGGTCTGCACTAGCTTCCCACATGAACTCTCATGTACACTTAGAGTCGCTCACAACAGCTTACTGTAGCCAGGGGCTGATTATGCCCCCAGCCTCCCCAGTATCCTGCATCTTACCTCCTCTTATTTCTCCTGTTCACACTCCATACACGTTTCTCCCTCCTCCCCACAGAGCATCTCTCTCCCCTCTGAATCAAAAAGTCTGGGCAGACAGCTGGTAACCACACCCTTGCTCACTCTTTTGTCTCAGCACAGGGAGTACAATGCATTAAGAACCAAACACAGCCTCTCTCCCTAACCCCCTTTTCTGCTGCCTGGGTATCCACTCAGAGCACTGCTCCTTTTCCCTACTAAAAGCTCAGGGTGCTCTCTCCTCACCCAACCACTTCAATTTTCTCTTTGTGCAACTCACCTTGGTTCTGCTGCCTGAAGCATACCCAGGGTTCGCATTCCTGATGTCACATCACACCCATCCAGGCAAAGGCACTCCATGAAAGTGAGCACGTCTTAGGCTTATTCCACAAGTAAAAGGAAATACAAACTGTATACCCCACACCGTTTGGTTCTGCGAATCCTTAAAGCTCTGGAGGACTGAGGGTGAAACTGAGCAGTCATCAAGATCAGAACATGTATCTGGATCCACAAAATTTTACTCGGGACATCTTACACTAGAAAAGCCTTTATCTGGTTCTCACTACTCCTGCTGGATATCAAGTTCATTTATTTAATTTCCTCTCACAGTAGAAGACTTTACCTTCCTACTGAATTGTCTGAAACGAAACCTGTTCCTCTAAGAGAAAGAGTTAATGATTATACAGCTCTCACATGCAAAGGGCGAAGTCCTTATTTTATGTGTTTGTAAAGGAGCTCCTTAAAGTCTTGGGTTTCTTTCATCTGAGGGATCTAACCTCCACACTTGGTGCATTTCTTCCGTGTGAAATACTGACCCTTCTGACATGTTGCTGAGAAACTCTCAGGGAAAAGGGGAAGTCAAGAACTGACCTCAACTTTCTGGGCTAGGCTTTTATCTAAAACAGAACAGCAGGAAAGCTGTTTTCTTCCCTAGGCAAGACATCTCTGTTTTCAGCAAAAGGAAAAGAAACTCATGTCTTTAAATGTACCCTTTAGTAACAGCGGCGCACTAGGCTCAGCTTTATAAAAAGAGGAAAATCCCAGGCACCAATGCAGTTCTGATTGCACCTGGGGTTTAGAGTTTCAGAGGCACATCCAAACAAATAAAACACAGCCACTTGCAGTTTTAGCATGAGTTTATTAAAAAGGAAGATGTGAATAATTGACTAGCCATTAAAGAAACAAACCTCCTAACATATAGGCTTTGAATATAGCTTATGCTGTAAGTTTGACACGAGCCGGGGCAAGATGCCCAACAAGAGAAAGGAAGGAAGAGCAACAGCAGTGTTAAAAAGAGGAACCTCGCTGCATGCAGATTACAGTGCTAGTTCTTTTCAACATTTTACCCACACGCTGCCAAGGTGGGTCTAACATTAAACGAAGACCACATATGTACAGCAGAGTAAGTGTGCTGTGTGGACAGCAATGACAGCTATTCAAACTGCCAGCTTCAGTTTTTAAAAATATACATTCAAGGTGAAAGCTAAACACTTTCCAAATATTGAGCACAACATAAAGACCATCTAAATGGTCTTAAGGCCATCTAGACAATTATTTTATTAAGCTAAGTAGTGGTATTCTGAAGTCCCATAAACAGCTTTGGAAACCTTAAATTGGCTAGATTTGGAGTGATTAGCTCATCAGAAGATTAAAATTATCAAAACTAGATTTACTGCCAGGGTTAAAGGAATGTTGCTGTTATTTCTTCTTTTACTTTCTTTGAGCCCAAGGATAAATCCAACCACATAAATCCATTTTCCTTTTATGTCCATTTCAATTTAGCGTGGCCTTGTGGGCACAGCCCAGAAAGATACACACAAAAAAAAAAATCCTGAGCCTGAACCTCTGCTTACTGTGGACCAAGGACAGCAGGAAAAAAATTCCTAAACTACCAGGAACATGCTAAAAATTCACAATGCATGCCAGAGCCAGAGCTGGAGAAATACACCTGTAACATATTGCAAACATTAGACCCTAGAGTTAGTTCATACTCTGAAGAGAATGTAAGAAAGCATTAAAGTTTCCTTTTGTTTAATTAATTACAACTCATTAATTCCTTCCTTTTATTTAGACTTCATCCCAAAGAACCTAAATTATGGTCTTCCAGTTCCTTAATGAAAATTTCTTGCATCCTAACATTTTTGAGCTATATATCTGGTATTTTTAAGAAAACACGGTAGACACCCCAAAAGTTACAGCCCAGAGAGTAAAAGTCATGAAATGGCATGTAACTAGAATTAATTAATCTCAGCTTTGTACACAATACACTATTCGTATTTTTGAGAACTATGAAATAATAATTTATGTTTAGAATCCTGTAACATCCCTAAGGAGTTGAATATATATGGCATGTGGTCATTTTTATCCAGATATGCGTATGTGGAAAGAAATATAGATAGCAAGGGACAAGGAAGGAGAGGAGAAGGTTTATGAATGAGGTGTGGCTGGGTTTTTGTTACAGGTTCTAATCCATTTTATCTTGTTTTTAAGGCTGTGCTGTTTCTGCAAATGGGCATAAGGAAGATGAATCCATAAGGAATCTGAAGTTCCTCTGAGATTGAACAGTTATTGCTAGGTGAACCACAAATGATAGTTTCTTCATTTTAAAAGTGTATCTTTCACAAAGGAACAGTCAATGGCATTTTCATGATGTATCATCAGAATAACTACAGTAGGAAGCAGTTTTCACACAGAGGTGATCTGCATTTTCTCCTTGGCTCATCAGTTTGTATTCCGATGGATCCAGTCATAAAGTGCTGTCACCTTGGTGTACACACCAGGACGATTGCGCCGAGCACATCCTTCACCCCAGCTCACAATGCCAGCAAGGTACCATCTATTGCCCTTCCCTGTGCAGGCCAAGGGGCCTCCAGAATCTCCCTAAAATGAAGGAAGTCCAGCCATTAGCGCACACACACAGAGCACATTAACAAAAAAATAGGTTATTTAAGAACAGTAAATACCTGCCCCTCTTTTTCTCAGATTTAAACTTAATATTAGAATCTTACTTCTGGATAGAATATGCCCAGCCAGATGTCAAATTTATTCAATTATTTTAACTTATGGATGTAGCACCCTAATCAGTATAAAGCCAACGGGAAGAAGCAGTTTATAAAATTACTCCTTGATAATGTCCCATTACAGGATTCATAGAATAACTCACTGCAGCTCAAATAGGGAGAGAAGAACACAGGGATGGAAATCGGGAATTCTACTACCATTTGATCATAAATTGTTCACAGGTTGAAGGCAGATTTCTCATACTGTGTGTTAAATACGAACAGAAGGATACCACACACCCCCAGTCAAAAAAAGCCAACAAACCAAAACAAAACCAAACCCAACAAACAAGCTGGGCACAATTAAGTATTATCAGCAGTTTTAAAATCGAGACTGAGTCTACAGCAGATTACTGTGTAGAGGCAGAAGAAGGAACAAAGACTAAGGAATGTGCAAATAAGAACTGGCTTCTCAAATGGAACATGCAGGTTTGCACAGCAATGTAGAAAAATAAAAATTCCCGTTCAGTTCACAGGAGCAAAATGCATTTGGGCTCATCAATGCTTTTTCGCCCTTCACTGCTTTAACCTTGTATGTTTTCTGTGAACTGGTCTGTTCACAGAGCTCTGGGCAGCTTCAGTGCAGCTCCTCTCTGCAGCTGTTCCTAATGCATGCAAGGCAGTCAGCAGCCTCCAGTTTGACCCTGGGGTTTGTTTGGGCCCCCAGTTGGAGCCAAAACACATAAGAGGTCAGGAGAAAGCCACGTACTGAGAAAAGAGCAATAACAGAAAGCCTTCATCACCCAACCAAACAAAATTATCTACTATGGTGGTACAAAATTATCTAAAGATACGAGAAGAAGCCAGAGTTCTTCTTCTCTCTCAGGCTGCTGTTGTATTAGAAATTTTGATAATCCAAGAGACGGATGTCAAAGTGACTTGAGAAAGGAGGCTGCGTAGTCCAGCCAGTTACTCAGCCAGTTCTGAAAGACCAAAAGGGCTGTATGCCAGTGGGGAGAGGAAGGCTCCTAAGCAGAGGAACCAAGATCAAAGAACATCCTAGAGTGATAAAAAACAGTCTGAAAGGGTAAATTTTTTATTTCTCATGTATCACATCCTCTAAAGATGAAAGGTATTTGGAAGCTTCACATAACTTGTGCAACATAGGCACTGCTTACATGTCCAGGAAGAAATGAAACAAAACAGGATGCTCATGAGTATGAAAGCATAGTAAAGGGGGTTTAGGTTGCTGTGGGCGTTTCCTGAACTCCCAGTATCATCCCTCCCTAGCACTGTGTAGGAAACACATACTATATAATAGATATACTAGTGACAGAAAGCAAAAAAAGAAAGAAAAGAAAAAAGCAAAGATGCTGCCCAGACTGAGAACTTAAATACTCAGAAAGCCAACATGCTAGAATTCAAACACAGTGTATAATGTTGGAAACTGGGCAGTATGATATGTGGCTGAATTGGTTAAAAATGCACATCTGAAAATTCAAGGGCATTTCTTAAGCAACACATTTTTTGGAGGAACATCACCTCTCTAAATTAACATATTTTAGCAAAACAATTCCAAGGTCAAAGTTTGCAGACAAACTCTACATAATGTTAATAAAAATAATAATAAATTTAATTAGATCTTAGAGACTGCAAGAAAATTCTACAAATAGTCTATTGTGTTAAAGAAGTTTGACCCACCATGAGCTACAAGCTTGCAAAAGTTATCCTATTGCATTAAAATAATAAAATTTGTATATTACCAAAAATTGTACAAAATTGCCTCAGTCTAATAATCGGCAACAGATTTCTATCCCCTTTACATGGTAACTGGTATAAAAAACATGTTCATGAAGTTGATATTCATCATCAGAAGTTTGAACACCAATGAAATACACAACTAGTCTAATAACTAAGAAGGAGAAAGAAGGCAGAGACAGGACAGGCGAAGTATGACCAAAAAGCAGTTTCTGATTGTGTGTGTAAACAAGCTGGGTTTTATAACTTACACTACTGTGATGTAGTCACAACTTGTAATTATACATATGAATGAATGTTTGAAATTAAAAAGCACCATTGCAGTTGCAGTTCCCAAACCTAGCTTAGCTTTTCCTTGCGTATTTCTTTGCAACTGTAACAGTACATTACTCATCATACTCTTACAGTATTTTAGCAATTCCATACCCAGACATTAAAAAAGATAAAAAGAAATTAATACAAATAGCATAATTCACAGATGGACCTATCCTAATTCCTTTTATCTTTATATTTTTGTTCTCTTGTATTAAATATAACTGTTGAAGATGAAAAAGAATTCTTCTCGACACATCTTGTTTTTGCAAGATGATTTTTTTCAAGAGAGTCAGAGATTATCGATGACAAATTTTCTTCCTTATTTTGGTGGGCTTTTTGTTGCCATGTTAAATTAACCCAAAAAGATTACCTAAAACTCTGAACAGTTTTCCAATGAAAGCAAATATTCCTTTGTAGTTTTCCTGCATGATCCAGATTACCTGGCATGCATCAACGCCACCATTAAGATTCCCAGCACATAGCATACGGGAAGTAATAAGATCATCATACAGCTTGTTGCAAACACTTTGGTTAATCATTCTCACTGGAGCCTCCTGCAGTGTTTTGGCAAGATGACCTAGAAAAAAAATACAAATGGTATTGCAGAGCTTAAGGTGGCACAAGTTTCTTATAGGGATAGCAATTATCAAAACAAAAGAGAATTGCTTCAAACTCAAAATCTACCCAGCTAATGACAGTAGAGTAATTCCCTTCCCTTCAAATGGTGCCTGCCCTAGTTTTTGAAAGCTGTTGTCCACACTACCCTATAGCCACAGAGGTTCCAATGCACCACCTTTCTATTTCCCTAGATTTTATCCTTATGACCTTATTCTGCCAGAAAGTAGTAAAAATGCTGTGCAAATTTTAAGATAAGACTGCAGAAAGGGTGACTAACCTTGAATGCCATTTCAAATTATGCCTGAAGCTTTTTGTTATTATTTACACCATGGTTGTGCTCCAGACAACATCCAAGTCCTACAAAATGCAATTTCTATGTTGTTTTCCATCCTGTCAATTCTAGGGAAGAAACTGAGGAATAAAGCTGAGTGGGGAAAACCCAATAATTTAAAAAAAAAACCCCAAACTCGCATATGATGCTAAGAGTTTAATTCTGTACTATGGTATTGACATGAGGTGCCCTTGTGAGCTAAATATCTTGAGTCATGTTTTGGCCCAATAGTGAACATAACCTTTTCAATACCTGGATGATCAGAGAAGGTACTGGGTTTTGGTTTATTTCTTATGCAGCTCTGAGGATGGGTTGGAAATGAAACAAGTAAGATGGAAAAATATGTTTCTTTCCCATGTCTTATATTGAATTTGAACGTTACCCCCATCATTTTGATAGAAAGACATTGTATGGAAATATTAATTGTAAAACCATTTGCACTTCATTACGTATTAAGTTGTTAACAAGATTTAATGTTTTTTAAAAGGCATATTAAGTAAGCCAGAACTACCACAGCCTATGGCTTCTGACCAAGCATGAGGAACTAGGTCCTCAGCACCACTGTGGGGACCTCTGATGTGCTGAGATGCTCTCCAAGCCCAGGTTTTGAGCTGTTTAATGCTGAGACAGCACAAGGATCCCACAGGCTCCCCTGCCACCCCTCTTCAACTCAGTGTGCTTTTTCCTGCCTCCCCACTGCAGCTGGCTGCTCCAAGCTACACAGAGGCAGAACCCTTCATGAGGCATACTTTAAACTACCTTTGGTTAAGACAGAGAAAATGAAAAATCCTCCACAATTTTTTTTTTTGCAATTATTGCTGCTTATGGCTCTATATTGTCAATCAGTCTTAGAAACAAATTCTTTCTCTGCAATAGCTCAAGTCACTGATCTCTTTACCTGCAAGGTTCTATTCACCAGATAAAATGAGTCATGAGCATTAAAATGGGCACATTTTTGTAAATCTATAATAATTTGCTTTTCAATGATCTGTGACACCCGAGTATGCATTTTGTCACTTGTCACCTGCCACCCAAGCAACCATTCAGAATTCACAGACTGTAGCTAAGGAGATCTTTTTTGGGTTTTTATAGACACACTAAGTAAACCATATGGGGTTTTTTCTGCTTCAAAGTATAAACACTTCATTGTTAGAGTTTAAAACTAAGCCAAACGTGCAAAAAGTATATCCAGGAAATGAACATACTATTTTCTTTCATGGATCCCCAGCCGGTTACATAGCAGACAGTTCCATAAAGAAATACTCTAGAGGTGCTGGGTAAACAAATGGGCTGTACCAGCTCACTGAAGAGTACAGGTGTCTCCATTTCCAACAGGGCAATGTCATAGTCTGAGATAGATTGGTCATACTGTGGGTGGACAATAATCCTTTTGATTGATCTCACAGCTACACGATTGCTCTTTTCATTAATAGTATGTGAGCCCATGTACGCTCTCCATCCCATTGGAACAGAGTATCTGTAAAAAAAATGTTTTTAGAATGTCCCATTGGAAAGCAATGCAGTGTTGGTTCACTCCGTTTTAACTACTTTTCAGTATTTAAGGACATTCATCAAAACCAAAGTGCATGGAGTAGAATATGACTTCAGAAGATGGGTGCACTCTAGTCTCTGTCTCCTAAAACATTAAGGAATGTTTTTACTTGCTGTTTTGAAAATGATTCATTTCTTGGAGATGTAAGACCAATTTCTTGCTATGCATCATGATTTGGAACTCACAAAAGCATATTACTAAACTCTATCTCCTTACCCCATGTAGGAGGTATGCATTTTCAATTTACACTACCTAAACTGAACATCAGTGGATTTTCACTCCATTGATCTATAAACAGGATTTGTTTTGGGAAAAAAGGCCATAGTTTCTACTCAGAAAATCCTTGCCTTTTGAAAAGAAGAAGAAAAAAAAAGGTGTTTACCCTAAATCTAACAGAACAGTGTTCTATCATGCAGGATTCACTGGCAACAGAAGCAGAAGAATAACTTCAAAAACTTAAGAGTTTTGAAGCCAGCAGACAACACCGAGTGTTTATGTAGTGAGATCATGTCACAAAGTTATAACCTGGATCAACTTATCTAGACAAGGAATAGCTTTTGCAAATTACTGAAAGCAAATTTGTAAGGTTGTTAAACGGCAAATACTCTAGAACAGTGTAATTTCCTCCTACCTCACAGAATCTGAATCCAGGAAGCAATGGGCAGCAGATACGAGCCACCTGCTGGAAATCACAGATGCGCCACACACGTGGCCGTGTGCTCCCATCTGTAAACTTGCTTGCCAAGGCCACTTTTCAGATCTTGCATCTGCACCTCCAACAATTCTGTTTTTCTTAAGCTGGTGTCTTCCACAAGCTAATAGAAATAATTTAATAAATTGGTAAACAGCTCACCAGTTAATTCACTTTGCCATGCTTTACACAAACTTTTACCCTTAGACCTTACTGTGCAATTGGCAAAAGGGTGAGTACTTGCCTATTTTCACTCAATGGGCAGGTCAGATATAAACCAATCATTGTCTATCCTCCTGTGCAGCTTTCTAAAGAGTTGAATAACTCAAAAATAGATTAAGCACAATCCAAAAGTTCATTTGAATCATTCTCACATCTTTTCTCTCCTTATAAACACAGCTCCTTGACTGCATTTCGTTCAGCTCAAAAAAGCAGCAAGACCTACAAGCTTCTCCTGGAAGTGCATTGCTTGAAATAAATCACCATAGACAGAATGGATGTGTTGATTTAAAAGAAACAGTGCAAAATTCAAGACAGACATTTGCATACAGATGTTACCAGGAAATTAATTTTTTAAAAATTTGTATTTGATTTATCCAGTTCTTAATCCAATAATGCTTAATAATAACACAAATTGCTGACTTAGTTTCCCAAGTAATCAACAAATTTTAAAATAAATGTTACCACACCACAGTTCATTTCATCAGATCCATCTGTACAGTCTCTTTTCCCATCACACTCAGGATTTGGTTTCAGCAAGCATTTTCCATTGAGGCATTTGTATGCATAAGGGGAGCAACTTTTGTAGGCTGAAATAAGAGAGAGAAGATAGTGTCACATGTTTGGAGTCATGCTTTTTATTATTAAATTATTAACAAAACCTTACACGTTCAACAAGTTGTTCAAAGCTACACATTCTAGCCTGCTTGAAGTAGTAGCCTATACTGTTGAAATCTGGTCCCTCTATGGAGAGGGGACAGGGAAATGATCCACTCTAATTAATGATCACACTGATTTCAGTCTCCACTATTCCTGAGGAAAAAGAAGAGCCTGCAACTGTCCACACTCCCATTTTACATAACTCTAAACTGAGTAAGTGAGGCTTGTCAGATCTGTTCTGCCTTCACCAGCAGTACTGGCATTACAAATCATAAATCTTCACAGCATCTTTTCATTTTCCAGTGAAATTGAGAAAACTGTGGAAGAGCTTTATATCTCCCTCCAATAAATTTCTGACTAAGGACTATCACAGTTTACAATGTGAGAATCCTGAGAGATCTCAGAAATTGGCTTCCATTACTAGTATTCTTATTACCAGTTGTTTACACAGACCTCAAAACAGTGAAGGTACGTTTTTTTCAACAAAGACATGCTCCTGGCTACCTCAAGGACCCAAGAGTGAAAGCAAGACAAAAATTGTATAAGCAAAATGCAGCAAGTCACTAGGGAGCCATTAGTAGTACCAGCAATGTCCACAACCATTGTGGATCTACAGTAAAAAGACCATCAATGTGGCAAAAGTCCCCAGCCTACTATGTCTCTCTTCCTTAAATTACGTGGTACTCATCGGGCAGCATTTGGGGAAAAAATACGCTTCCAACAAGATAATCAGCAAAATGTGGTTTGGTTTTCTTACTAAAATCCCTGTTATCTTGGCTTTTGCTTCTTTAATTGTCTAAACTGTCCCCAAACCTAGTTTTACTCTGCATGTTTTGTGTTCACTATTATGAAACTTTTACTTTGTGCCACGAAAAAAAATATCTAGAAACAACACATTTAACCATTAAAAGATGCATATTCCTGCTTCTGCCTTCCACCATCTTTTGGAAAGTAGCTAAAAATACATACTTACAGCAGTTGTTTTCATCACTGTCCTGCCCACACCTGCCATCATCTTTACAAGACTTGTACTGAGGTTTACACTTCCCATCACCACAGTTCAATTGTTCTGGATTACAACCTGAAGAAAAAAGGTCTGTAAATTTATAATACAAACAGCAGACTAACAGCCACATGCTACACTTCCTGTCAGAGGTCACCTGGATGTTGCTGTGCCATTTCTGTCAGACATTTACCTACCTTGGTTCTGATAGCATCCAGTGGCAGAGAGACTTGCGTTGTACTCTCTGACCTTGGATTACCTTCTGGTCACTGTTTCTGGCATCTTTTGAATGTTCTCTTCTTCTTCGACATGCAGTGCCTAATTTAGGTACAGTACTCTAGCTGAACCCTTCCCAGGGGTGATTGGAAAGGTATTTTCAAATTTCTGTCTTACATCCTAGTGTGATACTTAAAAAACCCCGGAACAAAAACAACCAACCAATGAAACACCAAATACAAGCAAAACTCACAGAGTATTTTGTGACTTTGACTCACAAGTCAGCTTTTGAGCAATAATCATCCCCCCATTTTTTAGCAAAAAAGCAACTTAGGCAATCCATGTTTCATTACTTATCTACATTCAGATCTTCACGGAATCACAGAATATTCTCAGTTGGAAGGGACCCACATGGATCAACTTCATAGTCCAACCCCTGGCCCTGTGCAGCACCATTCCCAAGAGTCCCACCCTGTGCCTGAGAGCATTTTCCAAACAATTCTTGAGCCCTGGCAGCCTTGGGGCTGTGACCACTGCCCTGGGGAGCCTGTTCCAGTGCTCAAACACCCTCTGGGCAGAGAACCTTTTCCTAATATCCAACCTAATCCTCTCCTGATACAACTTCAGACTTTCCCTCAGGACTGTCACTGGTCACCACAGAGCAGAGATCGCTGGTATCTGAGATCCGTGTCTGCCTCTTCCCCTCATGAGGAAGTTGTGACTGCAATGAGGTCTCCCCTCAGGCTCCTCTTCTCCAGGCTGAAGAGACCCAGTGCCCACAGCTGCTCCTCACACGGCTTCCCCTCAAGGCCCTTCACCATCTTTGTTGCCCTCCTTTGGACATTCTCTAATAGATTAATATTTTTTATACTGTGGCACCCAGAACTGCCCCCAGCACTCGAGGCAAGGCTGCCCCAGTGCAGAGCAGAGCAGGACAATCCCCTCCCTTGCCCGGCTGGCGATGCTGTGCCTGATGCCCCCCAGGACACAGCTGGCCCTCCTGGCTGCCAGGGCACTGCTGACTCATATTCTTATCTTTTATTTTCCTCCATACATATTCTACAGCTTCTCAGGACCACTTAGAAATACATCCCTCTTAAATACATACATCTTTCTATTGTGTAATACTTTTCCTATTTCATAAGCATCTACTCTAATCCATCATTTAGATCATGAACAAAAATTATGCGACAATCCAGAACAATATTGGAAGAATGACATTAAAAATATCCTTCCTCTTTGGTAATGGGTTTTGACCAATCGTTCTGTGGAAACCATTTCCTGTATTTTTTCTCCCCACATTTTCTTTACTTACTGATAAGCTTGTCACACAAGACTGTGTCAAAGTACAACTTCTCTCTTTATCTTCTCACAGCAGGGAACTAAAACAAAATTTTAAATCTCCATACTGGTTTTAATATTCTTTTCACTATTTTCAGATAACTTTGGCTGCTTCTTGTGCATTTTTTTTTTTTTTCTTTGGAAGATTAACTTATAAAGATTGGTGTAAAATTCCCTCTTGATTTTTCTGTTCTCCCACTCTTTAAAGAGACACATTACACAGCCTCTTTTCCAGACTTTTACATCTTCACCCACATCCTTCATGTGATCTTAGAGATTGCCAGCAGTAGTTTAGAGATAATTTCAGCCCATCTCTCAACTTTGTGGAAGAAACTCTTTACAGAAAACAACGAACAAGAAATAATTGCTCTACCCCAATCCAATTCATCACTATCATCTGAACAGCCTTTCCAGGATTCAGACTGATTTCTTGAAGGAATGCACATTCTGTCTGTATATCTAAGGACAAGCTAGAAAAATAAGAAATCAATGACACTAGAAATATTGATACAGTCTAAATGCAGTAATGCAGGACTCTACCATGAAGAAATATTAAAATGGATATTAAAAATTAAAACTAGTGTCATTTGTAAAATAAATTGAATATTTAAAAAGAAATAATATCTTATTTGGCACAATCTGTCAAAGATTTCTATAAAGCAATCTGAATTAAATGAGTCAATATTCACCTAAATAGACTTAGCAAATTAAATTCACATTAATTGCCTCTAAGGGTTGAAAGTCATTCACCACAGATACATAACTACTGATAGGAAGCACTTCTTTAATTTGTTAAGGTAATGCATTTTATACAGCAGCATCTAAGGAGAAGGAAAATAAAACCAAAACTAGGCATTCTGTTAGTATTACAAATACCTATTTCCTGATATTAAAATTTTGTAGAAATTAATCTCTGTGTTGCTACACTCAAAGTCTGATGTGAGTAAGTGCTTTATCAAGTACTTCCCTAATCTTGCAATCTCATTATGAAACAACCTTTGATCAAGAATTTCTTTCACATTCACGTAAACTAACTACTAGTATAGATGGTAGGTCGTTTCTTTCCAATATATAAAAAATGTTTATTCTCTTTCACTCTTTCAGATGTGCAAGAAAAAAAAAAAAAACTCTGAAAGAATAAGTAGCCCACACCACTCCTCTGTCTGCCCAAGTCAAGTCAAATGAACCTTTCTCCCATTTAGCACCACAGGCAAATTAAGAGCTGCATCAGATTGAAGGACCAAATCCATTTGTCCTACAGTTGTTTAATCAGTTCCAGTCAGGAGTAATTTAGTCCTGTTCACTACCTTGCATGTGATGTCAGTGGGAGGAAAGCACACACTACGCAGCCAGCACTAGCTCAAAGCAGGAATGTCTCCATTTTCTTGTCACCTCTCCATGAAGTTATTCAGCTGATGGCTGGCATTTGCTTTCCAGGCTAGCTCAGAGCAGTGCCTGTGATTTTTAATAACTGTGCTTTGATAGGCACCCAAGAGTGGGGAGAAACTAATCTCAGGTGGATGACTGCAGGTACTAAAGATGTGGGAGAACATGAATTTATTTTTTTCCTTCTCCTATTACTAGTTACAGGCAAGGCTGATATACGCCAGTGCTTTCAATCCATGCTGATAGCTCAGCCTTCCACAAACTACTGCATCAGCTTGATACTGACACATCACAGCTATTCCACCCCTCCTGATGAGTCTTTTTACAGAGCCTTATGATTGTGACTAAGAATTGATTAAATAACTTTGAGCCATCTGCTTGCTGGCTCAGTGCTAGAAGCAGAGCACACAGATACACACAAAAAAGACTGGGGATTTTCTCTGTTAAAAAAGGTATTCTTAGGCTTAGACTCTTTTAACCATTTTGAGGCAGTAACCAGAGTAACCACAGAACTCAGAATAGTTGGTAACTTTTTCTAGTAGAAGGAGCCCCACACTGGTGGAAGAAGAAATCCCTGAAAATATGTGAGTCTTACAGAATGACCAACCACAAAACCTGCCACTTATTTAGAGTGAAAGGCATCAAACAAAAATCTTTACCAGAGGCCTTAATACTTAAATGCTTCTGTGTCAACAATGAACAGAATTCAGACAAGCAAGCTGAGGATTTGAAGAGGCTTCTCGAAATGAACTGATCTCTTGAAATCACAGAGAACTTTAGCTATCTAGACATTAATTAGGTAAAGAAAATAACGGGCATTTAAAAAATCAGAAATTGCATGTTTTCTAAGAAATATCACAACTCAATATGTGTATCTCCTGAAAATTCCTGTTCTACCATCTGGAAGCCCCCCCAAAAACTAACACTGATACAGAAGCACATAGGCTGGGGAGTTAGGAAAGGCCTATAAAAAACCCAGACATATTTAGGCAACATCTTCTAGCAAGGGGTCCTCTTTGACTGCCAGTAAAACTTAAATAGTTTATCTAAATCTGGAAACTGATCTAAAGAACCTTGACCTGTGATTTTAAAGAGAAGACTAAGTATTCATTGTTAACTTTTGTTGGCAGAAGAGTCATGCTTAGAGGCCCTCTGCCATTCTATTTTAAGGTGTCAGCAGAGTGCCATATAGTTAGATCTACAGAAATTGAGAAGTTTTACTTTTGCTTCCCATTTTACAGAAGCGTTGATAAAAGTTAGAAAATAAGTAGTTGCTTCTAAAAGCATTTTATATCTAAATTTGTACCTCTATTTGTTCAACTAAAGACAACAACATTTTACACATTTGTCTCCTGCAATTAGATTAAGAAAATAGGCAGGTTGAGTTGTATATGATTGGTCTGTCAAGCAGGGTTTCTCAAAGGTGTCTCCTTAAAAATTGAAGTATGTGCTTAATAACTTACGGTCTGTGTGATTGAAGGCTCTGTATTCAATATAAAACCCTCTGTGGGTGACCAGCTCATCAGAATGGAAGTTGATTGCAACAGAATAGCCATATTCTCTGTTTCTTTTGTTTTCTGAAAGAGCTTTACAGTATCTATCAAGGAAAAAGTGAGAAATAATAATTTCGAACCAAACTGACCTGTACCATCCAGCTGTGTCTCCTTTTACTGAATGGTAGTGACATCAAAAAGCTTTAAGACAATGCAGTAAGGATCAGCTGTATTTTAGCGTTAAAAACAGTCCAACAGAAGTGGCCTAGTTACAAATTTCTAGTTAGAAAGCCTAGTTACAAATTTCTCCCACTCCACACCTTTTTTGGGACTAGCAGACTTCGAAAGAAAATACAGCAAGATGATCGGTGTCAGGATCTCCCTTATAAACACAAACTGTTTCAAGTATGCTTGATTTCAGATTGCCCATTTGGGTTTGCAAACCCAACAGCTACAAATCCAGGAAAGGATTAAATCATTCAGCCAAATCCAACAGCTGTTGCTTGTTTCAATATGCTCCTTTCAAGAGACAAATTTCTCTGAATAGTGTTATTTTTAGTGTTAGCGTAACAATTACAATCACTGAAGAGCAAGTGGTAAAGAAAATGAAACTTCTGATTATGAAACTCTTCACCCACATCAAGACCACAGCCAGGAGTTTACAGTTCAGCTGCAGCTGCATAAAATCCTGTAGTTTTGTACATGATTGCTCTAAGGGGAACAAAAGAAAAAGTAAATGCCTGTAAGAAAAAAATGTGAGAACTTCAAAGTCCAAATTATTATGTCAGAAAATAATGTATATACTCACCTAACTCCATCGATTTCTAACCAGTCTTTATCACATTTACTGGACTCTGGAGACTTTTCTTGAATTTGTATTACAAGGATTTTTAGTGAAAGCTTGTAGCCAGGTAATGGTGCCTAAAAATCAAAATTCATGACTGTGAATGACACACATTCACAAAATGAAAACAGCCTTTGCTTCCAAGATGGTTTACTTATTATGGGATTGAAAGTACTGCATTTCTATTATTGAAATTAGCACCTCTGAAGAAGCAAAAGACTTTGCTAATTTGAACATCTATAGAAGCCTTTTTAGACCCAACTTTGGCTAGACTGTGCCAGATGAAGGAGTGTAAGCCTTTCTGCAGCCAGCATAAAGCACTGTATGTGAGGTTCCTGCTAGGTTTGTAATGCCATGTGTTCCTGTTCCTGTCCTGCACAGAGGTGAGAGTTTTGTGCTACAAGCTGCTAATAATTTTCATTGGGTACATGAAAGGTAGAGACTTATCAAGTCACGTACATGAAAATTCTTCTTTACCAGGGAAAGTAAAAAAGTAGTTAAACGCTAAATGGAGCAATAGACCAACACATTGGGTGGTTGGTAGAAATCATGAGCAGATTTTAAGTCTTGCCAAAGGACTTGCTGGAAATTCAGAGGTGAATTTCTGAGCCAGAGAAGGTCCTGGCTCTGCAGAGTTCGGGGAAATACAGTGTCGTATCCATCGTGTGAGGTATTATTTACATGACCATTTTTTCTTTTTGACAGAGAAGAAAAGCTCTAATTAGTACTAATTTTCTCTGTAAGTTGTCATCTTACACATTAATTTGTTTCTGTCACGAATAACGCTCAAACTTCTGGAAGTTGGCAATATTTCCCTCCCATAGTTGGCACCTGTACACAGGGCAGGAAAGAAATGGGTGCCTGAGAAGAAGTCAGGTTCAGTGGTCTCACTAGGTTTTCTCTCAGTTTTACCCACATCAAAAGCCACTTCTCCCAATTTTGTGTCTACATAAGATAAAGAAAAGTCATCAGTACTCAGAAGAGTTCCCAGCACTGACCTTGATGATCCAGGTGCAGTCAATGTTTGGTGGGTAGTAACTTGGATAATAAGGGGAACTCAGCGTCCCATTCCAGGAAATATAATGACCACCACATACTAGGAGAGAAATACATCAGCAAGGAGCACAGTTATCTCAGCTGGACTAAAGTGCAGAGTCTACTTCACTTGCTAGGGCCCTTCTCTATGTGCAGAGTTAGAAGAATATATTGTGACAGTATTAAACTCACATTTTTCCTGTATTAACTGAAAATCACTTAACTTCCACCTCCCCATCACACTGAATTTCTCTTATTTTTGTATCAAATTACAACTAAGGGTAAGTACAAAACACGTCTGACTGAAGTTTTTCTTTAAAAAGCATTCTTTCATGGTAAGTGAAAGAAGCAACTAAATGTGGATGCAACAAACCTCCTCCTTCCAATTTACTTCTGACTTTTCTGTAGGTATTTTCAAAATTAAAAAGCGATTAGCCCAGTGAAGTGAAAACTGATTAATTTCATGTAAACAAGGAGGTTTGTGTGTCAGATCTCAGTTTGAAAATTCATGCCATATTTGAACAATATCTTCGAGCTTTTATTTTCTACCAAGGACTCTCCTAGACATCGAGTCCTTAGTGCTTTTGGTACCCTTTAGGCAACGACATGAATGCAAACATGAACATAACAGAAAAAAAGACAATTTTGAAATTAAAAAAATCTTGTGGCAAAACCTGGGCTAAACATAATTTGAAATGCCCATCCTCAGAACAATAAAGCCATTTTAATTAGTAATGTGCATGGGATAAGTATTTGAAAAGCAGCATGCAGAGAGACATAAGCTGAAATGTGGCAGCTTTGGAGGAGTTTATCCTCTGTGATGTGTTCCACACATTTAAAAATAGTCACTTGCTTCATTGTCAAAACTCTTTCACTTATACCTTGCCAAATAACTGTGGCTAAACTTGACCTTGTGAAACCCCTTTATCTCTTCCAAAATTAATACTACAGTTTAGCATTACTCAAAATATTTCACCACACAGCACTCATGTGAAATCCATAGTACCCCACAGTATATTTGGAATACACTTCTTAGGTCTGGAACACACTTTTCTTGTTCAGTTAACTACACTGAACAATGCTTTCAGAAAAAGGACAAAGATAAATTAGAAGTGTTTGCTCTTGTTTTCCATTTTCTTTGAACACACATTGTACGATCTGTGGATACACTGCCAAAACGGATTAAAGTGCTGCTCTATCACTGGGGCTATCTAGCTTTGCCTGGACAGATAGTGCCTGTAGCTGTCTGTCTGTCTGCTCTGCTGCCACTGCTCAGTGTTACCCATGTAGCACCAGTAACAACTGGCAAGTAAGGCTTCAGTAGTTATCAGGAAGACAAAGTCTTCCAGACCAAAGGATGTTCTCTCTTCTTTGTTCAATTCTCAGTTTTTTGTAAAGTGGATCAGAATGATAATTCCCTGATTTATATGCCAACATTCCCCATCCTGAGATATGTTCAATGCAATATCAACTTTCTTAGAGGCAAAACCAGGAATAAGTGTGCTTCCATCAGATGCTTGTTTCTATTAACTACATACTGATTTTAGGAATGGCTTGAAAGTGAGCTTTTAATATGTTGCTTTCTCCTCTTCGGTCCAGTGAGAAGGTAAGCAACATTACATTGCTTGATGAAGTTAAACGCACAACAGAAGGAGTCCAGGCTCCAGGCCCACACCATCTGGAAGGTTACCAAAAAAATGCATTTTAAAAAAAAAAAATCCCAGAACATTTCCCACATTCCTGTCATCTTTGCTGAGAAACTGGGAAGAAGTAACACTGATCTGGGCATCTGTGTTTCAGAAGCATTTCCTTGGCTAGCCTGTTATTCTTCCACCCAGCTGATAGTACAGGGAATGCTAGCGCTTTCTAGCAGTGAGGCTTAGTCACTCTGGGTGTACATCACCATTTTCTCGCTTAACAAGTGCCCTGGAGTTTTCATACCCATAGATGCATCCCAGAGAGGCAATGCCAGATTATGTTACTTCAGTGGAGGTAGTGGCACTGAGGAGCAGAGGTTAGGAATGAAAAGGCAACAAGTGCCAGTGCAGCAGTGTTGAGCAGCATCTATACAACAGATAAGCCCAAAACATTTCCAGTCTATCCATGTTCAGCCTGGTTTCATGTCAAAAAAGCTATCACACAAAATGTGAAGCCCCATGCTTGGCAACTATTACTTGCTATTGTTCTTTTACCTTAATAATGAGCTAATTTATATCCTGAAGCTTGAAAACTTACTTCCACTTGTAATGTGAGATGCTGTTGGAACCCTGAGGTCAGAGAATGACCCCCAAAAACACACTGCATTTGATCTGAGACCTTGGAAAAAGCTCCCTTTATTATATGATAGCACTGAAGTTGTTGCTGTGTAGTTAAAAAGAAATTTATTATGTCACTGGGTGAAATATGTAGACATACAGAAAATTAGGTTTATGGGACTTAGTAACAAGATGGAGGATTTTGGGTGTAGGTTTCTTCTTCTTTCCTCCTTCTTTTTCACTTCTCTGGGTGTTCAGGTACAGGTTTAAAAAAACCTGCAGTGCGGCTTGTAGATGAATGGTTACTGGATCATAAGTAAAAATAAATTAGTTGGCATTTGATAATTGGATAGTTTGGGCTTTAAATGGCCTTGGAAGTTAGAACTCATAGCCATTTTTCCACCTTGTAACCAGAGGGCACATCCCATGCAGTTATGCCTTAGATAAGAGTTAATAAACATCAAATTAGAAGAATAACTCAGCATCTCCTGTCTTTTAATGTAAACCCCGAAGAAAAGAACTCCTGAGACAGAGGCAAAGCGAACCCAGAGCAGCGACAAGATGCTATTTCTTGCATCTGTAAATTCACTCTTATGCTTACTCCATTTTGCAACCCACATAGTATTTTGGACTTTTTTCATTTATTTATAGCTTGATGATCCTTGTGGGTCACTTCCAACTCAGAATATTCTGTGATATCTGGGAATCTGTGTGTTAAAAATTTCTAACAGGTTTCTCTTTTTCTATGCACAGCAAATGAAAGCGATCAAACCTCACAGTAACAGAGTATTTCCATCACAGCCCTGCATCAAGTTCTTTGATGTCACTGATTGGCAGCATTGAAATCAAATTTTTGAACCTTAAATTGAAAGTAGTTGTCTTCTGCTTTAGCACACTATTCCTTTCACGTATTTGAAATGAAACACTAGTGAATGAATCTCTGATTTGCCTCTCTGCAGACATTATTAAATCCTTTTTATCACAATAGCTGACAAAACACTTGTAACTAAGTCCTCTCCATGTTGCCATGTGGAAATATTTCAGCATCTTCATCTACCCAGTCGACAGCCTGGCTTATCTTCTATCTGTACCTTCTGTCACAGTATCATCAGAACAGCAAGGCAAGCTATGAGGACAGTTGTCCACATGAGATGCTTACTCTCACAGTACACCTCACCATCTCAGCTTGAACACTCTTTAGGATTTGTCACTGAACAGATGTATTACTGCAGTTTACAGAAACTGGTGAGAATCATTTCAGTCATCACGTGTGACCCTAGACCTAAACATCAGGGAATAATGGCTACTATAGTTACTGGCTGTCATGGATATTGGACATACTATTATTATTATTAGTTCTACTGTATGTGTCTTAAGTATGTCACTAGGCTGCTTTTGACCCAAGCAGAAAACTAATAGACATATGCAAAACAGCCCATTTTCTAGGGTGGCAATAAAAGCAACCAAAAAAGTCAGCTTTTTTGAGGTACCATGAGGCTTTTAACATAATTTCAGTCACCACATTCTGTTTCAGTTCCTTAATAGACAGACATCAATGCACATTCTTAAACTTTGTCTTACAGCTTACTGCATCAATGTTCTCTGAATGTGTTACATCAGACACCTGTGTTGGTCTTGCTGTCTTCCAGGTCCTTTCATGCTCATGCCCAGCTCTATATTTGTGGTTCCTAAAAAGCTGAGCCAGTGTTAATAATGCACAATGGAGCAGCAATAACCCATAATAAGTAGCAGAACAGATGCGGGCCCGCATCAGGAACAGGATTCTCCTTGTTAAGCTACAAATTGAGAGTAACTTCTTACAAAAACCTTGTGTCCATTCCATGCCAACAATGGCAATCTGTTATATCTTGTTGCATAGAGAGAAATTAGTCCATTAATAGAGCTGAAGAGGACCACCTACTCAAGTAGCACTCCTAAGAAAGTGCATTTCAGATTCCTAGCTGAATCTTCATGCCCAGCTAACCTCTTCCTGAAAGTTCATAAAAGAAAAAAATTAAATAAAGTTCTCTTCTTGAAACCATCCATCCTCAGATCCTACAACTTGTTTATTTATTTGGTTGAGGAAGACAGATTCCTTGTGTTCATATATGAAATTTGACTCTGAAAAGTAGGAGCAGTGTAGCCACGCAAATTTAAACATCATCTGAACTCGCTTATGCAAATGGACTACACAGTCAATCTGAGAATGGAGCCTTCCATAGACACAACCCCCCTGTTAGGAACAGCAATTCACCTGTGATTGGACTTGTATAAAACATATATTTTCTGAAAGTAATAGAGTACAATACTCTAAAATAAAGTCTGTATTTTTCTGAGTTGTGAGAGTAATTGTATGAAATAAAACCCACTAAGAATTAGCCACAGCAAAGAATAAACCCCACAGAAATTTGTGACAGGTTCCCCAGGGAAGAGGTCATGGCACCAAGCCTGTCAGAGTTCAAGGAACATCTGGACCATGCTCTTAGTCACATGGTTTAGTTTTAGGTAGTCCTTTGTGGAGCAGGGAGTAGGACTTGAAAACCCTTATCAGTCCATTCCAACATTTTTAGAAGATCTTTTTATTACCCTATACAAGACTTTTAATTAAGTTGTATTTCAAATCTCACATTTTATCAATTTGGTACAGTTTCAGAGAGTTTCTGTACAGCTCAGTAAAACATCTTTGCATATCATACCTGGTAATGATCTTGTTCTGCAATGGAAGAAGGAAATCATATGCTGATAAGTGGTGTGATGCACAGCTCTCTGGAGTGACACCACGCAAAGTGATAATTACCAGTCTCACCACATAATTAGAGGGAACTCGCAGCCTCCATTGATAAAAAGACTTTTTGGGATTCATCAGAGTTAGAGTCCTGTTGTTACCTGGCTTGGCATACAGGTCAAAGGATACTGCTACACAAAAGAATGTAGATCAGTGGATGAAAAACTGTTAGAGTGAAAGACAAGTTCTTGGGTAAAATTTCAGACAAGGTTGAAACAATCCCCTACCCACATTTCTTGACTACTCTAGTGCCGTTTTGCTCTTACAGTAACAACTCTATTCCCTTTTCCCTATCAGACTGCATCACCTTCTCCTGCTCTGGCCAAGGAAGTACAAAGCCTCACCATCACCAGCTCATTGCACCTTCCACAAGCAGGAGCTGATTCAGCTGCAATTGCTACAATCTCTGCTTCACATCTCCTGCTTCCTTTGCCATTTTCTTTTCATCCTTCTCCGTGCAATGAGAACACTACACGAAGACAAATCTCGAGACGTACTTGATATGAAGAAATCAGGCAAAGTGAATTAAAGCTCTACATTACCTGACTGATCACTAACAATGTATAACGAAAATTATCTAATCACAAGACAAATTATGTAGAATTTTTTAGAGGTTTTTTGTTTGGCTTTGTTTTAGAGATGCCAAAAATAGGAGCCACAGCTCACTGCAATTCAGTGGGAACTATTAAATTTCAACCATTCTAGCTGGAACATCAAAATAAAATCTGTAAGGTATTTTCATCCAGCCTTCATTTGAAACACAAGCCATGGAGATTCCATAGTCTAGTTTAGTTCATAAGCCCTACAGTTCACAAGCCCCACTGTGAGAATAACTGGAAAAATGCCATTTTTCTATCACAGGATTCCACTCCCCCACAAAGTGGTATCACTTGGGATTGAAGCATAATTACCTGATTTTAGCATCACATCATATTCTGTGGAATCTGAAACTAAAATTTAATGACTATCAGCTACACAGGCCAAAGACACCAACTGGAGAAAGAAAAATAGACAGAACAGGTATTAAATGACAGGTACATTGTTACCAAAAAACTCCATTGTAACAAGATCAAAATCCTTCTCTCCAGAACTGAACAAGTGAGCTGCTTGTTTAGTACAGATTTCTTTTTGTTCCACTGGGGTTAATTTTTTAAGAGAAGCAACCATATCTTGTGGTGCCCAGAATGTATTCCAGAAGTAAGCTCTCAGCCCAGATTGTCCTTCACTGTGAAAGGAAAAAAAAATGCATCATAAGTACAGTCTAATTACAATTTTGGACATGGTTTCCACTTGTCTGCATTTTTGGCGGCACAGTTTCATAGCCAGTTGAACCTCTGTGCCAATAGTTGCTGCTAAACACTGTGACAAAAAGCTCTCTTGTTTCACAATTATTTTTGCTATAGAGTAGAAATATTTTTGACATATGGGGTTTGACCAGCTACACACTGAGACTGAAAACCACACCTTGAAATCCTTCAATAGTTTTTATGAAATTGGATTTTACCATCCCTGCTGTATAATTATAGACTTTTAAGATCATGTAACAGCTCCAGACACATTGTAATTAATATTTTTTAACGGAAGCTAGCACCATACAACACCAGAATTTTATGCCCATCCTCTAATACAGCATTTCACACAATTTTTGTTGAAATAAACAGTCTTTGAGCATACACATACAAGTTATTACTTCAGTGATTCCACCACAATCCTCCTTTTGACATTGCCTGTGTACTGACCCTCCAGGGTTTTCAGAAACAACCAGGATTGTAGTAACCTGCTGCTCAATGGATTTACATTTCTTACCAGGAACTCAAATAGAGTGTTTTGCTCCAAATTATACATTTAAGAGTTTGTTTTCAGAGGGTAAAAAGGAACTTCATTTGAATGGACAAAACCAAAATAAGATTCTGCAAGTGCTGAATTGTTATTTCCAAAATTAAAAGTAGATTAATAGACAACAAAACAACCCATAGACTCAGGACCAATTAATCAGACTTAATTTCTCCCACCAATTCTACAGGGTAGGACAGAAGTCACACTATTAGCTTAGCTCATATACTTAAGTGCATTTCTGCATTTTTAATTCTCTTACAGGGATGTGCATGTTCTTCCAGATAACTAATTTAAAATACATGAAAAAAAGGACAAACACAGCTGAATATTTCAAATTTCTACCCTATGCTGAAACAGCACCTACCTGAAAGCAGCCACTACAGACTTCAAGTAGTACTTTCCCAAGAAGGAAGATTCATATGTTTCTGCCAACTGACAATTAAATAGTGGTAAAAGAAAATGTAACATTATATTTTAGTGCCAATATTATCTCTAATACTATAAAGTGCTTGTCTTTTTTGTTCTTTCCTCTTCCTCACCCCCCCTACTGTCCATAATTTTCACAAAATGTATCAAAGAAGGATCATAAATGTGCATTAAATTCCACTAAAAATTTGCTTTTAAGTCACATCACATTTCAAGACCATTGAGATAGTTCTTTATAGTTAGTAATGAGAAAAGTCTTTATGAATACATTTATATTTTTGTTTCAGTCTTTAAATTTCCAGTATAACCAACTTGTACTGGCTGTGCACAAAGCAGTTCTGAGACACCAGGTTAGTTCTTTTGGGAAATACAGGCTAACAGAGAACAGCTTTGTCTTCAAAACTGCTGTCCACATGTACTTAGGAAACAGTACTGATCTCACAAACAGAAACCCATAGGAAGGGCAAGGAAGCAAGCATTGTTGTGAGTGATAAGGAAAATGAAACAAAAAGGTGAAGCACCGAATTGGAGGTAAAATTAAAAAGAAAAAGAAAAATGTAGAAGGAAGACAGTTTGAATAAAGTAAACTAAAACAAAACCCACTCTCCTATTTCCTTCAAGGCAAGTAATTTGTCCATAACCCTGAAACCTTCTTACCTAGAAAATACTGTCCTTACTATAAGACACACGGCTCCAACTGTCTAGCTAGATTTCTAAATATGAACAGTGCCAAGGCTCTTGCTAGCTTTAAACTTACTCTTTCAAAGGAAGAAGAAAATAAAATATGGCTAACAGGAGTCCTCTCCTCATTCCCAGTCTGAGTCTGTATAAATATTTACAAAATATTGCTCTACTTATGTGGGAACTTACATAATTTTGGATTGCTTTTGCTTGCAGGAGGAATTTCTGTGATGTTGGATCATTGAGGTCATTTGTATAAGTCAAATTAGGAATTTCTACACTTCCACCAATATAAATAAAGGAAAAAGCTGGAGCTGAGGAAAAAAAAAAAAGATAAAATTTAGCACACCTAATAACGTTACGGAACAAGAGGCTTGCAGAAGTATGTGCTTGTCCTTGGCATTTGCAGGTATTAGCTCTTAAGAGAAACATGCAGTAGTAGCCAGAGCACTGAGTCAGTCCCACAGACAGAGTAAAGCCCAGCAGGAAAGAAAAGGAAAGGAAAGAGATAAAGGTTTAGGCAGGCATTTCTACTAGGAAGATTTCATTGTTAAGCTTCCATTTTTTTGCAGTGCTCTCCTCCTGAAGAGGCATGGTTTTAATGGCTATGTGTTGACATTTGTGAAAGTACACAAACAATTTAGGTACCCATTCTGTTTTTAAAAAAAAGTGAAGAGAAAATAGACAGATTATTCCTATAGGTTCCTGGAAAATATAACACTTATAATAATGATGGTATTCACGAGCAGAGGCAAAAATAATTAGAGATAAAATGCACGATTTCAATATTCTTGTGCAACTAACTGCTAGTTGCTGTGCATTTTGTTGCTTTAGTAAAGACATTAAGGAGAAGGGAAAGTCAGTAGTTTATATACACATATTAATGTGCTCAGCTGCTTAGTGAAGAGCTTTTCACAATGTGAAATATCCATCCCACCCAAACCACACAGGGGAGTAACACTTACAGAGTGAGTAGTGCAGGACTAGCACGATTACTGTCACTGCTAAAGAAACTGTAGGTAATATTCCTAGAAGCCATCCCTTCCAGAAACGCAACTTCATCCATTTGAAGAAACGATAGTTTTGGCACAAGCCTTCTTGGTAGGATGGGCAGTAGCAAATATGCGGACTTTCCTAGAGAAAGACCATGGAAGGCATCAGTCAGTAAGGCAGAAAAGAAGAGCTATTGTATCACATTTTGAGGTATTTACTCTCTTAGTTTTAAAGAGATTAAAATTGAGATAAGATATTTCATGTTATCATCTACGTCACACATGAAACCTGCATCTCTCTTGCCTATTTCCTCCTTGTATGCATTTCAAGCTGTGAAAGCGTGGGGGGGAATTGTTATCACTTTAGTTAAGAGCAATTAATGAAGAATGGGGATCAATGCACACAGGAGAGGACAGAGATAATTTATTTACTGTGTTCCTACTACAAAGCTTACCTGCCCTGCAGCCTGTTCAGTGTCCGGAGCTGGAATGCTGTACACAGAAATATGGCTGGAGGGAAAAGCCTGGAGCATGATGCCGTGACAAATGCCTTTTGACAAACCTAGCAACAACCCCCTAAATGAACCTTGTTGCTTAAACATAACTCAGAATAGCCGCTCTCCCCACCACACACACAGGGCTTCTCTTATTTCACCTTTGCCATAGTGCTTGAAGCTGGAGCCAGCTGATCTGCAGTCAAAGAAGGTGGGCAGGAAAAGTCACCATCCCTGTAACTCTTTGTTTTCCTAACTGGCTAAGAAGGATATGGATCCCGTCATTTGAAAATAGATCACTTCTTTCAGAAATACAAGAGTAGGGAAATAATTTAGGACACAATGCAAACGACATATAATCGATTTACAGATAAAAGGTCCCAGGGCAATATAAATGAGGCAACTTCTAATAAACACCCCATGGAATCCATAGAAATATCCATAAGAGAGGATAAGTGCTCAGTTCCACATATCACCTTAGTTTTCCAGCTTCAAGATGGTACCATAGAATAAATACCAAACCAATTTATGTTCACATTTCCTCTTTGAAAGGAAAAGCAGCTTTAAGTCAGCAAACCACATTCAGCATATTCTGCATGTAAAATAAGAAAATCAGTGATGAGTGTGGGGAAATAACATATTTGATACATGTAGAGAGAGAGAGCATAAAGAACAAAACCTAGAAGAGCAAAACAGGATGAAGAAATCTCAGCCCCAGAAAAATAATACAAAGGGAACAAACAAATCCCAACACAGATCACACAGGGACTGCAAAAGGGATTAATTGGAAGGCAATCCTCAGAGCTCGGAAATTCAAACTACAGCTGCAGACAGATGGCTTTGTTCAAGTCCTCTTTTTTTCAACAGCATGTGTCTGCTACGCACACAACCTGCTGACTGATACTTTCCCCCTTCCTTGATGGAAAAGAGAAAAAAAACACAGAAAAAGGCCTACAGGAAACAAACCCACTTTTGCATAAAAATTGTATCAGGACCTTTCAGAAACATCAGCCCAGTTTTATTTGGGCAAGGACAAGATCATTGCAATAACAAACATCGCCATGTTTATTCATCTTGCTAATGTTGCCTGAAGCTAGAGAATTCAAATTCTTAGGTGGATGAACTTGAAAATAGAGAAATGAAAGCAGGAAATAAAAGAGTTAGTAGCTCCAAATCATGCAGTTAATTAAAATGAAAGCTGGAGAAGGAATAAGCATGCAACAAATCACCACTTTTAGCAGCAGATTTTCTGATCTTCAAAAATTAGGGCCCTACGGATTTGAAAGGATTGAGTTCACTTTTGGCAATGTCTCCTCTCCCTTTCTCCCTGTCAGCTGTTCTTGGTGGAGAAGGCGGGGAAAGTAGTATTTGCCAGAGTGCAAACAGTTCATTGCTGCTTTGCAGTTACTTCTGTCTCGGCCGTACACATCTCAGAAGACATGATGAGTAAGCCTCAAGCTCTCTATTTACACAATCAATTGTATCTTCAGCTTCCTGACATATGATTGCACCTGCACTTGGTTGTTTCCTTGAAAATGAAATTTATTATTGCACCTGCTCCTGTGTCTCCAGACATCTGCATGGAACAACCACCACAAGGAACAGCCTCCTCCTTTTTCACCAAAGCTTGAAACAATGGTATTTATTACCTATTATATGTGAATTCCAGAATCAGCAAGAGACATGCAAAGAAATTCCACCACTGAACAGTTCTTCCAAATACGATTTTAATGAAGATATCCAGGACATGTTTTATTCCAAGAAAACAGTTTTCAGGTTACAAGACTGAAGGCACATATTTGTGTATCCATGGTGCAAAATTTGACACTCTTGTGTAGACACCTGGGAAGTTTGGTCTTCCACATCCGTAACCCCAGCTCACAATGCCAGTCAAAAACCATTTTCCATCTCCATTGCTTTGACATGACAGTGGTCCACCAGAATCACCCTAAAAATAATATATAAAGTTATGTATGTTTACAATATGAATTATAAAAACTGGGGAAAAATCCACAGGAGATATTTTGTGTGAATAATTCCAGTGATTATATTTTCATGGTCACATAGTTCAAACAATTGATAGGGGTTTTTTTTGAGAGATGGCACAGTTGTAGCAAAGTTTGCTCTTTCACAAGAGAGAAGGTAATTCTCACTTTTTAAAGACACTGATAAAGATATTACTTTGCATGGACTACGTTTAAAATTCACATTTTTTTTTCTAGCCTCAAACTTACAGCTAAACCCCAAATCTGCTACTTAACATGTACATACATTTATAGGTTACACACTAAAACTCAAAAACAGTAAACTTCTTAAAAATATTAAAAAAATAAAATAAGATAAATACAATACATAAACTATTTAATAATTGTATGACTTCTTTCAAATTAGAGGTAAATGGAAACAGATGGAATCCCTCAATTGTTTTGTGTTTGTGGTTTTTCTTGATTTTTTTTTTTAAGAAGGAAAAAGAGCCTAAGCATTGTCCTTTAGTAGATACTAGTCAGCATGTAATGTTTAGAGGCCCATAAGGTCTTTGTAATTAGAGAAATTAAAGTGAAGTCTGTTGTAGACTTCAAAATTTAGAACAGGATGTCATAATGCTGTAATACATGTCAAAGCAACTAGGACTCTTCCTTTACAGGGTGTTCTTGTAGAAATGCATTGGCAGAGCTTCAGGTATAAAACCATTTGCCACCACCTGGGGAAAATTCCTGGGACCAAGCTTATACTTCCCTGTAAGGCTCTGCTGTACACACAGCATCTCTGAAAAAAACACCCAGTGGTGCATTAAATTTTACCAAAACATTGGGTGCAAGAAACAACTTCCAAAAGCAAAAGATGCATTTGGCAAAATTCAGATGTTTTGCAAGAGAAGCACCTTCTTTCTAGACAAATATTTTGTCAGAGCTAGAAAACTATTTTGCCTTCACTTTTTAGGTTATTGGGATATACAGGTTGGAAGGGACCTCTTCTAAGGTGGCACCCTCTCCTCAAAGTAGGATTATCTTGAATTGCCACAAAAAGGTTTAAGAATTTAGAAGATAATTTCTTCCTTCCATGACAATTAAGATTTTACATTCAAAAAGTAAGATTTGCAAGTCTTTTCTTTCATTCCTAGGACAAAAGAAAAGTGGAACACCAGCATTTCTCACAAAACAAGAATACCACAATTTGATTAGCTCTGACAACTGCCAGACACAGACACAAATCATTTGCCCTTACAAAAATGCAGCTAAAATGATGCCTTTCCTTGCCTATATCTTGAGTGGCCATAAACAAACAATTTCTCCAGTTACTGAAAATGATAAATATCAATGGTGTCACTAACCTCTAAAAACACCTAGTGCATTATAATCCCTCAGCCATTGTAGTCTCACTCACTTTTATGTAGATCAGTGAAAGCTAGAATATCTGGAAGGTTCCAGATCTCCATCAAAAAAAAAATGCTTTTATTATTTCAGCAGTAAATTTACTAGTGTTTTAGCAGTAAATATGTATGGTTTATATAAATTCAATATAATATAATATGGCATATAAGATCTGTAATATTAAGTGTCATATAGATACATATTGTGTATCTATGAGGTTTTACTACTATTCACTAAAAGTAAATTCAGCACTTTATCATCTTTCAGCTTTTCTAGATCAGGAATATCTTGCATTTGCAAATTTATGCCTAATTGTCTGCATCTCATCATACAGTCCTGTAGTTCCAAGCTGGGAGGGATCCTGAAAAGACACAAGCTAGTTTCTCAGTTTTTTCTTCAGCTGAGAGCCTATTGTGCCAAAAATTGTCTCATTTCAACTCGTTATTGGGACTTGCAATTTGATTGGCTTTTGACCTGCAGCTGAAACTTAGTGATGCTACTCATGCACACAAAGCAGCAGAATTCTGAAATCACCCACAGAAGAGATTTGCTGACAGACAATTCTCACGTTGCTCTTTTTCAGAACTGAAACATATTGACCACAAAGTGGTCTGCCAGTCAACTCTCACATCTCGTCATGCAGCAATGAAAGACAAGAAAGCTCTATGCAAAGTGTGCTGAGATACATACTTTACACCCATCTCTTTTCCCAGACGATAGCCCAGCACAAAACATCCTAGCTGTGATAATCCCGTATGTGGAGTGACATAATGTCTGGTCAATAATTTCTACCTCTGCTTTCTGAAGAACTGCTGAACCTTCATCATCTGGAAAACAAATTCAGAGAAGGGTGATTCAACAGAGCTTAGCATTTTATTCATATTTTGAAATACAAAACAAGAAGTCTTCAGAAACTATCCACAGATACTTTTGATCATCGAATTATTCCAGTTTCCAAACAACTAAGTGCAACAGAGCAGAAAGCCTCTTCTAACTACCAGGCAATTTTGTAATGTGATCTAGGTCCTTCGGACACACCTAATACAATGGCATAATCACTAGGATTGGCCAAAAAGTTTTTTGTTTTTTTCAAAATGTCTCAAGACTTCTTAATTTGTTCTCTTTTTATTTCAAAAAGGAAACAGAATTTTACAAAGATATTTAGATCATGACATGACAGATTGTGAATTTTGGCATCATAAAGAACCAATTCCAAAATTTGGTTCTTTCTGTCTGAAAGATTTGGTAAAATACCTCTTTTTTATAAGATATATACTTTAATAATAAAAACAGAATTAACCCAAATTTTCCCTTCCTTTCAATACAGCAGGCCCAATCTCAACACCAGGTGATCCTTTCAAAATCTGGTTATAGCCAAAAAACCCTCACCCATATATTCAAATATGCAAGCATCATTAAACTTTGTTTTAGGATCTGATAAAGCTAGTATGTAATAAAGTATACTTTAAAGTTAAAAGACTGATTTGGCACTTGTATTGTAGAAACTGACAAAAGGAATAGAGGGAAACAGGGAAAAATACCCCCCTGGTTTTTTTTTTGAGGCATTACATTTATCTTTCAAATAACCAGCTTTTTAATTTCACATACAACTAACCAGCAGCCCAAAGAGAGAAACCACATCATCCCACACCTTCAAGCAGAACAGAATGGAAAGACAACACGGTGATATTTTGTAGTAAGTGTAGCTCTCTACACTAACGACACAATACGGAAGACTTAGCATACGAAGGTAGGTGCACATTCCCCCAGATGTGAAGGCTCCTGGGAACAAGATTAGCTCAGCGGAAGGGATAAAACTCACCTGCTTCCTGCTTTTGGCCCCAACCTGTTATCCAGCACTTGTCCCCGCTGCGGGCTTTATGGGAAGAGGGAGGCAGGCAGATGGGCTGGATGAGGCGGCTCATGGTGTCTGGCCACGGCGTGCTCAGCTGCAGCAGCGCGATGTCGTAGTCGTAGTTCCTGCTGTTGTAGTACTCATGGACTATGATCCGCCTCACCGCAGACACAAACTTGGCACGGCCTTGCGTCTGCATGCCCAGGTGGGCACGCCATGCTCTGGGGTCAGCCAGCCTGGGCGGGAGCAAACAAAGAAGACGTTTCTTAAAAAAGTACCTCAAAACACCCACTGACAGCAGGGCTGGGGAAAGGGGAGCGCAGCACCTCCATGCAGTTCAAACTCTGGAACATACAGGCATTTGTGGATTCTGGCCATGTTTGGGACAGAGTTAGAGGGAAGAGTGCTTACTTGCTCCCTTGAAAGCAGTGGGCTGCAGACACCAGCCATTCTTTGGATATCACTGATGCTCCACAGTAAGCAGCTCCCCCAAAATGAAGGCTGACCTGCCAGGGCCATTCACCTTCCTCAGTGTTTGAGCCACCTACAATCCGAGAGATGAGATTGCTGATCTTGCTACTGCCACAACCTGCAAGGGATATTTCAGGTTATAATCCCCATCTCCAGTACCTTCCTTTAATGAGGGGGCTTCCCACGCAGGGCATGAAAGAATATTGCACTTTGAAATATTTTGAAATCCATTTGTTCCCCTGCTATAATTGCAGACCTTCTCTCTTTGGCTACTTTATTAATGAAACAAGAGGTGACTCCATAAAAAGGCACCAGTCTGGAAATTTTATTGAGTCCCTTTTCTAGCTCTGCTACAGAAATTAGCCCCTAAATATTTCTTGTGTCAGAAATGTCAAAGGATCCATTGATTTAATAAGCATCACAATGAATATACACAAATAGGCAATCTCTCATCTCTTTTTGATACTGTCAACCCTGACCTGAAAGAAGACCATCAACAAAGAAGTTCAACGTCATCAGAACACTTATTTCTTGCCAAAACAGTGGGAATGATACAAGAAAAATAGTTGTGGAGATTGGACATTTATTTGAGAAACAAGGCAGTACAATCATTATTTTGTATAGAAATGACTGACAGTCTGACAATGTTGTATATTACTAACAGGTGAAGAAATCATGTCTCATCAGCACAGAAATCTGAACTCTTAATTGAAAAGCAAGGAAGAAAGACCCTTCTGTAGAGCCTCATGTCCATACCTAGTGCCTGCACATAAAATTTCTGCTCAGGAGTTTTAGTCCCACACACAGGTGTTAATATTTCTGGACCCTTTCCTGAACAAATCCAAAAAGTCAAATGCAGCTTTAATGTTTCCAAATAAAGATAGGCATATGGCTAGACTCTTAAGATGTCCTACTGGATCCAAGGCAAGTGCTGAGAGATTTGACATACAGGCAGCATGCCAGAGACAGCTGAGGGCCACGCAAAATCTAAAATTGTAGAATGGTTTGGTTTGGAAAGGGACCTTAAAGATAATCTAGTCCCAACCCCCCTGCCATGGGCAGGGACACCTTCCTGCTAAACCAGGTTGCTCAGGGTTCTATCCAACCTGGCCTTGAACAATTCCAGGGATGGGGCATCCACAGCTTCTCTGCCAGGGCCTCACCACCCTCACAGTGGAGAATTTCTTCCCTATATCTAATCTAAATCTACCCTTTTTCATTATAAAGCTATTCCTCCTTGTCCTATCATTACATGCCCTTGTGAAAAAGTCCCTCTCCAGTTCTCTTGTAGGCCCCCTTTAGGTATTGGAAGGTGCTAAAAGCCTTCTTCCTAAAGCTATCTCTTCTCCAGGCTGGACAACCCCAGCTCTCTCAGCCCGTCTTCATAGGAGAAGTGCTCCAGCCCTCAGGTATCTTCATGAACATCCCCTGGCCTTGTTCCAACATGTCCATGTTATGTAATATACCTGAGACCATTCAGTTTAAGCAACTAATCCTAACCCCACTTTTATTGCTACTGCAGTGACAATCATCTGTTTGTATTACAGCAAAACAAACTGAAAAGGTTGTACAGAGGTTACTTTAGGAAGATTTAGGACTAGAACCTAACTTGTTACTATAAAGTATTGGGGTTTTCACCAGCTGGATGACTCAGAAGTGAAAAGTTCGTGGGTTTTTTCTCATTGCAGCTGTATCACTCCTGAAGTCCAAATACAGTCTGACTTCAACGAAGTGCCTGGCATTGCTGCAGACAACAGAAGTGCTGCCTCACCAGCTAACCAAGTTCACTCTGTAATTAACCCTGCTGCCCTAATCCTTAGCAGAGCTGTGATAAGCAGTACAGCTGTCTAAGGCTCCACATAACTGGAAGCCGACCCTCCCACGAGAACTTGGCAAATTCTGCAACCAGATCTGAAGTAAACTGATAGCTGATCATTACCCCACTGTCACAGAAAGACTGCAAGAAAAATTCAGTACCTCCAGCATGACTTGTACCCACTCCAAAACAGGAAGAAATAAAAGTCTTTAATGTGTAGAAAGTTCAAAGTTCAGAAAGATGAATATTTGAGAGGAACTTACTGCAGCTGCTTTCATCACTTCCATCAACACAGTCCACAGTCCCATCACACCTTGCATATTGTTTCCTAATGCAAATGTTATTCCTGCACTTGAATGTGTGGTTGGTGCAGGGAACACCTGAAATAGTTGTGAAGAAAAAAACCCAAAACAACCATTGGCTTAGCTTAACACATGAAGATATGTCTCCACAGATAGAAGATGTACATGTATTAATAGATTGGAGTAACATGACAAAAAAGCCCTTTGCCTGGGATGGCTTAAACCAACCTCTAAATAGAATAAATTATTCAAATAGAACTGCATCTATACCTGGGTGTGCATTTATTTGGCCAAGTCCAAACAAAGATTTCCTCACATCCTTTCCCACAGCACTAACAAACACAGATATAGTAGTGAAAATTAGATGAAGAGTGTAAGGGTAGCAAGAGAAAACATCCAGTACTCTGGAAAGAAGGTCTCCTTTGTATTTCAGTACTAAATGTGAAATGAAAGATTGCAGTGAAATAAGCCTTATTAACTATATTCAGTAAAACTGCAACCCCCAAACTTGGCATTTTCCTGTTTCCCTGTGGCTTGCAATAAATGAGGCCGCTCAACCCAAATATATTTTTCTTCTCAACACACAGAAGTATCCTGTAATCATTTACACAGACTGTCTTGTCAGAAGGAACAAAAAAGTTTTCTTTAAAATAGTCACTTGCAGCACTTTTCAGTTGTGCTCCCTTTCATATGCCACAGCGTCCATCTATTCGAAAGAGTTCAAGAAAGTTCTGATTCAAAACTTTCATTTGCCTAATGATAAATTTATGGCTTCCACTAACCTTATAAACCTGAAAACTGCTACAGAGAAACTATCATTTTTATAGTTATTTTACAGATGGTAAAACAGATCCAGGAATTAATTTGCACAGATTATGCTGTAAAGAGATAAAATCTCAGATTCAAGCTTTAAATCCCTCGATCCCTATCGTGCACCTGAAGTACTTAGTTCTTCTGCCAGTATTTTGCAGAAACAGATGTTCATGAGCTTATTAAAAAGTAATAGTTTAGAATCAGTAATGGCTTGTTTCAAAGTGTATCAGAAAAATGGAATGGAGTTATATAGCCCAAGTGAGATTTGACAGTGCCTCTTAACCCTTTGAATGCAGCATCCAGAATTCAAGTCAGGAACAGATAGATGATAAAAGAGAGAAAAAAAGTTATTCAGCCTTACTGTGGGTGCAGTTCTGCTCATCTTTTCCATTCTCACAATCGTGTACGCCGTTGCAGACAAGCAAGTTGTCCTCTATTGCGAAGCTGGAGTTACAGTTCCACTCAGGGACAACTTTAAAAACATAAGCCAAATCAGGTAGAGAAGCATTCCTGTAAATGCTAACACATCCCTTTCCGGCTATGTCTGGATACCATTCATTCCTTCACAGCACGGTACAAGGATGGGCATGACTGCCACATTATGCATGGAGAAAATAGAGTACAAGGGAATTCAACGAGCTCCCCAGGTGGAGATGTATAGTATCACTCTCATCTACTCTATGCACCCCCCTTTGCCATTCCCCCACAAAAATAAAATAACTCGTCTCAAAATGGAACAGAACTTTATTGATAACTGCCAGCTTTTATCACATGAGGAAAAACTAAAATATAGCCTACTACAGCTATTATTGCACACCTAAATTTCTTCCGTGTGCTCTCTGGTGCCATACCTTCTTCATTCTTGGTTTTGTCCCTTGATAATTAACTATGAATTAAGCACTCAAGAGACTGATGGATAGATAGTCTGTACCCAGACATACAAAGGAAGCTGAAAACATATTTTGTTATCCCCATTCAAAAATTTCGCCTTGTTTGAGCTGCCTTCTAAGACTAGAGAATACATTCACTGTGTTTTACAGTCAAGATCTCTAATAAGTGAATACAAACCACAAGAGAGTTCATCGCTTTCATCGAAGCAGTTGTTTATGCCATCGCAGCGCTGCATCTGCTGGATGCATAAGCCAGTAGAACACTCGAAATGTCCAGGTGGACATGCTGGAAGTTAAAAAAGGGGAAAAAAAAAAAAACCGAGCAAAATGAAAAACCAAGCAACCAAACTTCAAAATTTCCTTTTCACAAATATTGCCAGCTTGTTTCAATTAACAGTCACTAAGCTGCTCCCAGGAATGATAAAGCTGATCTAAATGTAATAGTCTGTATACATTGCCAGCACTTAAATTGAATTCAAATGTTGAAAACTGGGATTTAAAGAAGAGGAAAAAATTTCTCTAAAGTTGCAATTCAGCTACTCCTGGAATATGTACCACAGGCTCTCTAGGGCTGGATCAAATCAGCCAGTGTTATATGGTGCAACACAAGACTGCTTAGAATGCCACCTTTATTTGAAAGGACAGTCTCACTTCCAATAACCAAAATTTGCAACACTTTGCAACTTCACCTGCACTGAGGTGGTGTATTAACCACATAGTTCTGCCTTATAAACTAAAATAATCAAAGTACTCCTCTTTTTACGTACTCTACATATATACACTAAATAAATCCTCTAATGTGACAAGTAACTATGTCTAGAAACCACTGCTTCTCTACTACTTTAACTAGAATATATAAGACTAACACAGGTGAGAAAGTACCAGTAAACAAGTTGTCTGTTTCAGGACTGGAAAAAACTCAGGGTCTCAGAGTTTATCAACATTTTGAGCTGGTTTTTTTATGCTCAGATTTCAGATTTGCACACAATACATACAAATACATGGAAACAGTGAAATAAGCAGTTGGTTATTTGGTACTCTTTTCATTACCTGGAAGTCTTACAGCAATAGAAACATTGCAAACAAAACATTGGGGATGAAAACAAACAGGAACAGCAGACTTCAACTGACTGCACCATGGTCATAGCCATGCAGGAAGCTTTGAGGACTGTGCAGAAGAGAACAGACTATGTGCATGCAGGAAACCAGAACATGCTGCACATGCCCACAAGCCTTAGATGCACAGCCTAGAAAGGGTTCTTTGTTTGCTAGTCATCTGACTTAGTAAGATTAGAAAAGAAAATTAACTGAAACCCAACAGGTAATTTCCTGCATAAACTTAAGTCCTACTGGACCCAAAAAACACTACTTCACAGGTCTGAAACGCAAAGAAGGGTTGAAAAAGATACAATCCATCTTACGCTGGCTGATGTTATAGCTGCCATATTCCACCAGCAGGGGCTTCTCAGAGACCTTCGAACTGCACTGAAGCTCCACACTGACAGCAGAACTTGTAATGTGGAAGACTGTTTGGTGATCAACATAGTAACCACAGTACCTAAAAGTGTTCAGGTGAGTTCTAGAGCAGCCTTCACAGGAAAATTGCCTTACATACAATTTAAATGTCAACACCAGTGAAATTCAGAAACACAGTCAGCTGCCATACTTTAATTAAGAACCAAAACCAAAAATATATCTTGGTGGTCACCCAGCCTTCATTCACCACTAACATTGTGGAAATTTACTTTTGAATGTCATGCCTTCAAATAAATAGTCTTAAAAATAATGCCTTGGGTGCACATCGACTTTAAGTTGCTATTTTGGCAAAGAGGTTCCTTGGACTTCTGCCTAGGTGCCACTTGATTCAGGGAAACCTAAATGCTCTCTGATGCCAGCAAACATTTAGTCCGTCCATTGTTAATTAATTTCTAATGTTCCTTTCATCAAATAGGCCAATCTCTAGCTGGGGTGTGGGGGTGGGCAGGCAACAAAAACCTACATTAAAAAAAAAAACAAAGTAAAACAAACAAACAAACTCCAAAGCAAAAAAAAACCACAACAAAACAAAGCCTCTTTGACAAGGGAACGGTTGCTGGATCATTATTTTAAAAATGGAGACAGTTTTAAATGTAGTAAACCAGTGAATATTGACAGTACAGTTTGTTCTAGAAGTGGAAATAAAGACCCTCTCCTCTGTTCAACAGAAATGCCTCAAAGATGAAGCACTTATAAGAAAAACATCTGGCTTTAATATTCTTGCCAAAATCAAAGTACATATGTATCTTAAATAGATTTAAGAGCCCAGGCAGCTGTATTGATTTTTAGCAGACTTGGCATACATACTTGTTTGACAGCAGTACAAGGTAACTCACTGACAACGGAATGAAGACAAAGAACAAAAGAAAAAAATGGATTGTTGTATTGTTAACTGGCCTAGTGGACTATTAGCCAGAGGTAAATATTTCCTTTGTGTATTTTTCCACGTCAAGCATTGCATCAGGACTACTCTGCATGTCAATGAATGGAGAAAAATTGGTCAGTGATTTCCATGTGAACAGATGTTGCCTCAGTGTCCTGAGCATCCCAGTGAGATCTGACACAGGAAATGGACACGGTCAACCATATGTTTTCATGTGTGCTTTATTTCACCTTCCTAAAATGAAACATCCTGTTAACAGATCTGGGAGATTCTGTTCCAGCAATGTGAAAAATAAAGGAAGAAAACAATTTAAGAAAACAAGACTCCTCTTTGACATCCTGAAAGCAGATGCAAAAAGCCCAGTTAATTTGTCAGATTTTTACTATAGGAAAATTCATTGTAAAAGAAGCCCCAAACAAAGAAGCAAGCTGTTAAAATGGGAGGAGCAGTGTTCTTTATCTTTGTCATGACTCAGTCCTGATAACTCCCTCAGGGAAGCAGCAGCCACCCTGGGGGGCCATCTCTGCTAATGGACCATCAAGGTCTCACAGAATGACTCACAGAATTACATCACCCCATTGTGAAATTCCCTGCCCTGGGGGGAGGAACTGAACATTCCGACCCCTATATAATCTGAGGCTTGGAACACCACGGTAGCACTACCACTGGATTCCCAGAGTACAAGAGCTCGGTAACCACCACTGGACCTCCAGAGAAGGACCAGATCTTTCTACAGGATCACTGCTTCGACAAAACCACATCCATCACTCCAACGGGACTGCAGCCACCACCAACAGGGTGTTGGATTGTATTCTGACTTTGTCAGTTTAAGCCAGTGTTTCTGTACTATTGCCTTTATTGTAATTTTCCTATTAAATTGCAGCTCTGACTTAGAATCTCTCACAAAATATTTGTGTTGAGTTAATTCCTCCTGCTGATTTGCCTTCAAACCAGTACACCCACCCACCAAATCTATCAGTGTTAAGAGTGAAGACTTCCCACAACAGGAAGTCTAATTGTCACTAATTTTAGTGTTTGTCACCAATGCTCCCAACCTAAAACAGCCTGTCAAAGTGCACAGCAAAATGCCGTCTAACAATCTGATTCCCAACAATTAGCCCACAGCCATTGTCTACATTTCTCCTTCTGTCAACGACTTATAGACAATCTTCCTTCCAACAAACCCTAGCACCATTAAAAAAAAAACAACAACAAAAAGTTGCAGGCTGCATTGAATGCTTCTCAGAGAAATAAAACAAACTCACCTCACCAAAAGCAGAGGAAATTGCTGCCCATCTTTGGAAAAGCTGGAACAGGTACATTGAGGAAGCTATCTCCTATTACAGTGAGAAATGCCATGTGCTCACGGGATTTGTAAGACAAAGCTACAGGCCCTTAGGAGCCTTTTGCTGGTGTTTTACTGGTCATATATCCAGGTCCAGGGCAAATGGAAGTTGCAAGGCACCATCTGTAACTCTGTGCCATTGCTCCAGCGAGAAACTGATTAAGGGGATCCTGTCCCATATGCTGGAGAAGTGAGTGGGGTAGTTTTTCAGGGGATGAGCAGATGCATGCTGTAGCAGAAACAATGAGATGTTGCATTAACAGTTTTAAGACAGATAAACACCTCTGTGTTAACATAAACCTCTAGCGGTCTGCTCACAAGAGACTCACTGGCATTCCTGCCTCTGAGAATTTCAGCAAAAGCAGTTCATCAGCTGTAACTTCTTTGACTAGGCAGTGGAGCATTGTATGTCCACTGGAAGAAAGACAAGGAAGAACTGCATGGTTGTGTTCAGTGTCTCTGGTTAGATAAAGCTGTCCCTAGAGGTCTGAAGGAACCTTATCTGAACCACCATTTGGTCCCAGTCTTTACTAATATCAGTATCCCAAAGGTTCTTAACCATTTTTACCTAAGATAACAGAATAAGCATCCCATAAGCTGCAATTGCAAGAAGCTGAAAGATGGGGGTCCCCTGCCTCCCCCCCATCCCTTCTGCATTTCATTAACCATTAACATTTGGGGAAAAAAAAGAAAATAAAACATCATCATGTTTCATGCTTTAAGTCATATTTTTTCCCCTTCAAAAGTAAACATAGAACAGAAAATCAGAAGTTCAAAAGCCTTATTTTTAGTGAAAAAGACACTCTTTCAAAGGAAAGCTTGTCTTGGTCTACTACTATAACCAGCAACTTCCAACAGAAATCAGGAGCATGCATTCTTGTGCAGAACTTCCAAAGTAACCCTGAGTGCGCTTCTAAGAATCATACCATGAACGTTTGATTCTGTGGAATGCATAACTGGCAGGTTTATCAAAAAGCTGCTCAGATTCTTTCAGACTTCTCTGTCAGAGAATCCTTCAGTATGAACCTGTTATCATTTTTTCATCCAGATTTTGCCTTTATTTGTTTTTTATCTCAGCCATCCCAAATATCACAAATCTTTCAATTTCTGTCATAAAAACCCCACAAACATACTAAGTGTGGTGTGTTTTGACTGGTGTTTTTATGTGCTCATCTAGTCCAGCAACCAATTCCCATCAAGGCAATTGTAGGAGCTTCAAACTGAATTTTCTCTCTATAAATACAACAGGGTATTGAAGAATAGATAAAGTTTTTTCTTCTCTCCGTAATTCTTTTAGTTGCACTCTTAAGGGCCTAATTGACTTAGTTTCAGTAGTGAGTAGTTTCAGAAACCCAGTTTCAAGACTAATCTTACTGAGGTTTCCATTTGAGCAAAGTTTAAGAAAAATATCTGATGTTTTAAATCTAGTCTTGCCCCATCATCTAGCATTCCAAAGATGACTTCAAAATTGAGGAAAAAATGGGTGGAAAATGTGCTGGGAAAGCAGTGGTATCTTAATAAAAAACCAGCAGCAATATTTTAATAAAAAACACTTCAGAAATACAGTGGTTCCTTGAAAGCCACTTTGTGCAGTTTCTCTTTCAAGAGCCAGTGACTGGAATGAGGAAGCAGTTACAGTTCTATTCCCAGTCGTCTCATTGCAATGGCTTTCACCAAGAAGTTAATTGGATTCGCTGTCCTCTTGAGCAATCCTAGAATTAAGTTACACTTAAAAGGGATTTAAACAGACCTTGTTTAATGGCCCCAGAAAAGACAGAATTATTTTAGGGTTCACAGGACATCAATCTTCATCCAACTCTTTCCATTTCTCTCTCTCCAGAGAGTACCAAAGACTCTTGTCTTCATCTTTCTGGTACTTTTCAGTAGAATATATATATCTATATATGTGTATATATATACAAAAATACAGTTCATAAATATTCTGTTACATCATCAGCTAAAATGAAAGAATGGTAGGACACCCAGTGAATTACTTCTGTCCTTGTGGAAGTTCTCTGAGTGAGCTGCACTAGTAATAGGAAGGTTTATTTTGGTGCCATTACATTAATAATCCATGCAGAGTACTTACATGCGTTCATTAATTTTCCACCACCCTCGCTCACAGCCTTTAATATTCTTCTCACTAATGGTATAGTTATGAAACTTCAGAGCTACACCAAGGCTCTTCTGTGGAGTCTGTTGTGAGCAAGAAAGACAGTGCAAGCAGTCTTCTTTTTCCTTTTGTGGGCATAGAACACAAAAGTCTATAAACTTATTTCAGCAATTACGGAGCTTGGCAATGCCACACTCTGGGAGCTGTGCTGGCTTCACCAGCTCAACAGCCAGCACTTTACACACTTGCCAGCTATTCAGTCCTGGGTAAAAGCAAGGGTTGGCACAGCCACACCACAGCTGCAGGCTTTCTCCCCCTCTAGCCAATAGCCTTCTCATCTTCAGAGAGCCACTGGCCATAGAAAGCAGCTTTTGTATCAAGATCAAAGCACTCAAACACATCCAAATGTATTTGTGTAGGGACACAGAGCCCCAGCGGGTTTTGAGAGTTAAGATACCGCCCGGAATACTTGTGTCACCTTTGTAATGCTAGGAGTTACTTTTACCACAATATTATAGTCTGCTGCTAGCACCTGCTCAGCCATGCATTCTTTAGTATTTTACAAAACATTTCTAAACCCAGCAATATCATGAGTGTTCATACTTAATTGGAAATTCCTTTCATAAAAGGAACAGAACGTTTCTTGCAAGGCAAGGCAGTGTTCATTTGAAAACAAGGGCTGATTCAGGGCAAAAATACAGAAATGAAAATTTTTCTCCTTCTCTCTTACAGAAAATATAATTTGGGAAATGAGTGAAGTTTCAGTATTGTATGAAAAAACAATATTGAAAATGAAACTGGTTTGAGCAATAAACCTTTCTATCAGAAGTCCAGGGTGAACTGAAGACATTAAATTTAGCCCCCCAAAAATCGCTTTATCATTCTAGATGGGGAAGAGACTGTAGGTCATGGCTCGCTGGACTTAATTTATATTGCTGTGATTCAATGTGGGCAATCACTAGCTTAAAAAGCCATGAGTAACATAAGCAGAAAGATGGGTAAACCCCATAAAATGGACCTCATAATATCCATTACTATATTCTTTCGAGAGGAAAACACTGAAGGGCAAACCCTAAGTCAAAGACCTTATTTTAGCAGCACTAATAAGGAAACACTCATGTCAGAGAAAACAAAACTACTTTAAAACAATGTCAACTTTCAGCAATTTGCTTTCAGGAGAGTACCTGAAAAGATGAAGGAAAAGGATATAAAATTAAAAAAACAGTCTATGGGATTGTGCTGATAGGACAGATCATTCTGAAGACAAATTAAATGTATTAGGCATATGAAAAGATACCAGATAAGTGGCAGTAATAACTAGGTTAGAAGAGGTTTTTTGTACAATCTTTTCCTCTAAATTTCTGGGAGTGGGGAGAGAGGAGTTAAAAACAGTCAAGTCTTACATTGCTTGCCACGAAGTAATTATGCAGGCTAAACATCAAAACTTATCTTAGCTCTTCACCTTTATAATAGGATACCTTAGGAACTATGTTCTCTTCCTTAAAAATAAGTGCACAGAAAGAGAGAAAAAAAAAAAAAACAAACCAAAAACGACTGATGCAAAACACCTGAGCACTGCCAGCTATTCAGCAATGTCATTTCTATAAACTACTATGTCTGTGAGGATGCAGGTTACTGCCAAATCAATCACTGCTGCTTTACTCAAGCTCTATGTGCCCCAAACACACAGCAGTGCCTCAGAGAGAAAGAATCACGTTACCTGGAAGTTCCATGCACACAGGCATTTTGGAGGATAATAGCTTGGGTAATAGGGACTTGTGATTCTCCCTTCATAGCCAGTTTTCTCTTTAGTCACTATTGCTTTTCCACACCCTAAGAAAAAAAGAGGCAAAATTTGGCAAACCTTGATATACTTTCAGTAAAGCTATTCAGTGGGCTAAAGCATCTGAATTTATCACAAGTCTCTCACTGCAAAGCCAGGCAGCTGAGGAATTATATTTAGCTGGATTCAAGTTGTAAAAAGAGACCCTTCCCAGCGATGCACACGGAAGACAAAGGATGTAAAGATCCAGGGCTAAGTGCTGGGCTCTGCAGGACCAGAAGAACACATTGTAAAGTTTATCTATTTTATTTCACTGAAGACAGTTTTGCAAACAAGAATATCAATACATCCACACTGCAGTACTACACAGGGACCTCTAGTCTTAGAATGCAGCCAGTTAGAAGTGAAAAAGACAACATACTAAACTAATCAGCCTCCTGGAAACCAAAACTTTCTTGTATGACTGCTCAATGGATTTACAGAATTCATTAAAGACGAAATCACACACACAGAGAAACGAACAAAGAAAACCCAGACTCGAACTTAAGGAAAACAAACCAACCAACCAACCAACCCACCCACACAGAATGGAACTTGAAGTTACTTATTATGGGGAATTTATCACATGCTTTTATGGTGGTATATTAATGCTTAATTAATGTCAACATGAAAAGTAGGCAGCATCTTTTTGAGCAGATTGAATTTCCTTGCATTGAGTTGCATGAGATTTTTCTCCTTGTGCCATTAGCATGGTATTCCTTGTACTATTTGTGATTATGATCTAACCACTTGAAGATTAAAGCAATAAAGCGATGGACTTGATGCACAAACGTTACTGACTTTTGTGCTCCTGAGGAGGCAGGGACCGATAGCAAATGCAGACAAAGCAACTGAAGCTTTATTTTCTGAAAGCAGTTTTTAGTGCTGACATCCTTCCACCTCAAACATGATCCCGGAGTCCCAAGGCATAAGGGAGGCCACTGCCACACCTGAAATAACAGCTCCATCTACTGGCACGTTGCAGTCCTCGCCAACTGAATTCAGGGCTGCTTTCAGCCTTCTACCTTCACACTTCCCAACTAGTCTGATCAGATAACATTACCCAATAGGAAGGCACACAGTCATGCAGAGAAGGGGAGACAGGCACCTGTAAAAAAAGAAACTCAGACACAGGAATAATTTATCCATAGTCAGAAACATGGCAGCCACTTCAGGACCTTAGAAGAAACAATACAATAAACACACTTCCATACACAGAACAAACCTACTTTCTTGTGTAATGACCTCAAAATAGCCATGGAATTCCTTATGCTCCTTTACTTGTGCTGCCTTAAATATTACCAGCATGAGATTATTTGTGGACACAAGTGACAGCAGTGAATCAGCTGGTTCACAAGCTCTGATGGGGAAGAAAAGAGCAAATACAAAAGCAGTGGCTTAAAAAGAGAAAAGCTTAACACATTACTCTCACTCTCTGCATAAATTTTCCACTGATTCAGATCCTACCTACTTCAAAGTCCAGTCATGCTCTTAAGCATAACAGTATCTGTTACAAGGCTAGTTAGAAACTCAATACTGGAAATTCTTCTTACAAAAAAAGAAAGAAATTGCAAACATGAAAATGGATATGGAATGGTTCTGGTTTGCTCTATGAGATAATGACTCTCAGCCTTCACTCCCAGTAAAAATGAATGAAGCCAATATTAATGAAAAGCTGGAAGAAGGAGAAATCTTATTTTATTAGACCAATAGTTTTATCTTCTTGTTGGGCAGTGGGAAAGACAAGAAAGTTAACCTTCAAGTCAGAAATTAAGAAACTGAGCCAATCAAGTAGTCTCATTTAAAAAAAAAAAAAAAAAGTTACTTTCCATACTTTCCATATGCATTACCTAGCAGACATCTTCAGTCCTCTACAGATACTAACATGGAAATGAACACTATCGGCTGTTTCACAGACAAGTCAATTGGAGATACAGATTAGTAGAGGACAGATCTCAAAAAGGACTGAAAAGAAAATGCTCTGCTTTTGAGGCTTATACACAGACTGAAATGTCACAGAAAAGGGTTTCAGGGGTGAAAACATTGAGCTTTTGTCTACTTCATGAAGGTGCTGTCTTTTCCTTTTGACTTACAGAGTCGTATGGAATTAATTATCAGGAATTTCAAAGAAAAAGTCCCTAAAGAAGCATAATGAATCATTAAAGAGAGAGAAGAAAAAGAAAAAAGTAATAGTCCACATCCCTCAACCCATCATAGCTTCAACTCCAGATTTTTATAGCCCTCTAAATAAATAGAGCAGATAAAAAAAGCACTGAACTAGTGAGTGCCAGTAAGTGAAGAATCACGAGACTTAGTTTCCAAACTTCTGTCTTCATCTGCAAAGCACTCATCTTCATACAGAAGAATTTGCTTAAGGGAGGAAGTTCTGACATTCTCTTTCAGTTTAAAACAAACTCTTTAGTTTCTTGATAAGAAACAGAAAATTTTGCCCAGTAATGTGTGAATTTTTCATAGTTCTGTAGCTAGGTGAAGATGCACTCCAGTTGAAAAAAAAATATTTGAAGAAAATTTTCCCTTTTATTAGGAAGATAACTTATCCAAAAAATTTTTAATTGTCCTGTGTTGTGTGAGTAATACATGAAGATCAGAGCAATTTTAACAAAACCAAACTAACCAAAAAATGCAGATGACAGGTCTTCGGAAAAAAACCAAAAGTTGCCAATTAATTCTCAATAGAAATTTATACTCACCGGTACAGTATCTTATCTTTGATTGGCATCAGAGAGTCATAAATGGTGAGCGAGTCAGTGATGCAGTTATCTGCTTCAATCTGAAGGGATACTATTGAAAGGCGGATAAGGTGGCCCACAGATGCAATGAGCTTAAAATAGCAGATTGTTCCCTCTGAGGTAGTTCGTGTGTCCAGAGGAAAGTGCTCATGTAGACGGTCAGCATAGAGATCATACATGCAATTTGTTCCTGTGAAAATGTCACATTTTCAACACTGGATGCAATCACTACAAAACTCCTAAATCCACACAGCATTAAAACAAGAAATCCTAAAACTTGTTTTAAACTAAAGCAAAATATGAAAGCATATCTAACTTGGAAAACAAAGTAATAATAGAATCATAGAGTGGTTTGGGTTGTAAGATACCATCTAGTTCTGAACTCTCTGCCACGAGGGGGATACTTTCCACTTGACCAGGTTGCCCAGAGCCCCATCCAGCCCAGCCTTGGACACTTCCAACGGGCATCTACAGCTGTTCTGGGCAACCATCCCCACAGTAAAGAATTTCTTCCTACCCTAAACCCAAACCTACCCTTTTTCAGCTTAGAGCCATTCCCCCCTGACCTTGTAAAGAGTCCCTCTCTGGCTTTCTGTGCCACTCACTGTTTTCATCTTAGTTACAACTCTGTGGTCAAAGAACAGTCTATTCATAAAAGTACAGAGCATGACCAACAAGTGCTGTAATTCAGTTCTTGCACGGTATTTGCACTAAAGCAGTGCCATTTTGCACAATTTGCAGTTAAAGTTCTGCAGACTCTCTGGAGGATAAATTACTTAAATAATTCTTCACTGGGAGATACTAATCTACTTTCAAAGCATAAATGAACTGCTTGCCCCTACGGACATTATGATATTTATAATACATAAAAAAATTCAGAGCAAAAGTGCAGCTACACGTCTGTATTCCCCCAGCTTTTTTGTTGATCAAATGTCAAGGTTCCCAGTGTTTTATCATGACATGAGTTAGAAGTGCTAGCAACAAATTTAGATTCCCCAAGTCCTTCAGTTTGGAAGGGATGCTAGGACTTTTCTTGCTCAACATCCTGCTCAAAGCAGGATCAAAATTAATTCAGACCAGGACTTTGTTCTGCCCAGTCTTAAAAATTTTTGCAGCATTAGAAATCACCATTAGAAATGGAAATACTGTGAAATACAAATTATGCAACCTACCCTACACAACATTTATAAAAAAAAGGGTAAAAATTTGTGTCATAATTTAGACAAGGATAGGAAGATTATTATCCTACTTGAATCCAATTTTCCAATTAAGCCAAAACAACTGTGATTTCCAAATAAAATATATCTTATTTCAATTCAATATTGCAGCTCACAGGCAGCAAAAAAACTTAGGGAATTTTTGTTTGGTCATATCTAAAATTCTTAACATAGCTCTTTGAAAGGTGAGAAGGAAGGAAAATGCAAATTAGGGGGAATAAGATACAAAGTGAATATTTGCATTAATTTCTGACTATTACAAACACAAGTCTCCAAAATAGTTACCATCATGGAACACCAATTAGAGCACTGTGAAAGTTTACTACCAGTTGTTGACTCAAATTAAATGTTCACCTTTTGACCAGTACTTAATTAAGACAGGAAGTGGCAGGCTTTGTCCAACTTCCACTTCTTAATTACAATCTTGAAACTAATGCTATGAATGTTTATGAACAATCTGTAAGGGTCACATTCCATTCAAATAAATTACAGTCATAGCTATTTAAAGCTTTGTTTAAGTCATTGTTCTTCCTTCTTCCTTGTTCTTATCTCTTCCCAATAACATTCTTTTTGTAATAGTTATTTGTGCTTATTCAGTCACCCTTAACTGAGCCAACTTTGATCATAATCTTTAAAATTATGTGACTACCATTATTTCTACTAAGTAATTAATAATGGCACGAGCTCGCTGCTCCTATGGAGCACAGTGCAGAGAATTCAGAGCTGACTCTAGAACAAGTAGTGCAAGCATCCTGGCTTGAAACCAAAGCTGTATAAAGTCTTTACCCAAGCAAACCCTGCACAGCCAGATATTACAGCAATGCAAGAACCTTGCAACAGCTGAATGTCCACAAGTCCCTTCTCCAACACCATTCTTCAATAAATCTGCACTCCAGTCTATGCCTGAACCAACCACTAGGTGCATCTCCATACCCAAAGTTAACTCCATTGCTCTCAAAATACAGCCTGCTGATGCTCATTCCTTTAGTGCCGCTGCATGATCACTTTCACCTCCACATCATATTCCATAGTCCTAAACAGACACAGCCAAAGAAGCCCAACAAATAAAACTGCACCAGTATAAGATTCTCAGCTACTGTGGCCATCTATGTTGTTGATCCCCAGAAACTTCATTACATACCCACTCCATGCTTCCCACAGATACCAGCTGACACCTGTGGGTACCTGTACAAAGTCTCTGAAAGGTGTCTAGAATACGGCAGGTCATCCTTTTCCCTTCGTGTGAAAGATACCATATAAGTTCTAAAAAAGCCCTAGCAACGATAATTGTGTTGCGCTCTTTTTAATTTCTTCTGTTTTAGGGGCTACATTCTGGAATAAATTGGAACCAAGTTCCAACTGTGCTAATTCCTTCCCCCTGGAACACTGAACTGGGAAATGAAACGGCTATGCAAGCAAACCCCAATACGCAAAACTCTTTTATAGAAATAAAATTCATGAAATGAGATGCGATAGAAGCCGATATTGTTATGCATTGCATTTTAAGTCAGGAGGCTTTTAACAAGTGAATGCTCTAGCAAACTCGACTTGAGTTTTGAGAAATTATGGGCTGTGAGCAATCCTCATTGCAAACCCTGGCCCACGCTCTGTGACCTGAAGTCCGCCTGTGGACCTCAGAACTAGGGGAGCTTGACTTGGGTGCATGGCAAAACTAGTTGTTGGATTCTGAAAAAAATATGCAGGCTAAAACCTTTGCAAGGTAACAGAAGTGAAAATCACAGATAGAAGTGCAACAAAATGTCTCAGGAAAGAAAAATACAAACACAGAAAGCTATAAAGCCCTCGAAAAACTTAAACAGTGCAACTTCTCAAGATGAAGAGTCAGTCTGTGTCAAGGAGCAAAGGAGGCCAACACATCCCCAGCTGACTGATAACTGCTGGCCCAAGAGAGTCTTAGCAGGTGTCTGCATCAAAGGTGATTAGCCTATTGCTCAGCCTAGTAGCACATTTTTTCTAGGTACCTGCTCCATGTACTAGTGAAGGTAGATGTACTGTACTTTCTACCTGCTTGTTCAGTGCTTTGCACGCTGGCAAAGAACCCATCCAGGAGGTTTATGACATGAAACCAAGCAGGTGTACAAGTACTGTCTCCCACAAGCCTGGCAAAACTCAACTGCCTAAACTAATTACTGTTAGGGAATTAATTCAAAAGAATAACTCACCATTAACCTTGGAGAAAAGGGAGTTAAGGAGGATAAGGGATGGACAAAAGAATTGCTCTTGTTCAGCATATTAAATTCATTACTGTCCAGTTTAGAAAAGGTTTATCTGCTGGTCAGCACAATGAATAGCAAACACCTGATTTAGTTTGTTTCCTACTATGTCACCAGGTATATCTAAAAAATTTACCAGGCAGATTAAAGGTAGTTTCTGTATTTGTTGCATGCCAGATTCTTGGTCATTCTTTCAGTAAGTCAGGACTTAAATGCCAAGGCTGAGTTCAGCCCTCTTAAATTAACACTGAACAGTATCTTTAAGTTGAAGTCATGAACTAAAAGCTTTGTTCTCCACTTCTCTGCAGAAAGCTGCCAAAAGGGTGAATTACCTGATCCCGTTGTTGACCAATAATCTGACCGAAGACCTGCTGCATAGAAAAAGAGTTGTGTGAGTCTTCTTGTTTGCCTGAAATCCAGAATTCAGGGTTTAATTCAATCACACCTCCGTCCTATTACACTGAACATACAGGACAAAACACTTCTCTTGATGAAGGGGGTTGCCATAGCCCCCTTCATTTCTGAAATTCTGCAAGCAGCTTTGGAGGTGAGGCAAGAAGAGACTGCATGGCAATTAAGCAGTCAAAGTCAATTGAAGACCTGAGACAGAGGTACCCAGGAGGTCATTTTCTCACCCTTGTCCACAAAGTCTCTCTCAGCTTTCAGTTTGGCAGAATTGTTCTGTCTGATGTCCACAGAATGGAAAATCCTTAAACATTTTGTAGCTAAATATCTTGAACAGATGCTTGAATCACCCATTGTGAGTTTGTTCCCCAGACAGGAATGGCACAGGAGTTACAAATGGGCAGCTTTATAATCTGTTTTTGAATCTTTAATAAAGGAGTGATGAGAGTCTCATTTTCAATGAAGGGGCTAAAGTTTTATCCACATGATCCACCTTAACCCTTCATCTTTTTATGCTTTTAAAATCACAGACTAACCCAAATCTGCCTTCAAGGTATCCATCTTGCCTCCTGACTATGAACATAAGCACTCGCAATACAGGAAGTTTTGCAGTCACTGTTTACAAGGACAATTTGTGTCTTAATTTGACCTCAAATCTCATTTTTATTTTCCTTCTCACTTTTTTTTCTCTATTAAACTTTTAGTATTAAAAGGTAGAGATGTAGGATCAATATTTTAGTTTATTTATAGAATTTGCTACTCTAAGGTAAAAAAGTTTGCTTAATGAAGTGTTTCCTAAGGATATGGATCTGTTCTAGTACTAACCACTTAGGACAATGGAATCCATGTCGACTGCAAGGCCCTGAAGACTTCCCACCGAAGTCCGGTTAATGATACTTGTCTGAATGGAATCCTTTAAAATGGCAGCCACACAATCCTCACACAGCACTTGCCCCTTCGCCTGTGGTACCACAAACACGATCCAGAAATGAATAAGAAGGCCTCCATTGTTGTTGTTACTGAAATAAAGAGCTCAGGTTATCATCCTGTTGGAAGTTCTCTGAAGACTAAACTCCTCGCCCAAGCTTCTGATGTACAAATTCAGAAGTGTATGGCTCATCTCCATATTTTTAATTACTTTAACCCACTGAATATATATTTTCCCCTTTAAAATATCAAACAAACAAAACAAACCCCAAAACACCAAAACACACTCTTCACATCCAGTTGGTAATATTCAGTAGGCTTTCCTGAGGGCTCCTGACTTTTGAGATCTATGGAAATCACATTGTCTACACATGAATTAGAGCTGGACTATGTCCTAAAGATCAAAACAGAAATAGTAGAACAGAAACAGTAGAATTATCATCTCCAGAAATGCAGAGCTGTGCATTGGTATGCATCTCACCCTGCAGTGTTTGCTGCAGGATGTAAGAAACGACTCCTAGATTATTTAGGTAACACATTAGAGGCTGTGTATGATCACACTAATCTCTATCTTCTTAGTGGGGAGAAAGACCTTTAAATCAAATACAGCCTAGAAACCTCCAGTTTCTGAACCAAAACTGTATTTGGTTCAACAGGATTGCAATAACTACACTTCTAACATTAATTGCAAGCATAATTTTAGAGTAAGAATACTTTATTGCATAGAGATTTCCTGCTGCTTCTGTAAGTAGAAAATAATTTTATTCCAGTAACACAACAAATAATTGACATTATTTCTGTTCATCTTGCATTGTATTCCTGGCAGATAAGGAACTGTTTATATGACTTTAGTTTGTCCTTACTTTTGTTAAGTGAACTGATATAGGTTATAAACCTATTTTACTATCAGTTCAAGTACATAGCAAAGACACTGAATCATAACCATTAAAAATAAGCTTGTTTTGTGGGCTTATTACATTATATACTGCCCAGCAGAAAAGCAATTATGTCAACTGCAGTTTTACCTGACTTCTGAGACGGTGGACTGCTTATAAAATTTGGAGAAAGAAGAAGTTGTGTAGACCAAGTTCATCTGAAAGAGAAAGTATAAAGATTTAGCATTCTGAAAATGTCACACCTAGAGATGCTACATGCCTAGGGTTTCCTAGGAACAACCTATTTTCCGCTACGATTACCCAACGTGCACACACTTCCAGACATACATCAGCCAAGCTAGGCAGAGCAGGAGACAGGCAGACCAGCTCTCCAATGCATCCCTAACAAATCCAGTATTCCCAGGAAACATCAAATCTTCTGCCCATGATGAGCTGACATACACAGTAATGCTCTTTCCATAGAAATTAATTTTGAAACAGGTGTATATCCTTCACCCAGAAAATCCCAAACACAGAGGGCTTCCCTATGCTGATGCTAAACTTAAGGCCAAACTTCAAGAAATGTGCACACACTCATAACATTTTTTGTGTTATTACTAAGGTGCAGTGAACAGCACAAATCAGAGCTTTTCCCACAGAATCACAGAAAGACTGAGACAGGAAAGGGCCTCTGGAGAGCATCTACTCCACTGCTCAAAGCAGGGTCAGCTATGCCACGTTGCTCAGGGCCATTTCCAGTTCATTACCTCCAAGAATGGAGACTCCACATCTTCCCTGGATGAGAACCCCCAGTGCTTGATTCCCCTCACAGCTAAGGAATTATTTTTTTAATGCCTCCATGGAATTTCTTGCACTTTGATTCATTTGTGTCTATTTTCTTCATCAACAGCTTAGTATTAACATATTTCTTTCCAATACACACAGTGTAAAACAAGTGGAGAAGCAAAATCTCTGCCTGTTCCCTGCCGAAGGACTGCCTTTGGGCAAAGCAAGCTCCTGATTCTCCCTGTTGTTGGGCTGTGATATTACCTGTGTGACAATAACCTTCCTCTCCCCCTCCTGTTCAAAGCCACAAGGTGGCATGTACCTCAAGCTGTTCAGACCTCACTCCACTGCTTTATGATTAAAACTAATGCCCAAAGGACTATGACACAGATTATTTCAAAGGCTGTAAAAATCAGATCCGTATTAATCCCTAACTTTTGTTGTTTGAAACAGGAAGTTTGAACAATAATTTTAATAAAGTGGGTAGAGCTCAATCGTTCTCCAGATTAAGGTACAAGGGATTTTATGTATTACTGTTACTATCAAACGGAAAGAACCTATTTTGAGAGGTTCTTCTACTACCACTTGGGGTCTCTGGGCCAGCAGCCATGAACAAAAGGGTTTTGAGGAAAACAACTAACAAAATCCCAAACCCCCACTTCCCCACCAACAATTTTAGTCAGTAGCTAAAATTGCCCCAAACCCCAGCTTCAGCAATGCAAAATCCATTAGTGAGTTCAGGCAAAGTTTACAGATAAAGAATAAGTTCCAGCAGAAGAATAATTCAAGTAGGAGGTGGTGACACTGGCAGCTCGACACCTGTCTGTCACCTCTCTCCACTATGTATGACAAGAGCAGGATGCTCTGAGACAAGAGCAAAACACAGGGATTACAGGAGATTAGAGCTGCTCCATGGAGAGCAGGGAAAGGTGATGCCCTGCACTGGCTATCTGAAAGAACTTTAATGATTAATATGCAGGACTTGGAAAGAGATGGAAAACAGAAACATTAGATCACATTGTAAGACGACAAGAACTTAGTAAGTATTGAAAAATTCCTTGGTTGTATCTAGGATTATTTTTTTTCGGTTTGTTTTTGTTTAGCAGTTTTTATACAGTTGCTTGAATCCTTATGCAGACAGTACTGCAGTTACTGGCAATAATGTATTTTTGCTCCCTACACCAAGTGTCTTTAAAGTCAAATTCCCTTTTAACCAAGATTTCCACCCCTTTCTTCCCACTGTAGATCAGCTATTGACCCAGAGTTCTATTTCTGCTTTGGTTGATGAAAGGTATTTGGGAAGAATAATGGTCTTTAGAATACCTAGTATCAGAAGGAAACGTAAATGTAAATATGTTTGTGATCCCTAGGGTAACTATAGATGCTTTAAGGCAGAAGACTGGCAGGATATACCAGTGTAAATGCAAAAGATTTCATCTGTTTGATGTTTCAAAAGTGGCAATTGAGTTTAAGGACTTTTGTAGAATTTTAGTCATAGATTTGTGGGGGAAGTATGTAAAACTTTAAGTAAAATGTAAAAAACAAACAGACCTGTTCAAAACTCAGTTTGTGATTAACAAGCTGAAAGCAGTCAGTTCCTCCATACCTCCAGACAGCCACCCTTTGCACATAATCCTCTGGGGGGGAAGGGGTGGAAGAACACCACAGAAGCCTCAATGGCACCTGAACATCACTTGTTCACAGCTCTGATCTTTTTTGCTAACCAAGCAGCCCACCCATCTTACCACATGCTGCACAGTCTGTGCCATAGAGAGGAATTCCTTTGACTCTTTCTGCCTATATTCTGGAAGAAACTCTATGTTGGCAACACGAAACAGTCCAACAAAATACAGTGCATCTTTGTTTTCTGCCTGAACTGCAAGAAACAAAGAAGACAGTTAGCCTTTTTTTTTCTTTCATTGCCTTTTTTTTTTTTTTTTTTTAATAACACTGAAGGTTTTTTATTAAATTTGAAACCAAATTAATCTACTTGGCCTAATCTACTTTCTAGTTTGAAACACCTACCCAAAGAACACTACACTTTTATAGCCAAACTGTTCTAGATGTGTACCAAATTATGGTTAATTGAGCTCCTGTTCCCTACACACCAGATATGATACAACCATACAAATGAGCCAGCATAATGAAGGCAGTATCAACATCCAGATTCTGGAGCATCCCTAAGGAATATTAGGCAGTATTAGCATCAGGGGTCTAAGGAGGAAAACATATCTTTAAGTGCTTAATTACACACATATTTATTTTACTCCCCTTTTATTTTCTTAAATTTGTTCTGAAAAATAAAGGACTTACCAGAACTTCAGAAGGCCAAGAAATACAGTGGAAGGCAAAATTTCTGAGGAATCAAGCTCATAAAATCCTGTCAAGTCTGTGCAAACCAGCTTGCACATAAAAATGTTTTGCATAATGCTGAAATAAAATCACACTCTGTAAAGCCAGCAGATATGCCTGCTTTTCTAATTATTTGTTAAGTCTTACTAAAACAAAAGTTTTTCAGACCCTATTTAAAAATTTCCACGTTTATTTTAGAAACAGCCCTTAGGACAACTGAGATCCTGAAGTCATCTGAAAGTACTATTGGTGATAACGATATATGGAGTTGGCATGAGCTTTCAGCAACTCACCAATGAAGAGCCACAGTAATGTCCAGGTTACAACTCCTAAAATGAATAGAATGAGGGTAAAGAGAATTATTTTGTTTTGAAAATTCCATAGCAACTTATCTTTTTTCTTCAATTTGTCATGCTTTTTCCTTGCCAGAATCCTCTTTGCCAACTTGTCTTCTGCAGATACCATTTGGACTGAAATGCTGGCTGCCTAAAATAAGGTGAAAGACAACAAAAATCGTGGAATGTTTCTAGCAGGAATTGACTGACCAACAAGTCTCAACCAATTCATTCCTCAGAGAACAGTCTCCACTTCCTTCAGGATGCGGAGCAGTGGCTATGGACAGGCTGTTCCTGCGTATCTAGCTCCCTGTGAGAAGTTATCTCCAGTGAACAGGAGAGCACAGCACAGGTCTTGCTGAGGTGGGACCTGCACAAAATCATCACTTGGATATCCAGATGCTAGGGAGTTTATTTTGAACTATAGTCCCAAATTTTCTAAAGCTAGATCCAAAATATGTCCTGCCCATCTCATCTAAAAAAGGCTACATGACCATTTCTATATTTGCAGGAGTAGTTTCCACTTCCTATAAGGTATCTACAACTTGTCTGTTCTGGAAAGTCCATTTGTACCAGACACCACCACCACCCCCAGGTATCTTCCTCTGTAGTAGATGGTCAACACATGTAAGCAGACAAATAATGTTTATCAGTTGCTGCAGGCACAGCAAGAGCTGCCTGAAGGAGTCTCTGGCATTTCATAAAATTCTCTCTTAGGGTATCTCCTGTCACAATGGTTTGTTGTGAGATCAGCTAGAGGTTCAATCACCTTTGTATTATCTCTGCTCAGTTTAGCTGGCAAATTCCTGGACCACTCAGAGCATTACTGACCAAGTGCACTGGATATAAATACAGTTTTACCTGTTATACCCAGCTGCACTAGAATTAAATTACAAGAAAAAATAAAAAACCAAAAACCCCACAACAAAACCCCAACAACCCAAAACCACCATGTGTTTCCTCCTCATATAACAATTATAGCATAGGTTAGATAATATTGCTACATAAACAATGAACATTCAGGAAAAATACTCTAAAAACATGTTGATACCAGTGAGAGGGAAGCTCTCAAGGAGTGGCCTTAGGAAGCTGTGGGTTGTCCATGACTGGAGGTGTTGACAAATACCAGTCAGCAATCAGCAGTAAGAGTTTTAGTGCACAGTCTTCTATGAAGCATGGAACAGTCTTAGACAAAATGACATGGCTCAGGAGCTCATATATATCAGGATTAAACGGAACTTCATAATTTTAAAGATGAAGACCAAAACAAATAGGTCTTTTTCCTTGTTTTTGGAACATCTTGATTCATTTTAAGGGCATCTTCAAAGTGGGTCTCCCTCACCTCACAGCTGAATTTATGCCACTCAGAGGCATCTCTAAGTGGTACATCATCTCTAAGGAGTGCAAATCAAAAAAAGCTCTGACAATGACCAGTGATAGTTGGTCTATGATTTGCTCAAGATGCTGACAGCCTCACTCTGAGTGACAAACCCCTGTCCTATCACCTATCCCCTTCTGTGTCCACACAAAAATACACTGAGGAATTCACAATCACACTAGAAGAGACACATGAAAGAGCAGAGCCCCTGACTGGGCAGATTTAGCTGTTCCCTGTGCTCAATAGGCCCTTTTTAGCCTCTGCAGAGCTACAGCAGGTAGACCATGAGGAGAAAGGGTGCAACAAGATGCTCACCTATTTACCAGCATTGCGTTGTTTGAAGCCTCTCAGAAGGTATCTTGCAAAGAGTGTGTGGCCTGTTGTAGACTAAAACGTGTGGACACAATGGTCATTTTTCATCCCTACTAATTATATTACACTTGATGAGAAAGAAGACTATGAAAGTCAGGAAGTAATCAGCTGAGAATTTCACTCTTGATTTTTCATTGTGGGATGCCAAGTTTAATACAGTGGCTACAAAACCTCTGTGCTGATGCAGCTTGACACACAGCAAATGACAAGCACAAATGCCAGCCATTTGCAAAAGTGGTGTTGTGAAATACCCTACAACGCTTGTTCCTTTTGCTCAACAGTAGGAGACCCCCATCTGTGTTCTAGGCCTATCAGGATAAGAGAGATGTTGATAATCCAGAGTGATTCCAGGGGAAGATCACAGAGGCAAGGAGCTAGAGGATATGATGTACAGCAAAAAGCTGACAGCCTTAGGGTTGTTCAGCAGGAGACAAGAAGGCAAATACAGTGTGAGTAAATCTGATTATAGATTTCTGTATCTAAAGTGGGCTATAGAGGAGACAGAGCCACACTTTTCTCACCAATGCACAGTGAGGAGAGAGCCACAACAGTGACATACAGCATCACGGGACATTCCAGCTGGACTGGGTGAGGGGGAAGAATGTCTTTCAGCAAAAGGGACATGCACCTGAGCCATGCCCAGAGAGGCCAGGGAACCCCCAGGCCTGGAGTTCTTCAAATCTCAGGGGATCAATGTTCCAAGAAATCTGTTTTGGTTTTGTCGTTAGCTCTGTTCTTAAAAAAAATTAAAAATCTGCCAAAGTCTTCACCCACACATTTTTTTATATGTTTCTCTGATATTATGCACTAGTAATACTGTCAAGAAGAGACCTCTATGTATCCTCAGAGACAGCATAAGAAACATCCCCACAAATATCCTGCTGGTCCTGTAGTCAAATACAACAGATAGCAATCTTTGACCTCAGAGTGAAGGATGTTCAAAGAGGAGAAGAAAACTTGGTAATAAGTAATAACAAGTAGAGTTAAAAGCCCCTCTACAATTTTCTCAAAAAAACCCAAAAAACCACAGACAAAATCTTTAAACACAGAATAGGAAGACTTCAGATTTGTGTCTTCTATCTAGGTGCACTTGTTTTGTGTGTTCTCCACTCAATTTACCCATCTTATTGAGGCTCTTTAAGGATGCAAATTGCCTGTTTGTTGGTTTAGAGCTCTGCATTGTCACAAATTTCCTTTAAACACTCAGGTGTTCAGTAGGCCACCTTGAGGCAGCTCAATGAATGCTGAATTCTGATCTCTGAAATTTTGGTCACTTTCATCAAGATTCCCATAGTAATATTTTATATTAAATTTTTCTCATGTAACTCCTTTTTGTGGCTCTAGACGTAAACAGACAGATTTATTATTAAAAATTAAATCCTGTCAAGTATTGTAAAAATTACTCAAATTTGACATCACTGGATATATAAGTGGGCACTTTAAACAACTGATGTCTTCACTGCATCTACTGTAATCCTCATCTTATTTTTTTTTTTAAAGCAGTTCATGTATCAAGCTTTCCATGACAAAGGTCTGTTACATGGGATTCGTAGGACTGTTGAATGATGTGTGCTACGTTATCAATATTTCCATATGTTTTATTAATTTACCATAAACATTTTATAGTAAGGAAAACAACAGTAAAGTTAAGCTGCTCCCTTTCCTCAGAAAGGACCATAATTCTCAATTCAGCTTTCCTCTCTACAGCAACTTAGTTCTTGTATTCTAGAATTGGTTTCCAGCTAAAGTTGCAATTTGACTATCACCATACACTAAATTATTTAATTACTTCTTTGTCATGAGTTAACACTCATACAACAATCCCCTTCTCTGTCTTCTCTGGGAAAAGCAAAACACTTTGCCTCCTTTAATGTTGCCTTTCTTGCCTAGAAGTTAACTTCTTTTTGGAAAAACACGCTGCAGGACACCAATATAAGCTTTTATGTTGTCACACTGACACGTCCATTATTTCAATTGTCTGAAAATACACATTATTAGCAATCCAGAGATAAATAAACACATGTTGACATTTTCAGACTGAGCTATAAAACAGAAAATTATACCAAATCTAACCATCATGTTAAGTTTAATACTTGAGAATTAGATTACAAGAGATCTAATAGTGTAAAGAAGTACAGAAAATCAAGAATGTTTAAGTCACCTACTTACACTTACTTCATCTTCAGGTTTAGCTGTTGGGGGATCTTTTTTTTCATCCATTTCAGCAGAATTAATTTTAGGACTTGTCCAAGCTGAGAAAGAGCCTTGCACCTTTACTCAGGCACCCCTTCTGCTTGTGAAGCTGAAGACAGCTAATTGCAATGTCCAGGACCAACAGAGGCATCAATTTACTTTGATGAGTTTCCAATTGTAATCTCATCTGCCCTACTGCACCTTTGCAAATGTTAGAAGGCTGCTATAATGTAACTTTAGACTTCAAATTCAGACTGGATAAAATAGGCTTTTCATGGTCTTTATAAAGCTGAAATATTAAAACACAAAATTGCAGAGCTAAAATCTATACATCACTGATCCTTATGGGTCCCTTCCATTTCAGCATATTCTATGATTCTGTGAAAATCTCACAAAATTAGTTACACAAACAAGAAAAGTAGCAAGTAAAACGTAAAAGTGAGAGCAAAAACGTGCTAAAATAAGGAAAAGAAATGTAAGCACCTTAAGTAAGAATGTTGAAAATAGCAGATAAGGCAAATCAAGAGGAGCATTTTAAGTCTCTTCTAAAATTTTGTAATGTACCTGTTGAACACTCAAATTTGGTTATTTTATTGTAACTGAAAAATAAACTGCTCCAGGCAACTTATTTAATATTGTTAAAATAGATCAGGCTTCAAACTGAGAATCCCTTTTGTAATCAGATGCAGGAAGTCACTTGTATTATAACAGTTCCATCCTATTTTCTTTGTTAGTTAAATATTTATAGAGGATGTAAACCAGTACTTTCCTCAATGGATGCTAAGTATAGATCTGTCTTTACTTTTAAGTGATTAACAATCTCAATGCCTTCCTTGGCATTGGCAACTGCAGAAATGGTACTGGAGATATATTATTTAAAAAATAACCCTTCTACTAATTTCTTTGAAGATATAAAACCTGGACTAACAATTTAAAAAAAAATATAGCACTACAATAAAGGTATGGAAGAGGAAAGATGCAGTGAGAACACATAATGAGTGAGCTCCAGGTATGATCTATGCTCTGTCCATGTAACCAGCAATAAATTGCTTCGACTGCAAAGCAAAAGTTCCTACAGTTAGACAATATACTAGCTAACTAAACACTTCATATCAGGAGTTGTCTTTGGCTTATGCCCTGAGGCATAGTAATTATGTCCTCAGTCCTTGCTGCTTGTTCTAGAACTGCAAGGTATTTTAACCATATGAAGTGATATGTTAAACCCATATTAAAGCTTAGCAGCATAGGAAAGTCTATCCATGTACTCCATATTACTATATTTAATTGCCTCAAAGTCTCTCCTTTTTGGTTTTTATTTAATTATGCTTAACTTTTGGGGACTACTCTGGTCTCTTAAAGTGTTCATGTAACTCCCCAAAGCCTCCCAGTACCCCATGCACAGGGAGTTACTATAATGCAAGTGCTATTTCAGAAGCTAGTCCATAGATTGAAAGAGCATTGTACAGGTGAATACCATAAGTCCCATCCCCCTGCACTGGTCAGGGTTTGGGAGGTGAAGAGGTGTGGGTAGAAGTAGAAGAGCAGCAAGAGGAGTGGGCCTGGGAAAGCAGGGAGGAACAGTGTTGTTTCAATGTTTGCCTTCAGGTTTCCCACTACCCACACTCATAGTTCCATTTCTATTTGAATTTGCAATAAATTAAGTAAATTTTCCCCAAGTTGAGTCTGTTTTGCCTGTGACATTATTTGGCAAAGAATCTCCCTGGCTTCATCAGAAAACATTGTTTTTCCCTCCTTCCTGTTCCTCCCATTTTCTCCCCTAATCCTGCTGAAGAGAGGAGGCAGGGGCTGAGCAGCTGCGTGGGAGTTTGGCTGATGGCCATGGCTAACCCACAACAGTGTTGCAATACCTGGTACATACTTTCCCCTCCTTTTAAAAAGCAAGGGTTTGAGTCTTGTTCATGGTATCTTTGCTTTGAAACAGAATGCACTAAATATAAAGAGACTGACAAACTGAAATGAAAAATGAAACACATTAGAAATAAAACCATCTTACGAAAGCAAGCACTGTTGTTTCCTTCTGTTTAATTAATTGCATATTCCCTATATAAAAAAAGAAGTCTGAAGATTAAAATATTCAAAGCCAATGCGAACTATAAGATTACTCTCTCAGATCCCCTGATTGGTACCAACGATTCCAGTTCAGCTTGAAAAGTTACCATGACCCAGTTATTCCAGTTCTGAGCTCTGTGGAGAAATTGGCTTTCATATAGGTACACCTGAGCTATTGGCTCTAAGTGGGTATGAATGTACTGGTATTAAGCAGCTTGATTTTTATCTTCCCTAAGTAGTGCATAACAAAACATGACTCTAACCTCTTTCTGACCCAAATCAACATTACGGTTTCAGCATCCTATTTTCTTGCTCTTGTCATAGCTTCCAGACCAGTTCCACTTCCTCATGCTTCTCTACTGCAAAACCCAGTTTCACAAATCACAGACTTCTCAGATTATTCACACAGTGACAATGACACTTGGTTTTACTTACACCATTCTCACTTAGGGGAGTGACTTCCTCATGCACATCTGTTTGGCAGCCTGACTCTCTGTTTCCATCTCATCAAGACCCTCACACAAGCGGGGCAGCTTGACAGTCTAATCTGTGACCTCCCATGATGGTGACAAAAAAAAAAGATAGTGAAGAAAAGATAGTTGGATCTTTGGTGCATCCTCCCCTACACACACAAACACTCCTCTCCCTTTCCACTGTGATGGGCAATGTGGTTTGTCCTAAGATGAAAACACCAGGTGGGTATTTGCAGGAGGAACAGTCTGGATGCTCATGTAGTGAATGCATTCCAGAGATGGGGGAGCTGTGATGTTTGGATTGACATTGGTGCACACTCGCTTGCAAAAGGGTATAAAATGCCACTGGAGACCAGGCAGTCTGAGCAAACTGATGTCCTGAAGCTGGCAGAAGCTTCAGAGTGGATTCTTTTAACAGGGAAGACAGGGAACACTCACTTTTGGATGAGTGACTAAAAGTGCTAAGATCCTGATAAATACAGAGATACAATCTGAATTAGCTACATACGTGCTTTCTTGCTTTACAATTGAGAATTCTGCAAGGCTAAAGACTGTAAACTTACACATCTGTAGCCAAACCTCCTCATATTATAACCCTTTAGATACTATAATCCATTGTAACACATCATAAAGCTTTTATTTATATGCTGCATTGGCAATATTTATATACTGTACTAGCAATAAATCTAATCACGATCACCTACACACTGATTGTGTCCTACTTCTCACACCTGGCTGAGAACACTCCCTCAACTACTCCACTACACCCCACAGCCCACTGAGTCCCTGATTAAGAGAAAGGTTACCGAGCATCCACGCACCAGCCTCAAGCCACAGTAGAGATGTCTGTCTGTATTACATGGATGTATCCTGGAGGAAGCTGGGATACCAGCAATTCAGCCTTCTAGGACAAAAAGCTTGTCTTGTGCTGCACAGACCTAGTGCTATGCTGGGGGGAGGTAGGGTTCGTCTCACCTGTCTCAGACTCTCTAGAAGTTAGGCATGTAAATCCAAGTTTGTTTTCTAGACTGAGTCTATACATGACGGTGACAAAGAAGCATTCAAAACAGAGAAGATGAATCACACTTTCACCACTGGGTACAGACAGAAAAGAAGCAATTATCTTACCAAACCTATCCTCTACAAAACCATCTCTGTGTAATAGAAATGCTTCCCTTCTGACCAAAGCTGCCTTCATGCTCAGCTCAGAGGCCTTCTTGCTCCTTTAACTGATGGGAGCCCAGACCCAGCCTGACAGCATCAGCCCACTAACACAGCAGGGTGCTCCACAGAGCTACTAACCTCAGCATGACATTTTTTCCAAACTGAACATCAGAAGCGACAGGGTTTGCTTGTATTGCAGGATCTTCCATTGCTTACCAGAAATGCCTAACAAGCTGCATGAAATCATGGAGGAAAGTCCCTGCACAAAGCATAGTTCTACTACAGCCTGGTTTTATTACCTATAAGAATTTTCTTGCATACTGCTTGTATCTGTTTTTCTTTAATCAAAGCTCAGGTAAAGCACAGGTTTTTTAACATGCCTGTGAAAACTAAACAAGAGTTTAAGTGACAATTTATAATAACATTTCAGGAGGCATTCATAAACATTCTTAAATCAATCAATTTTTCATAGGTACAGAATCACACTGTCTGATTCCATACTTTGTTCCTCAAATAATTTCTTCAAATTACAGCTGAGATCACTTCCAACAGAATAAGAAAAGGTTTTGGCTGTCCTTCCTAATAAATCAGCTGAATTTGTTATTCAGGTTCATTTTGAACACAGAGAAGGTCAAATACCTATACCTTCAATAACCATGTACTAATAACTACTGTGGTATTAGTAGTCTGCAAAGATCTACATACACACAGGCAAGTCATTAACGTTTTGGATACATCTCTTCCACCCCAGAAGACAGAACCAGAATAGAAGTTATTTCAATTTTTTGAAAGCTGAAATTGTAAGCAAGATGAACTGACACTTTTATCAAAGTATGGAAGTGGGTGGCAATTGATTACTAAGTACAAAATTATTAATAACTGTCTACTAACATATTTCAGTATCAACTTTGAACCCCTTTCCCCCTCCTCCACTGAACGAGTACCGTGTTGCTTGCTTTCCAGATCTTTGTCATCTAGACATACACTTGGAATCACAGTACTTGTGCTTATTTTTCTTCTCCTTGAGCTCTTACTTAATTTCTGATTGCTGGCCATGCTTGACTATGCAGGAGAGGTCTCTGGCGTAACAAAACATTTTCCAACAGACAAAATCACCTTGGAAATTACAGGCAATTGAGCTGTCTTCAAGGATCCAGAAACAATAGGTAACTGCCATTGGCAGAGCATATCACCTGAAATAGAGCAGCTGACCATCTTGCACAGCAGCGCTAATAGAGCTATTTCATCTCAACAAGGGACTGAGAACAGCTTAGTTATTTGCATCCCATCAATTTAAATTAAATTTAAAATTCTAAGTGAACACATCTTTTGGACGCAACATCCATTTATCAGTCTGTGCCATTTTAAGGACAGCAAACCATGCTATTCCATCAGTTAATGGTCTTGCACTATTCAATGCTCATTGGTGCCACTAGCTAATTTTACTCTCCATTTCTCTCTTGCTTATTTGAAACTGCTATGTGTAGCAGGGCAAGGAGCAAGTCAAGCAACATTGACACAGCATACATGGAATAATACTGCTAGATTAAATATGACTTATTAGGACAATCACAGTGGTATGAAACCTGCTGCATTTCAAATAAAATAAATACTGTAAAAAATAGAGTTTCTACAATAATGAGGTTGACCCAGCTGAAGTAGAACTGAAGCCAACGGTAACACACTCTGCAGAGGCCAAGTCAGGGCAGCTCTTCAGCCAAGCAAAAGCAACATTTGCAGCTTTTCAGGTGATTTGCTGATGTGCAAACTCCCATCTATCACAATGCTCAGTCACATGTGCTTGGATAGGTCAGGCCTGAGCAGGGTCTGACAAGCCAAGTCAAAGCACTTTTACTGGTGAAAGTCTCTGTGCTTGTCCCTGCAAATCACACTTCAGTTGGTGACCTGGTCCTTAATTGGTTAAAAGTGAACAAAGATGAGATTTATAAGGCCATGGCTTCAGCTTGTAGGCAGTGCTGTACAAAAGCACCGGTCCAGGAGGCTAAGACCTCCAGAGACTCTTATGGTTAATGGATACCCCGTTCTCTATCATCAAACCCTGTGTGCCACCTGGAAAGCAAAGAGGAAAACATCTCTCTTCTCTCACTTTCTTAGCAGTCGTATCTGTTGCCACAACAGATGCCAGCTGATGTGAGTAATGTTTAGTGCAAGCAAACCAAAAATATCTTAATCATGCCTATCTCCCCAGGAAACACAAAGCCCCATGCCAGCCTCAGTGTTTGCCACAAACAAATGCCCCTACAAAATGCTAGTATAATCTACTTGTTCTGCCTTTCCACCGTTGCATTCTCCTTGCAATTAGTCAGAGAAGATCTCCGATACCCTGATAGAAGACCAGCACTGGAAGTTTAACTCCTTGTCTTCTCTCCTCTTTCTTTCAAAAACCTACCCATGCCCCTTCCTTTCAAGTCTTGATGTTTTCCCTCATTCCTATTACTCTGATCACTTTCTAAGTAGGAGGACAGACCAAAAAAGCCGGGGAGGAAAAAATCCAACAAATCCAAACAAAACCCAATCACTAGATTTTTTTCTGGCTTTATTACTTTTACCTAAAAGACTTCAGGAGGGCATTGATGCAGTCTGTGATACTTTTATCTCTGTTCTATCAGTCCTTCCATGTTATCATCCAGGCAGTGGGAATACAGCAAGCACGTACAACTTCAAACTGTTAAGGAGCAAAACAGAGTATTTTTTTCCTTTTAATGCAAGTAACTCAAATTAACCTACTAATAAACAGTCAGATTGTTTGCACTTGCAGCTATTAAACAAGCTGTTTCATTGAGTCTGGTGAGTTTGGGGTTTCAGTTTCTTTTTTCAGGAGTTATGGAGCAGCTCAATATTTCATCCCTAGAAGTGACTGACACTGCTGTTGTCATCCCTCACCCACCAAAGATTTTGATAAGCAGAGTACCCAGAAGACCTAAAGAGATTAATTCAAGAACTGAAAAAACCTACTTGACAGCGAGGGGCACCAGGAAGTTAATCCACCTAATCTGACATAGAAAAATTTAAACAAAAGTATTTTTAGTGTTTGAATAACATAGCTTTGCTATTCACAGGCTCCTCACCAAGACAAAGAAAATCCTATGTGCCAGCAGAAGCGGGGCAGTGCAACCAGAGAACTTACAAAGAAAATCTGGTGTTCAGGATAAAATGCACACAGAAGCACAGACAAGCCTGTCAAGAGGGCTGTTAACCATGAATACAATTGACCAAGAATTGCACTGGCTCCTATTGACCAAATGCCCTGTTCAAGTTTTATTATTTTTTTTCCAGAGATGCTCTTGATGTTCAACCTAGGTCACTGCAGTCTCCTCTGACCTTGACATCTTTGGGTACTGGCAGGCAGTTTCTTTATGTCAGCTGCAGGGATGCTAATCTTCATTAGGGGTTGATCACCAGCTGAATATCTGCTCGTGCCCTTGGGCTGAGCGCAGGGAAGCAACAGACAGAAGTTAAGAGGATCTGGACTGATGGAAACAAATGAAAGTCTAAATATAAAACTTGTTACCGCGATCGACACAAGCTGCATTTTTTCCCCTGCCTGCTTCTAGGTTCTGCATTACAGAGATTGCTGTTTGTATGTTGGTTAGAGAAGCAGCACTTCAAGGGTTGGATATGGGCATGTTCTGCATATGGCAGTGTCCTTACACGTTCACTGCCTTGTGAAGAAATTGTAAGAACTATAAACAGAAGGGAGCTACAGCCCTGTCTGCTCCATTTACAGTATAATCACTTTAAAAAAATCTTACTATAGTTTGAACTACAGCTGAGGGGATTTGGTTTTGTTTTTATGTTTCGTGTCTGCCATGTGGAACGTCAGCAGAGAGAAACACCCTTTCCAGCTGTTGGGTCTCTGTACAGCCTCAACACAAAGAGCTTGTGAGCCTTTCTCCAGCACCATCACGTTATCCAGCTCCATCAGTCAACACCTCACAGCAATATCCCTTGAGCCAGCTTTTTGGACAAAAGCTTTACCTGGGATTTAAATACTGCATTTTCCCTACTCCATATTCTTTCAATAAGCTTCAACTCTCCCAATGTTAGAGCCAATCACCTTGTAAAAGATAAAATGAAGCTAATCAAGACCATTGGGGAAATCAGCCTGATCAGCAATTTGCCAAATCAGGCAAGCCACCTGAGATTTGTTTAAGGATCAGATGAATATCACAGCACACAAGGTGATCCCACATGCACAAGTACAGTGCCTAGTAAGGCTAGCTGGTCACATAAGCTGCACCTGCCTACTGCAGCGAAATTTCAGTATCCTTTGTTGTCTGGAAAGCATGGGATAAGATCCCCACACTAAATCCTTTGTGTACAGTAATGTCAGAACCTGCAAAGACTGCACTTCCTCCATGTAACACAGTAGTGCTGAATGTCTGTGTCTCTTGACCTTCAGACACAGGGAGCTCCCAATATCCACTTCCATGTTGGCTACCTTCCTACCTTTTGCCTGTCCAGACTTGTAGTGGATTTATTTTAACAGGCCAGATGGATTCCCCATGGTGTCTTGATGAGTCAAAAGGAGGAGAGAGCTAATTTAGGATCATCTGAGATGCTGGCAGAGCCCCCTTTTTTACTGCCATGGCCACAAAACAATATCAACAAGACAAAAAATGCCTGTGCTTGTATAAGGACAGCCTGGACCCCTCCTCACATAGCTCAGAATTTTGTGCAGCCTCATGTTGTCTCAGCTCTTAGTTTTGCAAGTGACATGCAGGGCTGTCAATATTTCTCCTCGAGTATTTATTACACACTGAACCCATCACATAGTTGGGATCCTGTTCAAGACATCAAATCTCTGAGCTTGCCTCAGCCTCTTCATTACTCAAACTTGTTTCTCATAACATTTTAAAGAATATATTTAACTCCAATTTCCCTTTGGGGGTGGACGTGGGGAGGTGAGGACATGACACATGACTGTATGTACATGATTTCAAATTGGTTATAGAAATTGTATTTTTCAATGAGTCTTCATAAACCCCTGCATTTTCAATGCAGCCCACCTCATGATGATTATAAAGAACTCCCAGACACAATAATAAGTCTCAGAAGTGCTTTGCATTTGTAATGAATCCTAAGGGAGGAAACATGATTCATTCTGTAAAATACTGGGCAAATGGCAACAGCCACATCCTCGATCTCAAAGGACAAAGTGTAGTTACAAGCATCCAGCTCATAAGTAATGTTCATTATAGAACTATTTTTGGAGTTAGTTTTCCTCACTCCAAGGAGCAAAATAGTGTTCTTAAAAATTAAATTTTTAAAAAATGTTCTTTTGGAGGTCCTGGTTGCCTTTTGATGGATAGACACTCATCTATATTGGAATAAAAACACCTTAGTCAGAGCACTGTCTTTTATTTCTTTGTTCTTTGAGCAGCTCCTGCTGGACATAGGAACAGATTTTCCCAGTGCAGCAGCTCTACCTGCATAGAGGGGAGGATCTGGAGAGAGCATGTGCGTTTTGCTGTGCATTCAGTCTTATTTTAAGTCAGCCAAGTAAACAAGTGAATGCCAGTTCTCTTTAAGCAATGTACATTACCAGTCTGCGCTATGAACAACTTCCCACTAATGTGAATAAAGATCCGCCTTCCCTCATTCCCAGCCAAGATGACAGGACTTTCACCTTCACTTGCTATATATAGATTTAAATTAGAGGTCTTAACTGAGCCTAGACCAACACTGACCAAAGGAACAATTAAAATTCGAGGCCCCTGGTGACCTTTGATGACAGAAGGGGTGGTATTGATGACATTAAATATGACTGGTTTATGTTTCCATTTGCAGAGGTCATTCATCTCCCTCTTCTCCCAAATGAGGGGGATACTCCTTTTTCCTAAAGGAACAGCTGGCTACCTTCCACTGTAGTCTTTTTTTCCCAAGAACTTACTTTATTCTGTCCGTATTTTCCGTGTTTTATGGGTTATGTTTTCCTGTATTTCATGGGTCATTTCAAGTCTGCTTACAGGAAAGACAGCTTTAAAACCACCTATTCTTCTAATTAATTGTTCTTTCTAATTTGCATTTTTTTTCTAAAGACCCACCACATGTATAAAACAGGCAGGTTAGCAGCAGGTAAGAAATGTTTGCATTTAGTTTTTCTTTGCTCTCAGACCGCATCTGTTCCCCTCTTCAGAGTTAAACAAGGTGCCCAGGAATATTAAAAAAAACACCACCACCAAAAAACCCCTCTCTTGTTTTCTCTGCCCGTTAGAGGGTGTTATACTCATCACTCCCCAGCTACGCTAGCCACTGCAGTTCAGTTCCCTGCAGACTTTGCTGAGCACACAGCACTCTGTAGGGGCTCACATCACACCACCATGACACAGCAAGCAAACAAATAAATTTAGATGTTTCCATCCTGCATATTCTGATACTCTAAAAATATCACTGCAAGGTTTTGAAGTTTAAAGCATGCTACCTGTTCTCTGCTCGCCTTAATCATGTGTTATACCTACAGTACAATTAAACTATCATTTTAAGGAGATTCTCCTAAACACAAAGCTAAAATGCCCTTGTATTTCAAAACCACTATAAAGAATGTAACATTTTCTGAAATTCATTGTGTTCAAAACTAAAGATTCATTCTAGATGTATGTTAAGGTTTGTGATTCATCCCATTATAGCTAGTACAGAGCCTCGTAAAGGAAGAAGACAATGTTCTTCTTCTTCTATCCCTCCTGCTTTTGTAAGAGCCAGCGTTTATACTTAGCTAAAGGGCAAGAGCATCACTGCTCCTGCAGTTAAGTGCTCCCTGGGCCCATTTATCTCCAGCTAATAATCCAATTTGCCTGGATGTACTTGACTCCAGTAGGAGTGCAATTTGCAGAGCAACTGCAGAAGGTAGTTCTTAAGGGACTCATCATATTACATGGAGACAGGCATTTCAAATAGAGAACATATTCTGCCAGAGTGGGCTACACTAATGCAGCCTGTGCAGTGACATGGCAGTACTATGGCTTGCTTTATTTCACAACTCCCACTTAAAAAGCAAGCAGCACAAAAACTGTTTAATCATTCATGGATTCATTTTACAGAACACAGAGGCTGTAAACAGTAATTTTGCTTTTGAGTCTCATCCTACACCAAGTATAAAGAAAGAAAGTGAAAAAGACAGAAGTAATAAAGAAATAACAAAAAAAGAAAAATAGCCAATTACTGTAAAAGCACCACTCTCTTTTTTCTACTTACTTTGATTCAATGGATTACAGGTGTCTCACATCCAGAAAACATACCACAACAATCACTTTCACACATTACTTCTCTTCCTATTCTTTCTTGAAAGGTGGAAAAGCTTGACTTATTAATGCATACCCTTCCCCACCAACACTAAAAAAATAGAAATCATCTCTGTTCTAGCCATTGTGTTTGGCACCTCATAATCCAGCTCATATTATGGCAATGCTTCCGGGGGAAGGATTTACATAATTAAACATGGAACAGCACAAAAAGAAGACTTGTGCTTTTAAGCAAGACCTCAAGAGCCAAGTAAATTTTTTTTACAAAACACACTATGATTTTAGTGGCAGTCTTTTTGAGACCCGAGCAGAAATGTTTTTTAATTGCAGTAAGAAGTCCTGAAGAGAAGATCTCCAAGTAAAAAGGCAGAGAATGAAACTGAATGCATAGGAGCCTGAAAATAAATTCCCAGTACTTGGAAGCTGCAGGTCTGTCCCCTAAAACTCATTGCATGGACCTTCACGGTGGCAGCCAGCACGTGTGGGTGGGCAAGGCTCTCCCAGGGGAGCCAGCTCCTGCCCTCGGGACACAGACACTGCACGCAGTAGCCTCCAGGGCCCACCTTCAGCTGCGGCCACGCTGCTCCCGGGTAACAACAGCTTCAGCCACATCCAGAAACAAAACACACTTAGGAACAAGCAGCCAAGGAGGATTAGTAGCTGCTTTGCCCCAGTCCCAGCAGCACCTGCCCCTGCTGAGCCCTTTTAGGGACACTCCCTCAGGGTAAAATCTCCCAAAAAGTTTAATTCAGCTTACACAGGAGCCTGGGTGTTGTTTACATCACCTTCTCTCTCCTCAGGCAAGGCCTGAACCTTTCACTGCAGTTCCTTCATGCCCTCTAGCTACCAAATTCACCTGGCTACAGCTCAAGCTCTTCCTTTTCAGTAGCAAAACCTTCTCCAGCTGCTACTCGTGTGGGGACCTAGCTGTAGCTCATCTTCACAGAATCATACAAACATTTAGGTTGGAAAAGACCCTAATATGGAGACTTTTAATTGAGTCCGACCATTATCCATATTCCAAAATACACTTCTGGGGTAGAGGAATCTAAGAAATACTGCTTAGATTAAACACCACTGGCAGAGCTGTTGTGGCAGATCCAGGGAAAAGGTCTTTTTAAGAATGCCAGATGATGAACATTCCTGGCATATGCATAGATTCCCTTGATATCCCATTTGCACCTTCCAAACTGCTACCTGAATTACTGATTTTTCCTCCTTGATTCAAAAGGTTTTTCTATTCTCTTGGAAAACTAATGTTGCCATAGTATCAAAGCACTTTAAAGTCAGACCTGAATTTATGTGACTTTTCCTGAAGACGAGGAAGGGGTTTTGTCTCTTTTTGCCAAGAGCCACACCAACAAAGACCACGTCCAGTGCTCAGCAGCCCTGGGAGTGCTGGGGCATACCCATGGGTGCAAGCACTCCTCCAGCACATTTTGAGAACCTGGTCAAAACAACCCTTGGGCTGTGTGCTGGAAGGAGCTGGAAGCAGCAGAGTGAGTTACCCTTACATTTACATTATGTGTGGGAGCTAATACAAAGAAACTTAGAATGAAGTGTTGACTCATAATGACACTAATGCAAAACCTGCTCCTAAAATCAAGCCCTGTTCATTTTTGCTGGCCTTTCCATGTCTTGACAAGAAATGAGAGAAACAGAGCATTTAGGTGATTCTTGTGAAAACAAAGAACCTTTCATTCACCTCACATCTTTGCTGACAAGATGACAAATGCATACCCTTTCTTAAAATTCAGTTTGGAAGTACCCAGCAGTGATGCATGAAAATTTTTGCTTTTTATATATTTTTCATATACTTGTAGTTTTGTAGACTGTTAATACATAGTTACATAGCTTCTAGTACTTTTCTTGCCCTTTCCCTCACATTTTAAAACAATAAGCTAACCCTTTCTAACACATTCCTGAAATTCTGTTTAGTCTTATTTTCAAGAAGAGGAATTCTAACAAGGACACTGTTTTGCACTAGAACTTAGAAGACATAACAAGATAAAGGGCAAAGTAGCCCCTGGAACAACTCCAAGGGGCAGACCCAAGGGTGGGTTACTGGGGCAACTGGTCTCTTAATGGATGTACCTGCTAGATACACTGATTAATTAACCTTATAAAATTTGTAGTAAATCAATTGTACACATGCTCAGTGCCATATTTGTGCACCTGAAAGCTTTCATTAAAGGTCTGCTTTTTATATTATCACTCTTAATATCATTTGGAAAGTTTTTGTCTTTGATTCTAGGCAACAGCGGTCACCAGCCCATCTCAGACACGTGCTGCTTCCAGCCCCCAAAAGCCACATGCTTGGGGCTGCCTGCTCCTTCCCTCTAGCACTGCCTCTCCCCTCGCCAGCAAGCTGGGCCCTGCAGATGTCAGGAAAGTAGAGCTCTCTCCTGCATTTCTGGACATCACTTCTTCTGAACCTAGACATAAACTTTGAAGCTGCCACATGGTCTGCAGCACTGACTCACTGGAGCGTAAGATTTACTTCTGCCCAATAACAGAGTAACATTTCTACCAAAGTGAGCCCTTTAACAGAGATTTCATTAGGGAGAAAGGTCACCTCTCTAATTTCCCCTATAAATCCAATAGGACTACAGACAAATCTATTTCTACATCTGAGGAATGGCGTTATAACTTCACTTGAATGTCACAGCAGCACGCACTGTGTGGTAGTACAAACAATGCAGGTGAAAACAGAAAAATTTCCTTCCATCCAAGGTGGTGATTTTCCCTCTATGGTAACAGGTTTTTTTTTTGTGGTTTTTTTTTTGTTTTTTTTTTTTTTTTTTTTTTTTTTTTTTTTTTTTTTTTTTTTTTTTTTTTTTTTTTTTTTTTTTTTTTTTTTTTTTTTTTTTTTTTTTTTTTTTTTTTTTCCCTTTTCTTTTTTTTTTTTTTTTTTTTTTTTTTTTTTTTTTTGTTTTTTTTTTTTTTTTTTTTTTTTTTTTGTTTTGTTTTGTTTTTGTTTTTTTTTGTTTTTTTTTTTTGTCCCCCTCTGCCATTTTATCTCATGGTTTTATACTGCGCAACCTTAGTCATGGAACTGTGGTGGTTTTATTTTGGAAATTCATGTAGGCAGAACAACCTCAGCAAAATTAAAATAGATACATCGATTTGTTAGGGTTGGGAGTAGTGGCTGCTTCTGAATGTTTTCCTGCTAGTGGCTTGTGCTGTCTTCTTGCCTGCCTTTTCTGCAGAACAGCAAGCCCCACGGAAGAGGAAAACAGTTTGTTTCCAGTCAAGAGCATACTGTGCACAAAATCCATGCTGACAAAATCTTGTCTGTTACTCTGTTTGGTGACAGCCTTAAATTTAGGGTGTTGCATTTTGTTTCCTTTGGTAGCTCATGCATGCATTAAAACTATCAGCTTTTATGTTTCTTTTAAAGTTTATAGAAGACAAAATAGCTGCAGGTAGGTCTGTGTACACAGGCTTACTGCAGCCTTGGTAACCCCTCGCTCCCTTGCTCAGGACTTATATTAGCAATCACAGAACAGGCTTAGAGTAAATGGCTGAATTTCTTTCCTCTAAAGGTGCTCACTTCTCAACATACTTAAAGCTTATTTTTAGTTAGGAGACATTATCATATCAGTGATGCTATTAATGTCTGAGCTGTTCAAACCATGACTATTGTTAGTATTTCCCATTAGAGGAATGGAGGTAGTGAATACCAACAATGCAGCCAGAGCCAAATGCAATCAATTACAGACATGGAAATGAAACTCTTATGTCCTGAGGCCTTATCCTTGCTCCTTGGGGGCTCTGCTTTGGCCTAAGAAGTCAGTAAAACAAGACAGCTTGGTCTGAATGCATTGTGGCCTGTGAACAGCCCACACAGCTCCCAGGTGAAAGGGACAGGGCTGCTGGTGCCCATTGCTGCCAGGAGCACCTTCCTGCTCCTCTCATCCCTGCTGAGTGTGGGAGATGCTGTTTAGCACAGGCATCTTAGAAATGGGTGCTGCGGGCTGATTTACTGGAGAGTGAAGCCTCTTCATGCTGTTCACCCTCATTAGTTTTTATTTTAAACACATCTTGTTATGCTAGCCTGACAGTCCTCAAACTCCAGCTTAACTGAACAGGCTGAACTTAATACTGACTTTCTGTTCACTGTATTTTCTTTCTGCTCTTCTTATACATGGAGATAAACTTGTATCCCATTCTCATGTCTGCAGTTCTTCCTCCCTCACACAGCTGTTGAACATCCTTTCAGAAGGCCATTAGATGCCAACTTAATGTTAAAAAGAAGTTATTTAGCAATTGTCCATAATGAGCTCCCAGTCTCAAAACCTCTATAAAGGCAGATAAATGTCATTTACTTGTCTACAAGTTTGGCAGACTGAAGCTCAAGGGTGACGATGTTTAAGGTGTTTCTGGTCCAGCCTGCTCTGATGGAGCTTTCTCAGGTACAGCTGTTGAAGGGGGATGATATTATGATATTTAAAGAGCTTTATCACAAAAATATTCTATTCTATTCTATTCTATTCTATTCTATTCTATTCTATTCTATTCTATTCTATTCTATTCCGTTATATTTTTAAGCTGGGATAGCTCATCAAGTTACAGCCAGGCTTCAAACAGGATCATAGCCAGCGTGTGGGAGATCTTGTCTTAGCTCGTCCTTGCTGTCAGACTGAGTCCAAAGCTTTCAGGGAGGTGCTGTTCATCATCTGCAGAGGAAACCCTACCCTAAGCATTAGAGAGCTAAGAGTGGAAACACCTAAACCCCTCCTCCCAAACACATGCTCTGCCCCTCAGTGTTCAAAGCTCCTGTATGTCTTTATTCTAATGTATTTCAAGGCTTTTAACTAGTAACAATGCAGAAGGTTGTCACAGAAATTAATTAGCCTTCTGGGAGACCTGCATAAGTACTTCTGATGCAGTATTTGATGCAGCAAATTTACAATGGATTATTGCTAATATAAGAGAAGCGATGATGTTTTCTGCTAACTTGGTTACAACTAGCATGGTACTGTATTAATTTACTTCTTAGCTTAGGATGTTTGTAAACTTAGTAGTAAGGATATTTTAATACAAGAGTATTAGTAGGCCAGAGCATATTAGCATTTAATTAACAATAACATTAATATTTCTGTATCTATCATATGGGGATATGAAAGGATAAAGCTGACTCCCAGAATAAAGTATACTTCGCAGCATCGACTGCCAGATATTAACAGTTAGATTAGTTTGATGGATTAAGGTAATGAGAGAGTATGTTATGATGTTGGGGATGGGTTGCCAAAAATAAGGTCCTGGAATCAGTATTTTTGGCCATTGTTCCCACACCAACCAAGTCCTGTGTCTGGAGCTATGTGGTATAGATTTTCTTTCCCGGAGCACTTAGCTCTTTTTCCCTAATAGAGTTGGCTAAATTTCTTTTTTTTACTCTTACTTATTTTTGGGGGGGATGTGCAAGCACACAAGGTTTTCTATAACTTCAATGAGGCTGTTAGCATCAGAAATAGAGAAAGCAACATAACCCAGGAACTTAATTGTCATGCAGGTCTTCAAAATGGTGTTTTCAGAGAGGACATATGAATGGAAAATGGAATGAAAATTCTGCAGCCAGAGAGGGGAGGCTGAGGTCACCAAGTTCAGGATGGATCCTGCAGGCTGTGTTCCTTGTGGGGGTGGTGTGGGGCAGAGGGTCAGGCTGGGACCTCTCAGACCTGTTACTTACCTGCAAGGCAGTTCTTCTAGCTCCTCCCATCCAGCCATTTCGCCTGCTGTGGCTATGACTTTCTAGTTTCTATTAGAGGAAGGTGGCTGCTGTTCACATTCACCAAGGTGAACTTTCTGGTGGCAGGCATTTGTCTTGCCATCAGCCCAGATTTCTTTAATCGGCTTATTTGGTTTTAGTAGGAAAACCTGCTATTCTCTTCATGCTGTACCTAATGTCATGGCTAGGGGGAAGTTATGGACTATGCACTGAGCTGCTGCCCTACCACAGCTGAAAAGGGAGCTCCCCTACCTGAGATGCACCATCTGGAGTGGTCATCTGCTCCTCTGCTGAACTAGTTCACCTAAGTAACAGAAGAATAGCCCTGAGCAGGTAGTAAACACAAACCCCTGCTTGACTGTAGGACAGTGGAGGAGCCACGATGCCCTGGCAGCTGTAAGAGGAGGTATAAGAGGGGACAGGACCTTTTCAGTGGCAGCTGCTACAGATCCACTCGGGCCCAACGATATAACATGACCTTCACATCACTTTCTCTGCAGTGCTTGGCTGAAGTGGCGAGATGCTATTCTCTTCTCCTGACAGGGAAGATAGAGCTTCCCATGAACTGAAGGAATCATCCCTTCAGTTTACTCAGTGGTAGAAATTTTTGAAGCCACATGAACCTGTGTGTGGCTGGCCCCAGGGCTATTTAGTAAACAACCAGCTGTCAGCACATGTCACAGGCTTCAAAGCCAGACAGAAATCCCCCCATCTATGTATGTAGGCACTCAGAGAGCTGTCAGAACAGATTAATCTTTGTTTGTTACCTGTCTAGATACTACGTTTTCAGGCCTTCTTGGAAGACTGTCATCAATTAAAAAGAAAAAAAAGCAAAGAGACCACAGAGTTCAATTATCATGTTTCCCTTCCCTCTTGCTTGTGAGGAAGAAGTGAATGGGCTTTGTGAGAGAAGCCAGCAGAGACAGTCAATAGTAAGGAAACCCTGCAGAGAAAATAGTGTGCACCCCTCAAGTGTATGTGGGGCACAGCCCCAAGGCAGCTGTTCTGACTGGCAAGTCAAGTACTCAGAGAATGCTCTGGCAAGCTTTGGTGGCCAGGTGACTGTCTCAGCCACTTCTATTGACACTCCAGCAAACTCTCCAAATGAACCACCAGCCACATTTACAGCCCTTCATAGGTGAGCAGACAGATTATTTGAATTTGAACTGTGGGTGTTTTTCAGGTCAGAAGCATTCTGGTACTTTTGTTCTATTTCTTGATTTGCATTTAAAACACACCTTGTTTTGTGCTTTGCTTGGTATAGTATCAACTATCACAAGATGAAGCCTGTTCTCACCTCCGTCTGACAGACTGTTCATTCACAGTGGAGAATTCCCCAAGTTTGGAGACTCACCTGCTGCTGCTGGGTGTACTGAGTCTGGCTGGGATGGAGCCTGTGGGGTGCTGTGCTTTGGACTGGGGACTAAAGAAGTTGATAACTCACCAGCAGTGGCTACTGCTAAACTAGCTGCACTGTGCTAAGGTCTTTTCTCTTTCTCATTCTTTCCCCACAGCTGGGAGTGGGCAAGAAGCTGGGAGAGGCACAGCTGGGACAGCTGACCCCACCTGGCCAAAGGGATATCCCATACATATTGTGTCAGCAGCAAAGGCTCAGGGAAAAGGAGGAAGGGAATAACTGACTAGTGAAGTAACCATCATGCATGCTGAGGCCATGCTTTCCAGGAAGTGGCTAAATGTCTGCCTGCCAATGGGAAATAGTGAATTAATTCCTTATTTTGCTTTGTTTTCACACACAGCTTTTGCTTTCCCTATAAAACTGATTTTAGCTTGATCCACAAGTTTGTGGGCTGCAGATGACCCAGCACACCAGGTCAGGAAAAATATGAGCTAAATTGGAACGAACTACATGAATCAGACTCCGTGGATAATAAATCTTTTCTTCTTTTTAGGAAAATGCTTTGGGTGTGCCTTTAGAAAAACATTAAATTGAACATGTAACACAGACTGTAAACACTATAACAGGGAGTCACTCAGAGAGGGCTCTGGGTAAGATAAGACATTGACCATTGAAAATATTTAACTCCTCTGCACTGTACCATGTGGTCATTGCTTTCGGCCATTATTCCTTTAAATAATGAGTCTTTGAGGTGTCTTTAATTTGTCTTTATTCTTAAGTCAAACAATATCATCACTGAATTGAAGAACGAGGTTACTGGTTGAAATACAAGTGCAGTGTGAGACAAATATGGAAGATAACACTTTGCAAATAAATTAATACAGAATAATTGTCTTTGCATAGTTCAGAAGTGAAAAGTAGGCGGCAGCAGTGCGCACGTGCTGTGAACTGACACACACCACCACAAAAACCCAAGTTCCTAGACGAACTCTTGCAGCTGCAAAGAAAACAAACCAAACCAAAAATACCTCAAACCTTAGAGAGCACTAACTATTTAAAACCAGGCAGAAAGGGAACTAATAAGCTTTTTTTTCTTTTTCTTTTTTTTTTTCCTTAACAGACCATGCTGCAGAAAGAGTGTTTTCTCCATGGACAGAGGTGCTTTTAGATAATCTGCCTTGGCATCCCATAGCCTGTCATACCCGACTGTGATGCTCCTTTGTTGCTGCCCATCTGAAGGCCTATTACGTTCTGTCCCTGCCGAAGCTGCTCCTCTGAAAATCCTCGTCGATTCTGCTGTGCTTTCCTGTCCAGATACACACACAAAAAAGCAACATACATACATACCACCATTCTGTGTAGGATCATGAAATCATACAGGGATCATGAAAATCAATCTGAAATTGGCTCATGTCCCTTTTAACGCAATATGTCATTTGCACCATCCCATGTGCTGGACAATACTGGCTGGGCTAATTGCTTTCCAGTAATTAGTCCTACAACACTTTAGACTTCCACTATCCCAGTTATTCCAGAACCCCAAGAGACTTCCCCAGCAGCTGTGACAGGTAAAATATTCATGCAGTGTTGTAAATAAAACACAAAATAGGGTGAATTTGTGTTGAGCCCTATAGCTCTTAACAGCTGTAGTCCATGGGGTCTGATCAATGAGACACTTACCTGTGCTGTACTACAAGTCAGTACCCATCTAGAGCAACAGTACAAATTGGTATAATTTAACTCAGTGGAGTAAATAAAAGATGAGTGTACCCAGAGCAGCAGTGGGTCAGAGAAGGGACTTGCTCATTTTTGCAGAGGGGACATTGGTTGTCTGCAGGACAGAACATTTGCTTGGTTGCCATTTCCATATCTCTCACCTCCTAAGCAATAGACTTTGCCCATTGCACCTGTGTCTTAACTGTATGACAGTCATTTATCTTCTGTCAAAACATACTGACCACTTTTGTTCAGCGTCCCTGGTCTCAAAAGACCTTTGGATCAATGAACCTTTGTTGGAGCATAAAAGGAGGCTTTTTCTCCCTGAAAATAGCACTGAAGGCCAAAGTGGCAGCTAAGAAGGACAAAAGTTTGCACTTTGCTGCCTCTCAAGAAACTGTTCATCTTGGATTCATGTTTCATTTACACAAGGTGGGGAAAACAAGCGATTTACAATGGAGAAGGATCAGTCTGTTGCTATGAAATGAGCCATATGAATCAGCAGAGCCCCAGACTGAGGGAGGCTTTCCATCTACCAGACCCTACTCCCATGCAGGTAGAATCTATTTCCCTGCTGTGTCTGTTTGTCCTGTGATCAGGTTACAGGTTACACTGCAATATGTCATCGAGTTACAGTTCCCCTTTTCTTCCCCACCCCACCACCAGATGAGAATACTAGATTAGGTACCTGCTGTGATTGAAAACCATCAACACGATCCTCTCTGTGAGGGTCAGATCCTGCACTGTGCTGAGAACCCTGGCTCAAGTCCAAAAAAGCACTTAAACTCTCTGCTAGGCTCAGGGTGTTCAGGACATTGCAGGAGACGAACTCATGTCCATGGGAAAGCCCAGCAAAGCAGAAGGGGGAGAAAGATCCAGAGGACACCAGGACTGACCAGTCGTTTTTCAGAATGAGTCTTCAAGTGGTGAAGTATAGACTAGTAAGAGAGCTTATAGAGGCCCATCACAGGCTCTCAGATCCCACAACTCTTGCCAGAAAGTTCACTCTTTTGGGGGAGGCACACAGAACCGCAGTGCCTCAGAAAGCAGGCCACTCTCACTGCTGCTTAATTTCTTTTCCAGAATACTTACACAGGCACCAAACTACTTCCAGGATCTCCAGGAGAGGATGTTTTTAGAACTACTCCTATTACCTAGTTGAATCTCAGGTTCATTGTGTCTGCCTCTATTTTAATTAAAAAACCAGGAAAGCATTCTACAGTTCTTTTCTCTTTCCTCCTAGAATTTTTAGCTATGTTGATGAGTACTTCCACAGAAAGTCAAAAAGTAATTAAAAAGGAAAAAAACCCGAGAACTACAAAGAAGAAATAAAAGGAGAGACTAAAGGATAGACTGGATATGCTAATAAAATTTGATTACATATACAGCTTGGATCATATAGTATTATTTTTACCATCATAAGCCCCACATTTAGTATATGATGGTCTTACAGATAACATGTACAAGATTTGTTTTTAGGTGGGTGGAAATGGCCTTAATTGAGAGTAAGAAAAGAGGTGAAGGGAGGTCTACTCACCCTCCATGTCTCACACTATGTCAAGTTCTGTTTGGCCTGTCTGGCATCACTCTTACCTACCTGAGCCCACCAGATCTGTCAACTTTTTGTGCCAGCTTTACACCAGTGCTTGTGTTTGCCAAGCCACAGGATAACAAACAGCTGTGGATCCATGAACCTTGCTAAGGCATGCAAGGAAGGGGGGATCAGTCTGATGGCACTGGGTACGTGAGACGCTGGCAATGGAAAGTTAAATGGCTTAGCTCAAGTGTGGCATTATCCTAATCACTGTAGATCCCTGCATAGATACTCTTATGCCATTTGATATTGGTCTCTCAATTTAACTTAAGGCGATTAAGAATCAGCCTGAAAGCCCTGAATTATGAGTAACACTGGGTGGCAGTGAGGGGGCTTGGGCTGCCCGAAGGGATAGGGAAGCTACTCAGAAAGCAGTTCCTGACTGGCAACGTGCCCTAACACCAGCTTTCCTTAAGGCAGTGGCTATAACATGATATTTCACAGGGATTGCAAGAGATATGGATTGGCTATCCAAGCAGTACAGGCTGGACAGACAGCCAGAGGAGAAGGGAGGTGATCACATCTTCATCCATGCCAACGAAAACTGTTCCCACCCACAATTAAGAGTCCAGATGAAAATTAATTTTTCCATGTGGGACTTTGTTTTAGTTACATAAAACAAATAAGTCTGTCTGGGGTCATAGTGATTTCATGTCTGGTTTATATTAAAGAATGTAACTGGATTTGAAATCAATTTTAAACCTAATTATATTCCATAAATATAAATCTATTTGTGCAGTGTATTAAGTTAATGTAACCTGATTTCATATAAACAATGCATAGGAGTTTGAATTTATTCACCTAAAATTCAAATCTCAGATTCAGTTTAACCAGCTCAGGGTTTAAGACAAACAAAGTGAAGTTTGTTTTATTTTTGCTGAACCTCACTTAGACATCAGAAAACTCAAGGAAAGAAAAGACAAGCAGTCAGCACTCTTTTTGCTAACCTGCCTTCAACATTTCTGTGTAAGAAATACTCTGGGATGGCAGAAACTCATGTCAATAATATGCCTGTGGGGCAGGAGAGTAACTGTGGGAGGATTTCCTTTTCTTCCTGTCCCTGCTTTACAGCCTCCCTAGCCAAAACAAATGGAATTTCAGAACAAATAAACAGCTTTGCCAAGACAGAAAATTCTTCACCGATAGGTGGTGCTCCCCAAGAAAAAAGAAACCTATGAAATTAAATCTTTTTTGGTTTGATGAAGAAAGGAAAGAGACTTCATGCCTTCTCTTTGCTCAGTAAAGGGGTCACTACATGGGGGTTCACAGACATCCATAACAGCCTTGTCTTCATCAGTCTTTCTGTCTGCTGTCTGATGTGAGAGAGCAAATCTGATGACAAATGTACACTTTTCCTGCTTCCCTTCTGTAACCTCCAGAGAGAAAAACCTCCCTATTACAAGGAAACTTGGGAAGTATTTTTCCCTTCCTTTCCCAATAAATTTCCTTAAAGCCTAAAGGTGGATGATATTACCAGCTTCCCAGGGAAGACAGCTCTGAGCAGCTGTGCTCTGGATTTTACCTGTGGAACCAGGATGGATCTCCCTTGTAGCAGCCGTCATCCTTGGTGACCGCCAAACTGCCCAAAGCCATTAAGGTTCTCTGCACTGCTGCCATGTCCTTCCCTAGAAATCCAGACAGTGAAATTAATATAGAAAATCCTTGCACAACAAATAGCTTGGCACACTGAAAAGCAGTTTTATCCGATGTATTAACTAACTCCCTCAGGTCCCTGAAGATGCGCATTAATAGAATTATAAATGCTATTTTACCATTGCTGAAATGAAAGTACTGACATGCAAGAGCTTATTAAAAGTCAACAAAGGGATAGAGTCAAATTAAAACTTAATTTTTCAGACATTTCTAGGTTTCCAGGCCTTTGATTACTTTAATGCCTTCCCCCATGCCATTTTAAGTCTGTAGAATCCCTTTGACAAAATTTCCTCCTAAGGAGAGATTACTTTGGTATACAAATAATGGTAATATACTCAGTAAAATGCGGCTGAAGGAGAATAGTGTGTTAAATAACAGTGCTGTGTCTCAGTTTGTTCAGAGCAAGTTTGATCCCTGTGCTAACAGAGCTCACAGCAGTTCTGGGAGTTCCAGCACAGATAACTTCTATCAGTCCTTCCCAAATTAACCATCAAAGCACCTCCCTAATCCGTCCTACTTACTACGACGCTATTCAGTTTCATACCTTTAGTTCTTCCCATTTGGTCCACTATTTTTCCACGTTCTCCCTGTTACTTCATTCCTCAGTTCAAAAAGCCAGAGCTTGTCTCATCTTTAGCCAAATGAAAGTTACATAACTCATTACCCAGTCTAGACATGCTACCTTTCGGAATACTTTCTTGCAAAAATAAGTTGCAGCAGGTATTCCCAATTGTGTGAGGTGGTAAGTTATTGGAAATCTCCCTTTTCCTTCTCCCTTATGAAATCCTTCCATAAGGATTTCTGTGACTCCCCTCTCTTCTTTCAATCCAGTTCTTCCTCTTTCCTGAAGCAATGTATCTAGTTAACAGATCTGATTCTGGATCTTCACATGTGAAAACAAGCAATTCAGAAAAAAAGAGATACCAGAGACATGATGATAACAGAATTCAGAAATATCTCCAGTGGACCAATATTAATGAACACCACTGTAGATGAGATGGAGTGTAGAGGGAAGGGAGCGGTGCACACCCTGTGTTTATGTGGTGCACCACCCTGATTACAGACAGATGCAGTTCAGGGCTCTGTAACACAGTGGCTGAGCTGAGGACAGAACCCTGAAGCTGAAAGCATCAATCAGCTTCCAGCTGTGGCTGTCATACAGACTACTAAGGTTTATAAAAATCCTATCTGCAGGTGACCATTTGCTCAGAAAATAAATTGTCAGCCATCCAGAATGGATGAATTTTGCTGTATTTAAGGCAAACTGCATCAGATGGGGTCCTTGCTTGGGAGGGTGGCTGCAGAGCCGACATCCCCCACGCGCACATCCACAGGCGCACACGGAGGGGCACGAGGCAGGAACCCTCAGAGCTCCTCGGAGCAGCAGATGTACCATATGCTGTAACAGATGCCACAGACAACGTCCTTGGGATGCCTCCCATATAACAGGAGTGCAGTGACTGCCTGGAATGAAAAGGGATGTGGAGAAGGATTTAAAAGTGAATCAGCTGAATAATGACGGCAAGCGAAGAAAAAAAGCAAAAGGAACAAAAGACAGGCAGTGAAATATGATGATCAGCCTTGCAGAGCCATCTGGCAGCCCCCCCCACGCTCTGTGCTCAGCTCTGCTTTATTTGTCAGTGACGAGTGGGAGATGCTGCAGGGGAAAAACTGAGTGAGTGGGAGCTGAATGACACGTGATAAAACAAAGCCACGGCCATGGCTCTGCTCTGCAGAGACTCCTTGCTGCATACGAGGAGTGCTGTGGGTGAGGGAAGACCTGAATCCAAATGGTCTTGTGTCACTTGCCCTCTTCCAGCAAAGGATACAAGGGCATCGATGGTCAGCATTTAAAAAAACCCAACAAAACAAAAACAAAAACAAAAACAAAAAAACCAACAAACAAACAAACAAAAAACCTAGGGAAAAACTTTAAATTTCCAGTGCAGTCACCTGACAGAAGGGATCATACACCTCCTCTGAAGCCAGGTTTGACTCTGGTATTGCAGCAAATTGTAGTCACTGCCTTCCCTCAGCTCCAGTACTTGTTTATTGACAGCCATGTGGGCTGCCCACCTGGCCCACAGCTTCAGCCTCTCTGCAGGGACCCACACCGATGACACTCTTGCATCTCAGTGTCCTCTGCAGTGTGCTTTGAATAGCACAGCCTTGAGAGGAACTTGGCACTGTTCTTAAAACAAGGAGGAAGGGGATCTCTGCTCACTTCTTGTGTGAAGTCTTTCTCTTTAGGGGAAACCTATCTGGAAGGACCTCTTCTCCAGGTCCAGAAAGGGGAAGGTTCAACACAAAGATGGAGAACTGTTCTGCAGAGTATTCCTGAAATGCTTTTTTTGTAAATGTTGAACAAATACCCAGGGGTGCAGCTGCCTCTTGCCTGCCTGGAAATATACCAAGGAGGGATCTGTAAAAGGCAGAGAACATATCTTGGGCGTGGATCAGGGAAAGCTGCTCAGCACAGTACATTTATGCAAGAAAGGGCTAAAAGAGAGGTGATACTTCTCCTGGATCAAGAAGCCACAGAGATGAAGAAAAATGCAACAGATGGACTGAGTAAGTTTGAAACAGCCAACAGCAGATCGTATCCTAAAACATTTTCATTAATCATTGCTAAGAATTTCAAAGCAAAAGCTCATGGAAAACAATTAGTGCCAGGGAAAAGCTGTTTCTCAGTCACACGCTTTCTTTCCCTATAAACATACATTGACATCTCTCTTTCTAAAGAGGTTATGGTGTCAAGTGTAGGAGTGCTGCAATTATGAAACAGTGAAAAAGAGGCTGTCCTTTCTGCCCAGCTAATGCAGCCCTGTTCAGACAATTCAGCCCTGAAGCAGCACAGATGCCAGAGGTCGGAGTTACAGTGAGACACAAAGAGCTTGCAGTGCCTCACTGCTGGAGAGAGACGTAACTGTTTCATCCCAGCACTGAAATGAGCAGCAGGAAGGAAGAAAAGGGAGTGGGAAAGTGAGGAGTCACAGATTAGCTTTGGGAAGTCTTAAAATAACAGTGAAGAAAAGCCTTGTATGTCTTCCTCCTAGGTTGCAAGTTGTATTTTGACTTCCTGTCCTCTAGAAGTTACTACCTTTTTACATAAAGGTAGATTGCATGAGAAAAAGACTGAAACTGGAAGAAACTGAAGACTGAACTGGAAGAAAAAATCCTGTCCTTGTGCCCAGAAATACAGATTTGTCAAGCCAATCTGGAGCTCTGAGACCATTACAGATCCCAGTAACTCCAGCTGTAAGTATCTCCTTTCCCTCTAACCCATTCACGAAGAGCTCCCTAGTCTTTCGTTCCTCCAGCTGTCCTTCAGAGGAGTGATCTCTTCCACATATCCCGACTGCTTGTGAAAACAGACCCCGCTTTTTTCTCTCAAAGTATACTCCTACACAAACTATGCTGGCCAGCTTTCTCAGTGGATTGTTTTCCTCTTTCCACTGTTTGATTCTCATGGAAGATTTTTGACCCTTTCATACGTGCCTTTCAGTACTCTGCAGCTGTCTTTGCTCTGAGTGCTCAACCAAAGCATTGCATCACCTTGTCCAGGGAGATGCAGGATATACAGTGTGTTTGATTAGAGCACCAGGATGGGACGCACCACCAGAGAAGTGGGCAAAACCAGCCCCATGAATGCACAAATGACTCAACTCTTCAGCAAATAAAACAAGCAGTTTCCATTTCGAGCATAGGATGGAGACAGACTTCACCTGTCTTACTGTAAAACCACAGGAGCACCCTGAATTTTTTTGCTGTTGCCATAGTGACCTCTCTTAAAAGACTGTCTCCTTAGAGAAAGAAGCTCAGCTAACATGGTATGAAGCAGTGAATTTTGTTCCTCACTAGTCATAAATGAACGTTCATAAGCTTCACAGAGGCATATATGCTCCTGGGAATGCATTTCTTAGCTCCAATTTAAGCTTGCTCATAATTTGAAAACTGCAATAAAATTTTGCCATCAGAAAATCAGGGTTTTCCATATTCTTATTAGGAGCTATTTACTTTGAATAATTAGCAGAGAGAACAGTTGTTTTATTAGGTCTGTGGATTTCTATCAGAATGATGGGGGTTTTGGATAACACATGAGCTTGGAAAGGTTCCGTTATGCCCTCAGGGTAATATAAATCCCTCAGAGGAAATAATGCAGCACTGGAAGAACATGGTAATGAGGTAAGGCAAACAGAAACAAAAGATAATTACATTAGAGAATATGCCTAGACAAAATGCACATCAAAGCAAAGTAAAATGAAGACTGTAAACTGACTTTCAGTTTATTATTTTTACCTTCCCATAAATCCACTGTCTGGAAAATATCTGTTGTTCTTACTCCGTAGATTTCAGCAGCTTTTAAGAACTGAGATATTTGTTCCATCTGCTTGAAAGCCATTTTTGATTCAGAGATCTTTGCAATAGGCTCATTTCCCTTTGGATGCAAACTGTTTATTAACTTGCATAACAGCTGAGAGATAAAGACAGAAACAAAATTAGAAAGTGGGCACCAAACTAGAAGGCAATTTCTGCACATGAAATGATGCTGCATAATGCTTTTGACCTGGCCAGTTTCTGTCATGGACATAATTTCTTCAGTTAAAAACAAAGAAGTGAATTGATAATAATCAAAGTGTATTAGAAAAGCATTAAAGCTTTCATTAACTGAGGCAATAGCATAACCGTATAAATCCTAATCTACTAGAAACAACAAAGCAATCACTGGTAGAGGTTATATAACAACTGACAGAGAAGAAGCCTCATGCCCAAGCCAAAAAATAAGCAATGTCAATTGAAATGTTGTTAGAGTCACTTTGGCAGAGATTCAGTGATTAGCATAATCTTACAGCCACTGCAAACAGCAGCATCAGCCTGTTGTTCAATAAACCAGTGGAATACAATGTTTTAGCTACAGAATTATTCCCAAGAAGACAGTTATGACACAATCCTATCCTTCAAATTTGCTATATCTCTTCCTCTTTCCTTGTCAACACTGATTATTTTTTAAAGAGAAAAGTATACATCTGGTTTTAAAACCGATCTCATTTAACTGCATGAGAAAAGATGCTGAAGGAATGAGTCATACTTATATATAAAACATGCATGACTCATAAGAATCATAAATATTGTACTGATCCCAGTGCACTAGTAGGATAATTTAGCTTTTGAGATTAACAGTCTTGGTCAAAAGGAAATAAAACAGATACTAAGATACATATTTCTGCACTGACCTTGAGCTCTGACCAGTTTATCTAAATGAAGACAGAAGAAGACAGGGGCACCGTGCATATAAACACTTGAAAGTGTGTAACTGGACAAAACACTTACCGTTCCATCCATCAACCAGGTCTGAAAATGTTGCCTTCCAGGAGGAGGGTGCTCTATCTGTTCTCCACACTGTACAATAATCCAGTTCACCAGCCTAGACTCTAATTCCGGATCGTATTTCTGTTCAATCTTTTCCTGAACTTCTCGGCTTAAGCCATAGCTTGGTCCTCTGTTAGCCATCTCTGGAAACAACGTAGAACTTACTGAGTGGGCAGAGTCCTAGTCTACACCTTTGAAGTATGCACAGGAAAATTAAAGAATAAAAGAGTGAGCAGCCTGCCCTAAATGTTAGGCAGTTGAACAGATGTTCATCAACACTGAAAGTAACTGTATGGCATCGGTTATAGCTGTTCCATAGAACAGGGGAGGGATCAGTGAGGGAATATCCTTTTCCAAAAGCACACATCAGCTACAACATCTTTTTTAAAAGGAAGGGAAAAACAGCAGTCCCCCCTGCCCAACCACAAAAACAGAAGAAAAGCAAGATTTAAAACACAGTAGGTTTCAAAGAAAGGCTTCTACTATGTTTACAGAGAATACAATAGGGTTGTCAGATCAACGTTACAGCTGCCTGCAAATCCAAAAGCACTTTAAAATTGCCTACCTAATACTTGCTAATAAGAAGAAGGTTGTGCATGAGAGCTCAAGCAATCCGATTAGAGATGCAGTCGGTCTTCCTCAGCAGAGATGCAAGGATGGATATCCAGAGATCTGCACACCGAAAATGCGAAGATGAATTTAAGAGACGAAGGCTGCCACAATGCCCTGCTGCTGCTGCAGCATCGTGGTTTGAAGAACAGTGTATTGATTTGATTTTCCTCACATATGAGGAGGGTCAGAGCAGGGGCGTTGCTAAGAGCCATTAAAGAGACCTGCCTCCTCAGTCACAGCCCGGGGATCCTGTTTGTCTCGCCCATCTGTGGTCTGTTTTCAAGCATCTTTCCTCAGCCTTGCGCTGCTCACGCCGCCGGCTCAGATCTACTCCACCTAGTCTGCATCAACCCAAACTGCACCAAGCATCCCAGTGACAGATAGGCAGAAATACAAATAGAGGCACTGTGTTACATGAAGGTGACAGAAATTACCACACATCTAGTTTACTTTTAATCATAAGCCAGAAACAACCTCTTTTTCTCCCTGTTGTGCATCTTGATGATAACAGGCTGAGAGTGTAACAAATATTTTATCCTCTTCCCTGTTCAAATGCTGATAAAAAGTTTGAACATGGGAACAATATGATGACAAGTGAAGGAAGAGAAGGCAGGTAGTAGAATATTATTATCACCCTATCATCAGTATATATTAGGCTATCAAATAGTGGAATGGTGTCCTGAAAAACAAACCACTAAAACCAAGGTGAAATCACTGAAAATTACCAAATCTACTATAAAGCACAAGAATTTTACTTTCTGCTGGTATGAGTCAGCTAACCTCCAGTGATAGGAAGGGACCTATGCCCACGTACAGGCATTTAAATTTTGATTATACCACTCATACATTGTGGAAGGGGAGAGAAGAGTTAAGACGAGACTTTTCCTGCAGTCTGATTTAATCCTATATTATATAAAATCACTTTTGCTTCTTTCTGAGTTATACAAGGATTTGTCAAATGTCTTTTATTTATGCTGTATTATCCACTCTGGTATGAAATAGTTTCCTTTTGGCAAATGATTAATGTTCGGCTTGATATGCAAGGAGGTTGATAAACCCAAGGTGGACACACAATCAGTTTGGCCAACAAAAGTCCTTCTGCTGCATTCAGAAAGGAAAAAAAAAGGGGAAAAGAAATACAGTTCCTTGTACATCTGTTTCATAATGGGCTCTTCATCCATTACTTTCTCATTTTAAGATTCTGAATTCTCAGACTTACACTGCTTCTGATGCTGCTGGGCTTGAACAGACGCAAGAGATGAAAAATTTAATAGATGACCTAATTTATTGTTGTCCTCCACAGGCATTTCATTTAGTGCTTTCTCTTCTCTGCACTGGTAGTTTTAAACCCCTATGCAACACTTGGTTACATAACTCAGAGCATGCTACGTGACAGGGCCACCACTTGAGCACTTTCCGTCTCAGTGAGCACGGGGCTGAAGGCACAGCGGATGCGCAGGAACCCAGGCTTCAAGCCCCGCCTGGAGATCAGAGAAGGAGCAGGCTGCAGCTGCAACAGGAAGAGGCAGAGTATGAATCTGACATCCTTTCCCTTCAAGCAGCTGTTAGGGGCTGGGCTTCACACTCTTTGGCCAGTCCCACAAAGAATAAGCTTTATTTTGCACTTTCCAATCTTTTTGTTTTCTTCTGTTTAGAAGGGAGCTACCTAGGGTGCTCAGTGCTCACTGGCAACAAGATTTCATGAGAGTCACCTACCTTGGCATCAGCCTCTGACTCTGTTTCCTAACTTGGGGGCAGGGATGAGTAATTTAACTCTCCTAAGCTGCAGAGCAGAGGTCTCCCCCTTCACAGATGTTGGCTATGCAACCTGTTCTCGAGGGACCGTTCCACATTGGGAAAGCTGAAAAGCTTGTCCATCAATATCAATTTTTAATAAGGCTTTGAAAAACTGCAAAACTGCAGAGGATTGGAAAAATGCCAGCTCCCCACCAATATTTTCCAAAATACCCCCAAACAAATCATAAGCCTGCTTTCTGTGCCATCAATCCTGGGGAAAACAATGGATTTTTTTTTTTTTTTTTAAGTGATAACGTTGATGCAATTTACTAAAAGCTCTGTAATATATTAGAGTTGGCTACTCCATGACATGTTGATTAGGGAACTAAACCAATTCTGAAACAACATGACACGTTAGAGAGATTAAAGCTGGCTAACTAGTAGGTCCTGTAATATGACAGTAACTGCAAAAATCATTAATGATAGTGTATATTTTATTCAGTTTGTAAAAGAATATGTTCCCAGGCCTGAACTACATAATGTTATTAGAAGTCACAAAAAAACCCCCAGGCTCCTAAGAAGATCCCAGCTCACATGAGTAAGCAAAAAAGATAAAGAAACCTCCTTGAAAGCAGTCTACTTGGAAGCAGACAAAAAAGTGTTTTATTGCAGCCAAAGTCCAGGCATCATTGAAAAAGTACTTCTAAGAATGCAACACTCTGTCCTATGACAAAACAGATGTTAAAAACATGCAGAGGATGATGAAGATAAGATAGTGGGTAAGACACTATGATTGAAGGGCTTGGCTGAATAAAATATGGGAGGTGCACCAACAGCAGTGGGAATATCATATCCAGTTATGACAATTAGTCTTTATAAAAAGGGGTGGAAGAGTGAAGTAAATTCAAATAGTGATTCCAGTAACCGGAGGATTGAAAATTAGAGCTTTTCCAGTAATCACTTCAGAAGGATTATCTGTTTATCTCACCAAAACCAGAAGTGAAGAAATGGCAAGCATATATGCCTACAAGTTAAAGAAAAAACGAAGGAGCTCAAGTTCTTTATGTCAGACACAGGCAGATTAAATCCTGATGGTTAGAAATGTGATGTGGAAGAAAGGGGCAGGTTTACAGCACAAAGGTACTACCATTAGAACATTTCACCTATTGCTTCTAATGGATTTTGTCCTCTTATTTTTCTTGGCAACACAAGACTGGAATTCATGACTAAAAAATAGAGATGAAGCTTGAATAACTGAAGTAGCATTTCGTGCCTGTAAGCGCCATGACTCACCTTATGCTCTCAGATAATCACAATATTATCCTATAAATTTAAAAAATCTTTGTAAGCCTTTAAACAAATGCTGCCAAAACCAATAACAAAACTGACATTAACTAGCTCACTACCCACGTGTAGATCCAGGGTGACTTGATAGCTTTCAATGTCTTCCAACTAGAATACAGAAGGAAAAGTAAAACTTATCCTACGACAGAGCAATCCTTAACCTTTGTCAGATTCACTGTTTGGCAATTCATTCCTTAGAAAGAACCTGGTATTTCAGCTATCCCAAGCACGATCCTACAAAGTATGGTGGGTTGAATCCCCATCAGACAAAGCTATCCAGAAATAACTGGAAAGTCCAGGCTCCATTTCCCTGGTATGCCATTGTACAATAATGGACCTTTCATTATTAAATTTAAAATTAAAGAAACCCAAAACAAAAAGAGGGTGTTTTCCAAAACTTTAAGTTTACAGCACCTCCCTTCATAAGGAAGCATCTGAAGGCTGCTCAAAGATCCTGCCTGCTTGCATGTCTATGTGTGATTTCAGGTTTTCGAGAATTGCAGAGAGGATGCTCAGGTCCAGTACGAGCTCAGTTCAAGTACAGGGCCTTTTCCAGGGAGCTTCAAGCTAGGCAAGTGCTCTGCAGAGCCTTGGTTTTATGCATGGCCTTGCTTTGTCATAAGATACCTGGAGATATTCTACACAAGGGAACGAGTCATACTAGGGGAAAAAGGTAGTACTGGAATATTGCCCTCTTTTTAACTGTGCAAAAACAGGTGGCAGAGTTATCAGAACCAGGGGACAACATTAATTTTAGAAATTCTAACTTCCCTGTTATTTTGAAATCTACAATCTAGAGATCCTCAAAGACAAAAAGTGCTAACTTAAGCAAGTACCTTCCCTTCCACCTGCAAAAAGGTTTGTTTGCCAGCTCTGAAGATGTTACGCCCTAAACCAGGGCATACTTTGAACACCTCAAATTTGGGTTTAAAAGAAAAGTAATTCAGGAAAGAAAGACATTTCCTATTTGTGTGCCAAAAGAGAATGTACCAATACTCCAGCCTGCAGAACAAGGCAGTTCCTAAGGCTGCCATGAACAGAAGTGTTTCTGGAATTTGTAAATCACTGACCACCTTCCAAGCACCTTGCCAGCAGAAACAGTTACCACTTAGCACTGGAAACCAATTCCTGTGGATATAATTATCAGCATTCCCACTATTCAAGATGACCTTGGAGGCAAATTGTGCATTTGAATTCTCAGGACCTCTTAAGTTTTGTGCTGGATTAACAGACTCTCTTGAAAGAAACCCAAAAGGTTGCATATCAATTGCTTATCTGTTCCCAACTAAAACAGTACCTCCTGAGAACTACTTTGGTTTGAAAATTACACATTGCAATACACATTCACCAGTAGAAGAGAAGGGAAATAACATCTTTATTTCACTGAAACAAAGGTCAAAACAGACAGCAAAATTTACAAAGAAACCTCCCCCACCCCCCCAAAAGACCAAACTCTCTAACTACATAAATGCTGCTTCCCATGGTTAGGGATTTAGCTTTGCTGTGAGGAACTTTTTCAAGAGCTACTGTCCTAAGGACTAGCACACTCTGGCACACTTTCTGCCAGCAAGCCATAACCAATTAAACCCCAAACCCGAGGATTCTTGTAAGGACAAGATACGATCCTAGGTAGCCTTCAGGGACTGCTTTTCCCAGGCTAAAGTCTGGGCAGGTCACTTGCATCACTCCAACCCCTAAGCGTGCTACTGTTCAGCAGACCTTTGCCACTGGCACGAGCACCTGCTTCCACCCCAGCAGGCAGCAGTGACCTTCTCATGTTGCCACGTGGGAGGCAAGTGGACAGCATGGTGCAGATCAGAAGGCCCAAAAAGAACACAACCTTTCACGTGCTAGCCTAGAAACATTTCCAATATGTATTTTAATTTCAAAACCAAATGACTGGAAGTTTTAGGAGCTGTCATTTGCTTTTCCTTCCAAATATAAATGCAGAGCTGCCTGAAGCTCCTTGCCAGACACAAATCAAGAGATTGTATCAGGTTGAGAATGTGTCTACCTGTGAGCTGCAATTACTGCATCGTATGGAGAATGCCCATTTCTCTTTAATGGAAAAGAAGCACTGGACCACATAACATACATATGCAGGACTTGAAAGAGAAATACAAGGTCAAGCCTACAACCAGAGTGCAGTAAGTCCTGTAATTTAGATTTACGCATTACATGACCAAAGCTGTAACATTTTTCTAAGCAAACATATATTGAAGAGAGATGAGGTGCTACAGTCACAAAGTAAATCTGAGCTGTAAAAACTGACCAACAAGCAGTAAATCTGTGAGCAGAGCACTTCTGTCCTTCACCTCTGCCTCTCTTTCCCAGCAGTAATCTCTTCCCTTAGAAAACACCTGCCAGGAGCAAAGTGCCATGGACACGGGCATTAAAACCTCATGCTCAGCAAGCCGGCTGCTATTTAACGTAATGGCTGAGTTCCCTCCGCCTTTCCTGTCCCTGCTGGGCTTGGGAACAAACTTAGAAGGGTGAGAGTGCACCCTTGATGTTTGGTGTTTCTGTCAGCATTCCTTACGCAGCTGAGGAATTTTCACCAAGCCTTGGTGAAATTTTACATTCATACACATCTTAATGAATTTGGTCATCAGCATAAAACAGAGAGATTGCTCATCTCAGAGACAAGTCAAACACAGAACCCTTCCCAGGAAGCCTTTAGTATAGTGTAACTTTTCAGCACTTAAAAAACTAAAAAATACGAAAGTGTAAGGTAGGTCTCTTTGTAACAGCACAACTGAGTAACTTAGAAAATAAGTTGAAATCTCATTATTCCCCAGGACACGATTTTCCCTCCCACTTGTCTGGGGTTTTTTCCTGCAGCAGAGGAGACAGAAATGACAAGCACAAACCTAATGTAGAAACTCTGATCACAGCACTGGTTCAGAAAATGTTGCAACTCTGTATTGCAGCATGACTGGAGTATTGGAGATACTTGAGCAGCTGCAGACAAATCACTGGTTGAATGTTTCTCTCTAAGCACGTTTTAATTTGGTATGAAAAGCATGGTACCATAAATCTTTTAGCCCCATTGAATAACAGCATGTCCAAGAGAGCATGTAACCAAAATTAACATAAAAATGAAACAGCAGGAGGTGGTTCTTCTAAGGCCTATCCAGCTAGGCTTTTTTTGTGAACACTGACTTGTTTGCATTTAGTGTTGATGCAACAGAAAATAGCTTAGCTAAACTGAAACTACATGAAACACTTAACACCAATTAAGTTAAAAAACCCCCCAAAACCAAAAAATCCAAACCAGCTGGTGTGTAATACAACGCCAAACAACAGGAGACGAAACAAGTAGAATATTTAACAAGATAAAAATACATGTATCTAAAACTGTGTAAGTACAGCTCAATATAAGCAGAATAAGAACACTTGTTTATTAGGAAACAAGTTGAATAAGCTTTAGAAACTGATTATTTCATGCAAATCAAGCTTATTGTTTAGGAAATGTACATTATATGTTCACAAAATATACTTTGCATTTGTCAACAAATCAGAAGTCTGTTTTAAAAAACCCCAAAACAACATAAGCATTCATTAAAAAGGATTTTAAAAATCTGCACCATGCAGAGCTTTCCAAGTGTGTAATACCCTATTTTAATACAGTATCTCTACAGAGGAATGAAATACTAGTTTTTAATATGACTAATACTGAAAATAATGGCTATGTAGGCATCTACTGGCAAAGAAAAACGCAATGCCCCAGGCATTAACTCAGAGGACAAAACAGTACCAATTCAGAATGACACCGTAATAAGCGAATATCCCATTATTCCAGATTGTCAAAACTTCCTGGTAGGTTAACAGCTACTCAGAGGTAGGATGTAAATCTCCCTAGTTATCACTATCCCTTCTTTCAGCCATCTGAACATGCCAAGTTGCCAACAGTCAAAACTCCGGTAATTTCTAGAGTGAACACAGGGAAAATGCTTATGCTTGCAAAGATAAATACCAATGGAACTACCACAGCAAAGTCAGAGAAAAAGGTCTGTCTGCTCCCTCTACCTCAGAGCAAACTCTTTGTATTTAAGCAAACCAGATTTACAAAAATAAAAAGCGAGCACAGATAGAAGGACACTAGCATTGCCTGAATTTTGAAGCACTACCTGGAATACTGTCTTTATGAAGAAAGTGTAATCTCTGTCTTTGCATTTAGGCCATATATAACAAACTTTGGGTGTACCCATACTGTAAATGCTACCACTGATCTCCATTTAGCCAGCAAAGAAGGAAAACAGAACTGCAAAACAAGTGGTAGCAAAGGCCCCTCCCCTAGGGTTAAGTTTTCAGTACTGCTGTGGTTTGAGCAACCAATGCTGCACTTTTGTATTCTCAACAATTCTGCCAACACTGTTACACTGAATTCTCCCATCTCATGTTATTATAGCAGAATAATGGGGGGGTCAACAACACAAACCACCACCAGCAAACAAGGAAAAACACCCTACCGAAAACTATTTACACAGCTGCTCCACTTCACATGTGCTTTCAGCTATCTTGCTCTAAGGCACTGCAACAGACACCTTACATTATTTAATAAAGACTAATGTGAGGCACAAATACAATGCAACTCTTTCAAGAGAAATACACAGCTACAGTTTATGCAGGCACACAAAGCCTTTTCCTTTTCTGAAGTATTACAGTTAAATTGAATGTTTACAGGTGTAACTCCCTAATGAAAAAAAAAAAGGCTTAAAACTTTTCAGTCACTGAAATAACTTTAATATGTGTGAAGAAAAAGTACATCTATTACAACTGGTAACTCTGGGCATTAATTAAAATGAATTACTTTGGAATTACAGCAGTCCACTTGTTTCAGCTTTTTCTTCCATTTCGAGCTAAACCAACCTAAGATGTGACAAAACTGGATTAAAAAAAAACCTATCATGGCTTAGGGCAGAAAGTTTTGAAACAACTTTGATTTGACTGCATCTTTAAAACCTGCAAAATCTATTTTTTAGGTCTTATCAGATGCAAGTGATACAAACACGTATTAAGATGACAACTGCTTAACAGTACATAAACATGAACACAGCTCTAGGAATGCAATTTGCAGTAACTTTCTCAAAAGTTAAAAACACATTCCAGAGGTTTTAAAGCTAAAGTGAATTGCACAGTGATACAAACAGAAGAACAGTATACACCAGAAATACTTGGGAACAAGATTTCATGAAATGTTCTAATTCCTCGAGCAACTATCCCAATTTGGATTCTCCTGAGCTGGATAGAGACTATTTGTAAGAGCAAGTTTTGACAGAACAAGGGGGAGAATGGGTTCAAACTGAGAGCAGGTTTAGATCAGATAATTAGGGAAAAATTCTTTATTGTGAGGCACTGGATGGAACAGGTTGCCCATAGGAGTTGTGGACGCCCATCTCTGGAAGTGTTCAAGGCCAGGCTGAGGCTCTGAGCAACCTGGTCTAGTAAAACATATTCCTGCCCCTTCCAACCCAAACCATTCTATGATTCTATGACTAATTGAGTTAGGGAATTAGTACATTTGAATTAGAAAATTTGCATCTAAACAAGAGCCATCTTTTTTTACTCTCGTATCAAAATTAAAATTTTTTACATCACAGCTTCTTGGTTTTTGCAGTACTGAAACCTAAATAAAACTGTACTTCACAGGAACTCATCTGAAATTTAGGTTTTGTTGTTGCTGTTTTTTAAATTTAGTTGTTTGTGGTGTCTTTTTAAGGTTAAAACCCTTTACCTCAGCAAAGCCCTATTCAGCACACTTCTACTGACATAGCGAAAACTGAAAACGACAAACTCTCTAGAAATACCTTATCCCAGTAGCTTTAGTCTTTTAAGGTAACAACATTGATGCCATTTACTACTTAAAATAATAAACCCAGAAACAACTGTATGGTTTTGACTGATGTTACACATTAAGGCCAGCCTGAACTAATTCCAGGCTCTCACCTAACTTCCTCTCTCAAGTGTACAAATAGTAATGTATTTCTGTACAAAAACCAGGTAATAGTCATATTAGCAATTAAATCCATTTCCTATTAAATTCTATGGATTTGTAAGAATTATCCAACTATCAAGTTCAATTTACAGCTTCTCAGGGTTGGACTCATGCAGCTCAAGACACCATTCCTGGTAATCTTCAGCTCATGGGAAAGAGGCAGTGGTGCCCTATGGCACTGTACTCCCCACTTTGAAGAAGTTACTATTAAAGTCACCTTATTGATCCAGTTTCAGTTTACACCAAGATGATATATTGTTCCCTTAACAGTAGGCCCACAAATAAACAATGACAAACAAGGCAGCCTGGAGAAGATGACACACACCCTTCTGATAAGCACAGATAAAGAGCTCTTGAGGCTTTGAGGCCCTGTGTTCTTAGAAGTCAAATTCTTCCCTATGTAGTACCCCAAGCACACCATCAGGGTGTGCCTTCCACTTTTTAATTTTAACAGCACTTCAGAACAAAATAACCATTTATCTGAAATCTGTTTATTGCGTTTCATGGTACTCACTATTCTAATAACTAACTTCAGTAAACACTCAAGTTGTATTTTGCCTTGCACAGATGGTTTCAGACATAAGATACAATGATATTACAGCAGAAGGACAATAACAGGTGTTGAAGATGTGAAAATAAAGTTTTACTGTACAGGCCAATAGAAACAAAAATTAATCAACATTTCAGTACAAAATTGTAGGAAATTTGTGAAAAAAATAAAGTGTTGAAAGAGAGGTTCTGAACACAATAGCAGCACTCCTTCCCACTTTGGACTGTGTGCAAATGCAGCAATAATAAAATATCTGTATTTACAAAACAGAGGTAAGGAAACAGCAGATAAAGCTCAGTTCCTACTGTGACAGTCACAGGCCTGCCACCATCTGGGTAAGAACAAGGCTTCTGTTACTCAAGGAAAAGAGTCAGGTGTAGAGTTCATGCACTAATGCTACTCTTGAGCTTATGCTACTGTTGACAGCTTGTCAATTAAATCATCAACAGTATTCACAAGGAGTTTTGTATCCTCCTTGTCACTCATTCGATGCTGGCCAATTTTGCGGAGGATAACATCCACGTCCTTGCTCAAAACACGATCAGCAACTTGCATAGAGATCTGCCAAGGGACATCACCATCCTTCATGCCGTGGATAAGGCGTATGGGACACGTTACAGGAATAGGGCTATTCAGCACACAGTGATTCTCTGCTTCTCTGATAAAGTCATAGGTCAAGGAGTAATAGCCTTCGTCATTGTGCTTTGTTTGATACTTCCATTCACCCTTTTCTTCTATTTCTTTTTGTGCCTATTAAAAAAGAGAGCAAAGAATAGACAAAACAGACGTTAGGAGTACTTAGGAGTACCTCAACTTATTTCTGTTCTAAAACCAGTAAAACTCCCTCAGGCATAAAATTTCACCTTGTTCATTTTTATTAGCAGAAGTGTATTCCTGTTCTCCTCACAGCATCTGAGAAGACAAATCCCCTACCACGTCACAAAAGCTGTTCTCCAAACCTCTCCTTAAAATTAATATAGTTAAAATTCACCAATGAAGTTAAGTTTCTTAGCCAAAATCTATCAGAAAAAGAAAGATGTATAGCCACCATGAACAGTAAATCTCCTTGGCTTCAATCAGTTAACTGATCCTCAAACAAGGAGAAATCCCAGGTAAAAGACATTTTCCAGTGATCGGTCTTTGCCACAATAGGTGTCTCTAAATACTGTATTTCCAGAGTCTTACTTTAGTCCTAAATAGTAATACTGACACTACAAAGTGCCTTAGAAAAAACCCAAACAAATTAGGAAAATATTTTAACTATTCTAAAGCACACATTATTTATTGCCATGTAACACCTGATTAACTTTCCTGAAGACTAGACATTATTATCATCAAGGAAGAATCTCAGAAGGGCAGTTCCCACTACCTAAATCTTATAGTCTTTACAAACACACTAATCTGAAGAATTTCCTTTCTATGCACACAACCTGTGTCATACTCATCTCATCCAGTGCCACCTCAACTACTTTAGTGGCTACTTCTCCATTCTTGAAAGCACAAGAATCCAATTCCAATGCAAATATAAGATACTCAACACTGAAATCTAATGGACTGCTAACAGCAGGGATCTGACTTCACATTCTCTAACCAACACTAATATAAGCACACTCTGGCTAGAGCTCACACTAGTCTCATCCTGTAAGCTTACATTAATCAAACACAGAAAACTTACCCAAAAATTTGCAGGAAAAGCACAGTTTAAATAACATAATTTCTTAAATTCTTGTAGGATTTTTAGACTGCACAAAAGCCAACCATCAACATTTACCTCAATGGGAAGTCTCTTAAAAGTTGTTACAACGTGATCTGCTGCTACAGCTACTCCAACCAGAGCAGCTACTTTATCTGGGCGTGCTATTGCAGCATGAAGCATCAGCCATCCACCCATGCTGGAGCCCACCAGAATCTGGAAAAGAAAATAAAAAAAGAGAAGAAAATATAGTGTTTTACAGGAAATGGCTCATAGGTTTTTTCTTCTTGCCCAAAGTATGAGTTTTCACTAGGTTTAAGGATTTAAACCTTGGGCATAATCCTGCTGTCCTTACCCAGGCAGAACTGCTGTCACCTCCAGTGGAAATTTTGCCTGAGTAAGCACCAAAAGATCTGGTATTTATTATTCTGTTTGGCATGGCTGGTTATTGCTGTCTGAGAGTGAAACACTGTAAACAAAATGAGAGTTGAAACAATTCAGTATCATATGCATACTTTTATGTTTCCTTCTTTAGATAAATGCACATCGTAAAGGCTCAGTGCAGTAAAAGAAGTAAACAAAAGCAATTCATAATACAAAATTGTTTTAAACACAATACTAGGTATTTCTTGGTTGTAGGAGATACCAAATTTCTCACAGTGATTTCCAAAGTAACTGAAGAAATCAAATGTTGCTTTTCCTGCCTTTTTTTTTAAAGCTATTTAATCATATGGAGTATCCTGTAATCTTCCTGCAAATCCTTTAATTAATGCATCAGCATGGGACAGTGACACACTTTCTCATTAAGAGGGCTGCACTGCACTGTCCCCTGTCAGGTGGCAGCTCCACCATGAGGCTTTATCAGACTCTCTGGACAACAACCCTGCTCTGAGCAGGAGATTCTAATAAACAACCTCCAGGAGGCCCTGCCAACCCATGCTTCCATGATTTTGTGACCTACCTGCTTGCAAAAGAGCTCCTATGAATATGACCTCTCAAATGATTCAGCCTGAAAGTGAGCAGGCGTCAGTTGTTCAGCAAAAGCTACTGCTGACCAGAGCTATTATGGCATATTTTTGATCAATGTTCTACCCTGAGGGAAAAACAGCATTCTATATTTAAAAATAGAATATAACCTGTGGTCCATCTGTAAGTTCATCCAGTATAGACAGAACATCTTTTCTCCACTTCCCAATTGTACACTCTTCAAATTTACCATCTGAACTTCCACATCCCGTATAGTCAAATCTGCAAAATAACCATCAACAAGGAAGTCATAGTACTGTCTACAGCAACACAGACACTAACTAAATACTACTGTATAATCAAATCAGCAGGGGACAAAATACCACATTGAGTACTTTCTTACTTGGTCCTGTTTATCACTAGGACCAGAAATCACATAAAAGGGGTTTAAATACAATATACACAACTAAGTTATGCAGCATTCTCTTATCATTTGATATAACATCATAATTTACAAGAATAGACAAAAAATTTCCCTTACAGACAAAAAAACCCCTCAGATACTTCAACTTCAAAGGTATTTTTAAAATGTACAAACTGTTTCAAACACTGAACCCAAATATGAAGACTTAGGACACACAGCGTTCAATCTAGTCTATCAAAGCACAGCATCACCAAGCAGGGGCATGTTTTTCTAAACCCACAGAAAACACAGGGTAACTTAATCAGACTTGGCAGGTAAGGACAGTGCTTAGAGTGCTAACTTTAAAAACAGAAGTCCAGGTCCTTAATTTTTAATTTTTGTGCCTATAGCCTGATTGTAAGATGGAGCACTTGCTAGACTACAGAAAATTAGAGAATTTTCTGAATTACTTTCAGAATACATTTTCCTGATTTACCTCGGTCCCTCTACTGACAGAAGTCCTACATTTGGAAATGGAAGAAAGACTTCTTAGCTTGTATACAAGCTTGCTTAGCACAGGGAGCATCCCAGTCCAAATGCCAAAGTTTACAGATGTGTGTTAAAACCTTTCTCCCAACGCATGAGAATAGTTTCACTTTCTCAAGAACAATACTCCTGTATGTACCTGATGAAGGCATGACCTAACGATTTGCAGAAATCTTCAAGGGCAGTTGCTTTCTGACCATTCATATTTGAATTGAAGCCTGGAAGGAAAATAACCCCTGGATTCCTGCCTTTTAGTTTCTGGTAAGCAATATTTGGTCGATCTGGTCGAGTAAGAAAGCTGACTGATGACTTCAGCCTGCAAACTAATAAGAGGAGCTGTTTAGTGCAATCATCATGATAACCTTGGCAGAAACACAAGTATTTTATAAACTCAGGGTTTGGCAAATGTGGACATATTATGTGAAAATAAGGTATTTCGGCTCAAGAGGGAAGAAAAAAGCATCTCCTATATTCTTTAATGACGGAAAAGTACTGATGAACCTGAGAAAGAAAGTTTATTGTGATTCATTCTCAAATCATTAAATGCCAACCATGTAGAGATTTCACTCAGCAATTAGCAAAGTGGTTGACTGAAAATGAAGACTAAGGCTTCCCAGACTTCATCAGTCCTCATATTTTATACCATCTTGAATACATTTACTCATTTCACAAAAAAATCTTCCCATTTAATAGCTGCTTAGTTTAACTTTTTATTTTCAAAAAGCATAATTTTGAGATTGGAGTACTCTTTGCAATGGAAGTTTACAAGTTCATGAGGTGACAAATTCTTCAAGAAAATTAAAATCGAGGGACAAAACTGCACCTTTATCAAAACCCTGGATCCACAGAAAATATGGAGCTACAGGGGGAAGTTCATAATCAAGAACTGGGAAAGAGTCTTGTGACTAACTTGTTCATCATGATGAGCATAAAACAACATTTGCATTGTTTAAAACCAAATGAAATAAGTAACATCAAACAAAGACATAAGATTAACAGAGGAAATGCTAACTAATTAATGATTCTGCTGAATCTCAACAGCTGCTACAGGATTTAATCTAACTTTAGCAGTCAGTTGTACCTCTACTGAGGGTGAGGACAAGTAATTGGTAGAGAGCTGCTAAGGAGACTTAATCCACTCTATTATCCAACTCAGCAAGGTACTTTGTTAAACTGAAAGCTTGGTCAAGTCTTCTAAGACTTTGACACTCTTAATTCTTAGATTAGAAAACGACTGGTTCTTTGACAGTGGGGCACAGAAACTATGCAACCCAAAATAAAGCCTCAGGGCTTCCTAGGGGTATAATAACTGGATAAACAGTGCAAAACACAAGCCCTGACAGTATCACACCATTTAACTGTCCTGCAGCCTTGAGTTCTGTTTTGTCACTATCAGAGGGGGGTTGGTTTGTTGTTAAACTTCGATGTGCATGACTAAGTGTGGATACATAACAGATACAGGATGCAGCTAGAATTCAGCACTTTCCTACAGTCCAACAGAAATTTTATCATTTGAACTACAGATTAAAACCATTAAATTGCTCCTCAAACAACGAGGTAGTTCTTTATCCTACTGAGGCATGAGTTGTTTATAAAGGTGTATGACTGCCACAGTAAAGGTATTTTTACACTGTGGCTTTTGATTTGTGTGTGTCTCTCACTAAGCCAGTCACTTCTTCAAGTGTCAGTAAGAAGAGATACACCAAGAAACGCTAAACTTAATAGAAAAGCAATTAAGAGGATTTTTCTCCCCCTTAAGCCTTGATAACCATCTCTGAAGGCACTGGTCTTCCATGCTGCAGCACTCTGGAGGTGTCCTCAAATTACTTTGACACTGGGCAGAGTTCCAACTGCAGCTACAAGACAAAACCACTGTCTAAGCTATTGCACAAATTATTTTTCCATTTAACAAGTTAATGGATGTGCACCAGCAGCAATCCCAACCTGAATAATGCAAACCCCTAAAGCAACCACCCCAGCCAACTACAAAGCAAAGCTCACTGCAGTCACCCTCTGAGACCTCAGCTAGCCAGTAATTTCTCCTCCTGATTTTAGGAAAGACTTTGGTAAGAGCAGGGAAGCATTTCTGAAGGGTGTAAGGCAGGTACTAGTGTTTCAAAAAAAGCAAGTAACAGACAGAAGGTGATAGCTACAGAAAGACCGCAGGAGCCTTGCCTGATGGTATCTATGGAATTCTCTTCATATCAGAATCACTGTGCACTTTTACGAACACCAGAAACTGTGACTGAGACCAGTGTTTCACGTCAAAGCCAAAGAAGTCCTCCAAACAACTTTGGGAATATTCCTGCACTGTAATCTTCCCACTGCCAGCAGCAGCACATTAATGCTTCTGTGATAGGTAAAGGACTCAATGTTGTCCACATCTGATTTCATGCAACCACCCACACTCGAGGAGTAAGGCAGGACCAGTGCTGCCAGCAGGAACCGCTGCTTGGCCTGGTCCCAGAGTACCTAAAGACACACTCAAATAAACAGATACTCTGATAATGTTACTGTTATAAACACACAGAAAGGGAGAAAAACACAGCAACAAAACCTCACTGTATTCAAGCTTTTATGCAGCTACAAAATGTGCACCCTTAGTGGCAAGTAAGTTTTACTTATTGAGCAATCTTAGACGAGATTCATCCGTCCAACTAAAGACAATGAATAAACTCAACAAGTCAGACAAGCACGGAGTCTGACACGGCAGGAAGGGGCACTGCGTGTTTGGGAAGAGACCGATGTCACTCAGAAGTGGATGCTAGCAAAGCTTTCCAGGTGCCTGACGAAGCTTTACAGGCAGGCACGTTTCACACCCGATCAAGCGAACTGGCGCACGGACTCCCAGCTCCTCAAAACGCACCAGGGGAAAGAGCGTAGAGCCAACAAAACACTCATGGGAAAGCAGCTGTCCTGCCCTGTGCACAGACACCGAGGCCCCGCCGCGCGGCTGGCAGGGAGAAGAAGCTTGTCAGGAACCCCGTCGGAAGGGAACCGAGTTTACGATCCCCATCCCCACCAGAGGGCCGCGCCCCGGCCCTTCCCGATGGAGACGGCGCTGAAGGGGAGGAAAGAGTGTCACCCGCAGCTGCCCGAGAGCCGCCCGGCGGCCGTCACTGACACACATCCTCTCCCCTCCAAGTGGCACCCCTTCTGCTCCGAGCGTCCCGGGGCCCTTCCCTTACCCAGGAGCGCTCGGGCCGCCCTCAGCGGTGACAGCGATCCCCGCAGGGCCGAGGCACTCCCGGCCCGCACCAGCGCTCCCGCTATGGCCGCCATGGCCGCCGCCCGCGCACGCGCCGCGCGCCGCCCGCCTCCCCCGGGTGTGAGGGGAGGGCCCGGGCGGGGCGGGCTGCGGGCTGCGGGCTGCGGTCAGTGCCGCGTTTCTCTGGGAAACTGCAAGCAAGGTTTTGTCAATAAAAACCCCAAAACATTCAACGTGCATTTTCCAGCGTGCGTGTTTCCCCTAAGCCAGTAGTGCCTTGTACCCAACGGTGTGCGTTGGGAAGAGCACTGCCAGCAGGTCGAGGCAGGTGATTCTGCCCCTCTGCTCAGCCCTGGTGAGGCACCTCTGGAGTGCCGTGTCCAGGTCTGGGCTCCTCAGGACAGGAGAGACACGGAGCTCCTGAAGCGGGTCCAGTGGAAGGCAACGAGGGCGATTGGAGCATCTCTTAAGAGGAAAGGCTGAGAAACTGTGCCCGTTCAGTCTTGAGAAGAGGTGGCTGAGAAGGGACCTCATTAACGGGCTCACACCTCCTCACCTTCTCTCAGCCTTAGGTATATGAGCACAGGAGCCAAAACTACGTCTTTAAGCGCTGTACCTTTTATATACAGGCCATGGCAGCCACAAAGAAAAGAAAATAATCGTAGAATCTCCAAATCATTTAGACTGGAAAAGATCTCAAATATCATCCAGTCCAACCTTGGACCAAATACCACCATGTCAACTAGACCATAGCACTACATGCCACATCCAGTCATTTCCTGAGTATCTCCGGGGATGACCCTCCACCACCTCCCTGGGCAGCCCATTCCAATGCTTGATAACCCTTTCTGTGAAGAAATTCTTCCTGATGTCCAGCCTCCCCTGGTGCATGAAAACGAACACTAGAAAGGTCAGTGCCTGCCAAAGTAAGGATGTTTTCCCATCCAAGCACCAGGCCAGCAGCTGTAGGTCATAGGACACAGCAGAGGAAGTTTTTTAAGACTCAGCCTATGTAGTTTGCAGTTGCCCAAGAGCCTTCAGGGTAAGCAGGTATTTGACTCGCAGGCCAGGTAAGCCTGAAGGGCTTTTATGATCAGTGCAGACTGATCATGAAAGGGGATGCTGACCACCATGCTCTGCTAATGTTGTCTTGATTTCCACCACTACAGAACCCACCCCACTTCATGATGATGATGGCAAACTTAGTGAAAAGAAGTCAGTCATAAAACCGCAACGGTTTTCATTTCCACGGTGAGTTAATAATTCCTCCCATTCAAGTCATGTCTAAGTCAAATATTGGGGAAAATGCAAAATCTTTAAACTCAAGCAGCTTCTGGTTTATACTTAAACAAAAAAATTGTCAATATCCAAAGCTGGTGATAAATTTTTCAAACACGTTCATAAAAAATGAAAAAAGTATTATATTATGTACATGCAGTAAACAGACTACATTCCTAATTTCACTGCCCTCTGAAAGATTATTTTACGTAGCTCTTTTATGGGAAAATACATGGAATAGTTAAGTGTTCCTGAGAAATACAATAGTGCTTGCATGACATACAAATAGTTGCATACAATTATTTAAAAGACAAGCAGAAATGTCTCAGGATAATGCAGCAAGAAAATATCTGAAACAAGTGTATTTTTAAAAATGTTTATTGAAATACCTTCATTGCATCATGCAGAATACAAAAATCATTATTAGAAAACCTTTATAACTATACTTAAGAGTAAAATCAAGATATATCAGGGAAAAATAATAACTGTATAAACAAAAGCAATTTATTTCTGATAGTGTTTTAAATTATAGATTACAGGCTGTGATCTGCACAGATGATAACAATTATCTTGCAACAACAGTTTCTTCTTTTATGATTCAAGTCGAAACTGATGTTTGTCATGCTAGAACAACCATATCACCTGTGTATACCACAAACCTGTTCATTACAATTACAGGGTTTAAAAAGTATAACAAAAATATTCTGCCAGCATACTTTTGTTCTGTTTTCAGTTTATTTGTTTAATCAAAAGCCATTAACTCTTCATCAAGGAAAAAAAAAGGCTAATGTGCTTTCTTCTAGTACACAAACCACAGAGCATGTAAGTTTTGGTTACTGAAACAGAACCCCTTTAAAGTCATAATATGAGACTTTCTTGAAGTTCATTTCAATTAAATAATTTCTATTTTTGCAATATTACTCAAGGACTTGGAGGTGATTTTAAAATGGGAAACCACTGCACCCTCAGTATTTTTGCTGTTTTAGGAATCTCAATCCCTACTACTTCAAACTTTCAGGGGTTTTTATTCATACACTGCTTAGTGTAAACTCTTAGAACTCACCTCTCTCTTTTATTCTATTTGACAGCATTATTTTGTGTAGATATACATTAAACAACAAAACAACTCTTTGTGACTGAAAGCTTGGCTCCAAAGAATTCAGATTCAGAATAGAGATTTTGGTGCTGGCTTCAAGGCAGGCAATGTTTGAGAGATTTCAATAGAGCACTGAGTAGAGCACTGATTTCACTTGGCACAGAGTAAGATTAGAACCACATTGGGACCTTACTGCATAAAAGAAAATTGCTGTAGGGTCCATAATCAGCTTATTCTATTCAACAGGGAAGATTAAAAAAAATCCCTCTTTATAAGGAAGTTAATACATGTGTTTCCATTTCTCATCCTTGTGGAAAAAAATGCATCTTTATAAAGCTGTCCTTCTCTTTTATTTTTTTTTCTGTTGAGCTCCATAGATGCAAACTTTAAACATACAGTTGTTGCCACTAAGTGCTTGAACACACAGAATATCATAACAACTTAATTACATTAAAAGTCATAAGAGTTTTGGCACTGTCCCCTTACAGAAAGTTAGGTACAACTAACAATATGAAAACATAAGGGAATCGTATAACTCTTTGGCTCTGTTGTAACACTTAAGTACTAAGGCAAAGAACTGTGTGTACCTTAGGGCTGCTTTTTGTTTGTTTTTTATAAAATACTTGACTAAAGTTTTTAAAAGTCACCTAATCATCTATAAATGTCAAATGTTGCATATTAAAATATATGCTTATTACACCTTTTTTGTTTCACGACTAGAATTTTTGCATACCAGTGAGAACACACACACTTGTAAACTGTTCAGTATAAGTTTATGAAGACATTCTCTGTATAAGAGAATTTGTAGAAATTTATCATTCAATCAAGATGCTGTAATTAAAATTGCCTGATTATCCTTTTTGGAGCCCTATGATTCTCTCAACAGCTTTAGCTTGTTCATTCCTATAAAGATCAACTAAAACAGGTAACAATCCCCCTTTTCAATGCATTTGTAACCCCCTCTTAATCTGAGGTTTTGGGTGCACATCATAAGGAGGACATTTCAGGGTATTCACTGGCTTTGCAGCTGTCACTAGGTATGGCTAACTTCATTAGGTACGTTATTGCAGGATGCCCATTGCTCCCCTTTTATTACAACATGAAGTGGGTGTAGCCTTCTGCGCCTGTAACAATGACATCCATCCAGATCCTCATGGCTTCTGGAGAAGGAGCAACCATGTAGTAGATGCGGTCATGGGTCTTAACACTAAAAGTCAGCAACGGGTTGGGACTCTAGAATAAAACACAAAGAAGATATCAAAAGAGTGAAATCAAAGCCATTTTTTGGTACCAGAAGTGGAATTGCTTACAGGGATATTTATGAATAGGGTTAAGAAGAAAGATAAAGTGGTGTACCACTGCATCTTATATTCAGCAGAGATGCATTTGAAGTGTTTGTAACCACCATAAACACCTTTTACAGCATTTTTCCTGTAGACTATTATACAATACTACAGGACTCCAAGCTGGTGTTTCAAGTCCAAATAACTAACTCCCCCACTCTGTCCAGTGGCTTTCACAAATTGTTCACAGCTCATTTAAATTACAGATGAGAGGCAGGGGGTGCCATGAGCACAGTTAACTCCCTCCCTGGGACAGAGGCATGTAGCCAGCCCTTGACTGGTCCAAGCCACTGACTTCAGTGGTCTTGCCACTGGACTAAGGAACTCCTTGCAGCAAATCCCACTTTACAGGTAGACACTTATCTCTGCTTCCATCAGTATTAAAAAACCCCCAAAACAGTGATAATCACTGATTAGCTTCCTCTTCCTTTTCCTCCACTCCAGGATTTTTTTTTAATATTTGTTTTGTTTCTTTTATTTTCTCCCAATAATGTTAGCTCTCCCATTAATTTTACAGCGGCTACCATACTTTAGGTACTCTATGTGATATGTGGTTAAAACACTGGTAACAAAGTTTACCTTATATGCATTCTTTAGATGATCATAATAGACTTCTTCGATAGCTTGAAAATATATTACACCTTTTAATTTAGTTTCATGTTTGTCTAAAATGGAAGAGAGAGAAAGACTTCAGAACTGAAATGAGCAGTAAGAAGCAAAAGCTTAATTTGCATTTCCATATATGTTCAGCTGATAAGTGACTTAACAGTTCTGCTTCTGAAATCCCACAGAAACCTTAACCTTTCTTACTAGTTTGTTGGTTTCATTGAGAGATGTATTTTTGAATTTAATGTTTTCTTTTTCACCTAGTTTCCAAGGATAAATGCTTTTGTAATTTCCTCATCTATTTGCAAGTCACTCCCTCCACTGAAGTGTCTAAATGTTGTGGAGGGTATTAGCCCACAGAAGGACAGATGTGTCTCAGATACATCCACTCTTCCAATTCCATGAAAATCAGCCAGACTTCATACAGTTCTCAGGCTAAGACCTCCAATTTGCCTTCAATGGAAAACTGTAATGATAGTCAAATTTTCAATACAATCTGACAGCAAAACCTTTATATTAGAACATAATTTGTGTATGTACTTTTTAAAAAAAACGCTTCTTCACATGTGAACTAAACAATCACCACTATAATGTTTCACAAGAAAAAGGAGAGGGCAGGGAAGCATCCACCCTCCATTTTCCTGCAGTGGAGAGAGAAATTGTTAAGAAGCATCCCAACTGCATGTGGACACGGAGGGGCAAACATCCTTTCACTCCCAGCACTTTTGTATTAGGGGAATATAATGCTTTCTGCCCCCAAGTTATAGTATTGTCTCAATACTGAATGGTCATGCAGAACATCTTTATCAGTCCCATGAGGGATTCTGCTGTCATTTAAACACTTGGGGAACTCAGCTTACATCCTATGGGTAGCTGCAGGCAATTCGGAAAGCTTCATAAGATGGCAAAATGAAATCCCAGAGAGCAAACGATACAGCTTTGGGAATCTTCCTGCCAGCCCCCAGAGGAGCAGTACTGAAGCACCGAGGTGTAGGATTATGAGATTACAGCACACATTATACTGAGATAAACACAGCACTATACAAAGAGTACTCTCTGTGTGGTACAAGTAAGCAGGGGATCCACTCTCCTTTCTTGGTTACCAGACTATTTCAGGTGCCCACAAGCTCCCATTGCAAGAGTCTTGGTAGAGTTCCCTGAATGCTTCAGTTGAGAAAGTGCAGATGCTTCAGTAGCCACACTAAGCTGTCAGACTTCAGGGTAAGTTCTTTGTTCAGTGCACTGGCAGAACTAAAGCAGTATCTCAGTACATTCACGTAGAGTTCAATTACTCTGAATTTACACCACCAATATTTATTTTGGAAGTCTACTACGTATTTAAAGATCTAGATGGATCCTCACTCACACAAGCAGTGGCATTTTAGTGCAGCTGGTACAGACTTCTCATAAAACTATGCTTGTTGGCTGGAGTCCTTGAGACATTAGCAAAAGTTTTCTTTGGTAATTGAAATTACATTATGGCAACTGTACTGCACTCAAAAGTGAAACTGTTAAATGTTAACATAACTACTAAAAAAAGACAAAAAAAGATCAGTACCAGATGGGAACACTACTGTGTGTTACAGGCCTTCCTAACCAATAAACCAGATGTTAAGAACAAAATAAAATATATTTGTCCCATTCTTCATCATATTACTGCAAACTAGTAAGAAATATTCTGTGGGTATGTAATGAATGAATGTAATGAATTCAAGTACATGTTTTAAAAAAGATATAGAGCAATGCATAACCCTACCATCAATTTTAAGTTCCTTATGAGTTGCTGGAAAACAGTAATGTCATTAAAGTAAATGAAACTGTTTGGGTGGTTTTTGTACTCGGTGTTTTCTTCTGCTTCTTCGCAATGACCATGCTACATATGCCTCTTTCTGGACTCTCTGAACAATAAATATTCAGAGCACAATGTTATTTTTGTGGCTTCCTCTGAAACTTGAAAGTCAAACCACGTGTATATTTGCACAGCATTTGGAAAAATATGTATGTTCTTAAATTCCCCATTTCTGGGTTTACCCTAAGATAACAATGTAAGGTAATACTTATAATGGCTCCAGATATTGTATAACACAACTTAGTGTACAAAAACCTCTTTGGAGTATTGCATATTCTTCATCTGAAATCCCTTACACTTTCAAAATAAGGCAAACTCAAAAAGTCCCTGTGTGTTTAATTTCCTGAAAGTCTTTTCTTTACATTAAGCAGCAGGACTGCAGAAGCATCCAATTTAATTTTAATGTAAGTATAATAAATTATATTCTTGTATGAAGGGTACAAGAAATTCAGTCATCGGGGGAAGTGTATAATATTTAAAAATAAAATATGTGGACTATTATTCTGTGTACTTGTAACCTGATCATCTTCCATTTTTTCTCTTGCCCATCTGCATATCTTTCTTTATTTTGTTTTGTATGCTCAATTCTGCCTTACCTGGCATGAGGATTGAACTCTATAGGGAAGGGTTCACATGACCTCCAAGTGAATGGATGAAATGGAAACCTAAGTTTTATCTGGACTCCCTACTTGTTCATAACTCAGCTGAGTTTGATAAGAAAATAGAAGAACAGATGACCCCTAGTAGCAATCCTGCAACCTACCTGCATAATAAGTAAAAGTTCTCTTGTTCCTGTCAAAAACAAACCACCGTTTTTTCCATGTTTTAATTTTTCCTCCCATTTTAATCAGAAAGCCTCGGCAGGTCTTCTCTGTGAGAGAAATGTGGTAACAGGTCTCTATGTTGTGCCCAGCTGTCTCAATGTGACTTCGTAGGTCAAAGTCTTCCTTTCTAACGGGCAAATAGCGAGTCAAGGGACGGGCCTACAGGAAAGAAAAGAAAATCATATTATTTTTAAGAGAAGCCTTATCATCTCCTACTCTTTCTGCTGCGAGGATATAACTGAAAACTGCTCATAGAGTCTAAGAATAAATGTAAGAAAAATAAAGAGCTTTTACTGCAGCTCTAATTTTCTTGAAAAACTCTTTAAACTTCGAACTTTACAGTGTTGGCTAGCTTTGTAAAAGCCAGATAGAGCATAGAAGTTTCTTGAAATCAGCAGCTGATAAGCTGGTAAAACAGGGGCCACAGCACAGAAAAGTTGTCTTAGAATTAAGATACTAATTAAATGTAAGGCTGTGTTGCTACCTGAGATGAAGCCCAAGAACTTCATATGTAAGATGTTAAGCAAACTCTTTATTTCTCTGGATCAAATACTCACTGCATACATGTCACTCTTTAATTGTAATTCTACTGCTACAGGTATTTTCATGCGGAGTATAATATATATATAAATAAGAACATGCTATTCCAGGAAACATTAATAATGGGAGTGAACTGTAATCGCCAGTTAGTTTCAGAGATTGCAGTGAACAAAACAGAATTATTTTCTGCTGAACAAATTAACTGTGATATCTAGTTCACAGTATGGTGTGGAGAGCTGAAGTGCATCCTTCTGCAAGAGACAGCAAAGCAGTGCAGGAGGCAGTGCCTCATTCTTGACTGCAGTTCAAGACTCTGCATCAGGCCTGGATAGTGTCAGTTGGGAGAACAAGAAGGAGAAGATAGTGATTTGGAACTTCTGCCAACTGAGGGAATATTCTTGTTTTCTGTGCCTGGAGGGTCTATGCACAATGACCACGCCCGCATGTTAAACACAGAAGACAGGTCTCCCGGAGAAGGCTCCTGCTGCAGTTGAGGCAGAGGGAGGCTACTTTGGAATGGAAGCTGATTTTAGGTGCTTTCAAGATCCGTGAAAGGAGCATCTCCCTCTCTCTCTCCCTCTGGACTCCAGAGAAGTCAGTGACCTGGAGAAACTAATCTGCCCCTGTTCCATTCCTAAAGTTAGCCTGTGAAATCCCACTGTGAGTCTCAAATCAAAGGGACTTTCCCTCATTGCACTCTGAAGAGCCTCTTGGTGCAATAGGAGCTGTGTTGCCCACAAGAACTCTTAGCACCTTTCTAAAATTATGCAGTGCTGTATGATACAAGCTGGCACCAGTTCTGGCAAGTGCAAAGGTGGAGTTTCTTCCTCTCGTTTACATTTTTAAGTGGAGAAATAAAAAATTGGTCTCACTGTACAAAGGAAAGAAAAAAGAAAAAAAACCCAGTCATTTTTGACAGATATGTTTTTGTCTTCCTGCCAATTCAGTCTTCAGCTTCTCTGCCAAGTCTGCCAATTAGCAGTAACTGACAGGACATTCTATTACAACACATGCATGCTCTAATTTGGGATAAAGATATCAACATTGCGTTGTTGTTTACACCATACTTGAGTTGTCAACAAAATTTCTTAGGAAAAAAAAGGCAGCCAAGCAAGTAAAATTTAGCATTCATAATTACATTTTATATAAAAACAAAGGAATGAGTATATTTAACTAGAAACAGCTGGTTAAACATTAGCAAAGGTAGCACAGATAAAACCAGAAAGATATTCCAGTATGATATGGAATCTTCTGCACTCAAATACTTCTATTAAGAGAGAGACATTTTCCTTGCTCTGGTATACTAGCAATGACTGCCTAGTCTAGTCGCTGTACCTTATAGATATTATTGGTTTTGGAGGAATAAACAAATAGGTAAGACCCTAAGCCTACAGAAAACTCAAGCTACCTCTAAGCCCGAGAAGAAGCAAAAATATCTAGGAGGTAACACTTTTTAAATTAAGTAATGTTTCTCATGTTGTATAGTCCCATTAACTTTAGAAGAAAATAATATTTACTCTCTACTGTAGATGGGGAGCTGAAAAAACTTCCTTATCTGTCCTTTTCTTTTTGGTCAAATGTTTGGAAGTAATAATTCACATTTCAAGGTATTTTATATATTAAAAGAAAAAACAAAACAAAACAAAAAAACCCACCAAGTCCACACCAATGCTTTATAAAATTAACACACTCACAAATTTCTGTTGTTCTGGCCAAAAAATTCTGCTCTGCCTGTATTCTGTAACAAACTTTATAGGATTAATATTGATACTTTATATATAAAATGCTAAATAGATACCTATGCTGTTATGTAACTTTAAATGAATACTTGGCTTCAAGAGCCCAAACACACTTTCAGCAAAAGAACTGCACCTCAGAAATACTAAATCCATTTGTACAGCTGAAAGCAGTCCTGTGTACCATCGGCAGAAATACACTTAGTCCTTCCTGTATATGAAGGGGAAGCCTTGCACTTCAAAATCATTTCACATCCACAAATCTGACCTGTGCTCTTTGTTTCTCACGTATTTTGACTTCCTTTTCAATTAATTTTTGCCTCTGGCTCGTTTCTTCCTCCAATCTTTTCTCCAGTTGCTCTCTGCGGCGTTTTTCTTCTTCCAGAGCTCGTTTCTTAGCTTCCATCTCCCGTTCCTAAATACCACAGCACACACAGAACTTCAATTATATATGACACTATAGTTGGCAATGTCATTTCTAAGCTAGGGCTAAATAGCTTTTTGTCCTTTAAATAGGCAGAAGTATATATCCAGCACTGTGGACTGAAATTCAGAATAAGAATTGCATATAGAAATGAAGGTTCTTCTTAAGCAGCTCCCCCATCAGGTGTCAAACCAATGCTGACCAAGTTTCTGATGGGATTTTGCCATCAATTTGCCCTTTGATATAGCAGATATTGCATATGGGGTCAAGGTTGTAGTGCGTGGTGAAGCCAAGGGGGAAGAGGTAATTTTTGAGTGTCTATTAGGTAAAAGCTGGGTAGCCTTCTATGGTGCATTTATGAGAATATTATCCAAACTAACATGCCTACTCTTAGTTACTCAAAATTATACTTACCCTGGTCTCAAGAAGCCGAGTCTTTTCAGCATGCGCTTGTTTGAGAAGTCTCTCCATCTCCTCTATTCTTGCAACGTTTGAAGTGCTAGCACTGCAAAAAAACCTCATTATTTCTTATTTAAAGGAATAGTTGGTATTTAAAGAAATATTTTACAGTCCAACATAGTTTAAGAATGGAGTTGATACTGTTCTGATCCAATTCAGTGCAGTAGCCACTAACAAAAAAAGAGATACGTTTGGTGAACTGATGAATGGGTACAGTGGTTCTGTTTCTTCTGTACTTTAAGCACCCACAAATTTTATGCATTTCTAGAAAAAAAGTGTTTCTCTCACCTTAAACATGGTAGAATATAACTTACACATTTTAAATAGATCAGAACAAAGCATCATAAATTGTTTTCCTTCAAAGTCTGATATGGCTAGAAAATATCCTCAAACACCATCTAAAACAGTCTGAATTTATTTTGCTTAAGGGAAATTTTGTCAAGGAAAAATAACTGCCTATCTTCCAGATTTTATCAACAAAATCAGCTCACACTCTTTTCTTCCTTCACCAAAGTTTTTCTAGTGAGAAACAGATTTGTTGTAAAGGGTCCTTTTCTAGTTTTTGTATTGATTTGGGCTATTTGTTTGTTTGTGTTGCTTTTGTTTTCCTTCTGGCATTGGCTGCAAGGGTCAGCAGGAAGCACAAGAGCAAACAGCACCAGCGAAATTCAACAGCTGTTGGGGCTTCCCAGTCCCGGGCTGGAAACTGGACTTAGAAGATGGCCCGAGGTAGCCCAGACACACACCATCCTCCTTCAAAATGGTCAGAGCAGAAGTCAGAGAGAGAAAGGTTTCACATCATTGGCACGTTAGATCAATGCAAAGAGTTAGTTCTCAGCCTGTCTCCAGCTATCAGAAACTTGCTGACTATCCCTTTAAAACAGAAGACCTCAAAACCAGTCCTAAAGTTTTTCCTTTAAAACAACCAAAGCCAACCAATGCAAAAAAGCCCAAACAAACCAGCCTGCAGAATGACTGCCACTGGTATTTTCTGAAACTCTTAACAGTGATAATGACTAAAAGGGGAAATCAGGGGTTTTCCCTGCCACAGCATACAGATGCTAAGTAAAACACAACATGCTAGCCAAAAAAGCTGGCCTTGTATTCACAAGGGATTCATAGTGCTGCGACAAAGCTGTACGTAATTATCAGCCTCTGTTTATGCTTTTGAAACTGCTGGGGCTGGACTGTGAGCAGAAATGAAAGCACTACCATAATGTCAGAAATAAAAAACAGACTGTCAGGAGAAAATTGTCTGCACACAATTTTGAGACTCATCTGGACTTTTAACACAGATCGTGGAAATTCCTTTCATCTGAGAAGTGGTGTCTGAGCTGACAGCCTCTGAGGATGAGAAAAGCAAGCCTTTCAATGTCTTCATTTTTACTGACCCAGAAAAGGGAGAGGAAAGGGCAAAAAGACTGTTGGAGGAAGCCTAAGTGTTTCAGCTTAAGCGTCTAGTTGGTTAACATGGTGGACGTGTAGAGCAAGTGTACGTCATCAATGGCAGATATCCTTGAGAAATTTCCTATCAGAGGAAATTCCTTCCGTGTAGTGACCAGGAGAGGAAGCACTGACTGCTCTGTAGACTTCAGCACTATCACTTAACTTTTCTATATTTTTATTTTCCATCTTGCAGTAAACAGGTGAGATGTAGTTAAACCTGATTATGAGAAGCTACACAAATATGATGCCTGTCTTACATTTTCTTAACCAATCAGCAGCATTCACACTATCACAGTGTCAACATGTACATATTCTCTTTTTTCATTACGACCCTATGACCATTGCAGGATCAGAAGGAAATAAGATTTACCTGGAAATGTTATCTGGTGAGCACGCTGATATGCTCGTCTCCATACTGTCGGAACTGTCTAAGCTTAAGGTATCAAAGGCATGGTCCTTGTAACTACGATCTGGGTAATGGAAACTGTTCAAATACACATTGGATTCTGATGCTGTTCTGCTGTAGAATTCCGGAGACTTCTGCCTTTGGTTTTCACAGATGCGCTGATGGTTATACCCTATAAAGTCCAGAGGAAACACTGGTTTTACACAAATTATGTGACAGGAGCATAACTATTTAGCTGCACAAGCATTCTGAACATCACCTCAGTCTTTACTGCACTGTGAGCAAGGTACTACAATATTACAGTTAATTTTACAAGTTAGTCACACTGAAATAAAAGCTTTAAATACCTGTTTTATCTATGATGGATTCAAATACATGCATATTAGTACAGCTGACTTTTCAATATATGTTCTTGTATGTGTATTATGAAAATCTAATTTGAACAAGTGAAATTTACATTTTAAAATGAAAATAAGGCCTAATCTGGAAAGTAATGCAGTTGAATTCAAGGATTTAGAAGAAATTACACTGACTAATTACAGAAGAAAGAAAAAAGTCCTGATATTCAATATTCTTGAGTATTTGTCTGCTTGACTTTATTGAATGTGGATTTTTTTTGTCTGTTTGGGAAACTTTGTCTCCTGGTAACTGCAATCAGACTTTTAGTTTCAGCTGAAATAATACAGGCTGCTTGTTATAGAATCATAGTTACTAGTGTAGAGGTACTTTACTGGAGTTTTGAAACTGCAGTTCACCTTATAGGATTGAAGGAAATCCTTAAAGCACAATGATTTTGAAGAAAAGTAAGGTTCCTGCAAAGGTTCTGCTGTTATTTTTCCACAAAACCATTTTTTTCTGAAAAGTCATCCTTCTTGAACACAGGGATGTGTTGGCTTTATACCCTTTGAAAATGTCTCTTCACAATTATTTTTATCTCATGTCTCCACTGCACTTTGAAAGCAATGCAGACTTAGAGAGAGGTTGTTGAGCTTGCCTGATGAAGAGGAGAGTATAATGCCAGTTGTCATTTTGACTGCTGAAGTATTTTACAGTGTCCTTTTAAGGGTTGTTCAATCTATGTGATTACAAATGCAACTGCACTGCTCATCTTTTCCTTCAATGAACGCAAGAAGTGAGACTTTCTCACAGTTCTGATACTCAGTCAGGTTTATAATATTTTCTGCACATTCCTGACCCAAATTCTGAGCTGCTGGCAGGGCTGGAGATTAGGAAGGACTGATAGACTACATGAAAACCTCACATTCTTACAGGAAGGCAGCCACTGACATTCCACATATTAAGATAGACAGACACAGGAAAAATGCAGACAAATGTACAAACACAGCAAGGTTCAGATAAAAATTTTGACTAGACACCATTAAGACTGATGTTAGGAAAACATGCTTAAAGTGTGAATATTTTTCTGCCTTATTCTCATTCCCTATGAGATTATAGGGATACAAGGTACATACAAGGTTACTCTCTGGTATTTTTTGCCAGGCCAGAGCTGGGAGAATCGCAGTTCAGAGAGCCAAAAACTGCAGTTATCTTAAAAGTGTGTCTTCAGCTGAATAATTAAAGCATGTTATTAAAGAAACTGTATCCTACAAGCATTTCCAAGGTAGTTTACTCCTCACTTCCCTCTGTACCATACAAGGCTTTCTTGGAGAAAGTTAAAGCTGTTTTCTAAGGAACGAATAGGACTCGCTTGCCATTTAAAAGAACACTAAATTTCAATAAAAGTTCAATTGCATTAATTAGTAAAAGAAACAAAAGGGACACAAAGACACCTCAGCAGTCATAAATAATAGCATCACACAACACAGGTGTTACTGATTCACATGTGCGGTTTGCTTTTTTCCCCTTATTTTGGCAAATGCTTCTGTTATTGCAGATAAGCAATTACCTTTCATACTTGAACCTTTGGAATGACTAATTGCTCCTGTGAAATGGTTATCAATAATTCATTAGGGAAAGAGAGAACAAAATTAATTACTGAGAGAACTTTATTCAATTGCATATTTTTCTGTTGAGCCCTCTACAAATCCTTGCCTACTCAGAAATCTTAATTCCTTATTTTATATTTCACTGAAAAATAAACCCATCTAAAAGGCATAGAGCAGCATAGCAGTGCTACAAATGCTCTATCCCTAAAGACAAAGAACCCATTTTTGAGGAAAACATTTATCAGTTAAATTTATGCAATCATGCAAATGTAGCTAAACACTGCAAGAAATCAACATTTGTTAGGTTGCAAAATGAGATTCATTCACAGAAACAAAGCATAATTCAGTGTTCTCCTTTTATCTTCATGCTGTAAGCAACAGGCAGCTCAAAGCTCAGGATCAGTTGCGTACCAACACCACCAGGCTTCTCAACCAACCTGCCTCCATTACAGCCACACCTACACATTGGGCAGGCACCATCTGTTGTTTAAGGAATTTTTAACTGCTCAGGTGCCTATTCACACAACATGCACTTAAAAATATAAGACTCCTTGTAAGATCCAGCACTTAACTACAATTTTCCTACAAGCCAAGATTTGTATCAGTCAAGTCTAAGCTGATACAGGAGCTAAAATGTTTGTTGTTGCATTGGTTTTACTACAGAGCTCCACTGCTCTGCAGCAAACCCATAAACTTAATGATGTTAACAGCCATACTGTTGATAAAAATATTGCATATATCCATAAAGCCATGTCATCAAAGAAAAATATTCCAAAGGAGTTACTGCAGAATCACAAAAAACAGGTATACCACCACAAAATTATGGTGAGGGTAGAACTAAAGGTGAAAGCTGTTATTAAAAGTGGCACTGTCAAGTATGTAAAAAACCCACTAGTATTTTATGAAGATGATCCCATTACATTTTTCTTTTATTCCTATTCTTTCTTCTCTTTTTTTTTTCTTTTTAAAGATCGACATTAACATGTCAAGATACATTTGCTGTGTGGAAACATGCCAAAGTAGGAAGCCCAAGTCTGTCTACCTTGTCATTGTCACCCACAGATCTGCAAAGATTTCTAAATTTTCTGCTCTACTTGTGTGGCTATGAGCAAAGAAGCAAAAAATTAGGCCTGTGCAAAGGCACAGCTCTGCAGATATTAGCATAAGTCAGAAGTTCTGTTGTGACAGGTTATTTGACAGCAGGAAAAAAAGTATTTTTGAAGTGCTGTCATTATTTAACAATTATTTAAAAGTTTTTCAAGAGTCTGGGAACTACTTGACAGTGCTGATGCAACTGGTACTTTTGGAAAAACATCACGTGAGAGATACAGCCAGGGAAAGGGATGTTTTCATACCTTTTCTGGTTTTTCCTGAGTTTGACAAGAAAAAGAGTGAAAAACAAACAAAAAAGGCAGACTGCGTTGAAAAGTTTCTAAATTGTTTGTACAAATAACCCTTGCTTGCAGTATACTGGTTTTTTTATACAGAGCTTAGAAAGGACACAAATAATCATCTTGCTGGTACCTAACTTCTCTGTCCCAACAGCTTTGTTCCCAGCACTGTGTCTGGTCTTAATTCCCAGCTAACCATTCCTTGTTCCCTCTGGAGTCCATGCTGCAGTCAATGGGACTGCACTGGCTAACCCTCCTTGCTCCTGCCTGTCCTTGTGCAAGCTGCTGGCACCCAGCACTCCCTGGGAGCTCCAAGCCTCCACCTGCGCAGGGTGAGGTCTCACAATTGTACCAAATAGCAGCTTCTTCATTCTTTTTTTGCATATGGTTTAGTTACAAAGGCATGTACACAGCAGGTGAATTTATAAATACAGTCCTTCAAAAATACCTCTTGAATGGCTGCTAAGAAATACCTTTTTCCACTAATGATTTAAAACAAATATGTGTCTTCTAAAACATTTAAGTTGCTCTTAACTCAGGCTATGATTACTTACAGTGACTGTTTCTTTCCATAACAATTCTTGAACTTACATGACTGACTGAACACCATTTGATAATCCTGGAATACAGACTATTTAGTACTTAAAAATTGATGAAAATATTTACTACTGCATCCAGCCTAAAATTTATTCATAGATATTACTTGTTGCTGCATAAAGAAAATGAGATTGAAATCCATATCCAAACCCAAGTGGCTGTTCTTAATTTCCTGATTTCACTTTTAACTTTGCTTTTTTCCAGCTCAGATTTTTACATTTACATTCTCGGACTGAAATAAGAAAAACTGGAGAAAGCATACTAGAGAAAACTCATTTCAGACTATGACTAGTTAAACAGTAGCACTCAGATAATCTTTAAACCAGCTGAGCTGCTACTGCCTCCAGCCAGCACTGAATATACTTGTTTTCAGATCTATATGCACACACCACAACATCTGGTCTAGAACTCTGCTCAATGCTGTCAAGCCTGAGGGAGGACAGGAAGCTACTAACAATACATCTGGAGCACACCATCCTCTTTGGACAGCAGTTTGTGGGTCACTGCTTGATAGCCAGGGTTCCAGACTGAGTAGATGAAGTGGCATTTATCATGTGAGACCCTGGCTCACCACTGAGCCCAGTTCCAGTGCACTGGGTGCAGCTCTATGCCCAAGGTATCAGGAAGCCAAGACGCCTGTGTCATTTGCAATAGATCACCCTGACCACAGAAAACTGACGGAGTGAAAAACCTGTCAAGTGGGGAAAGAAACGCAGGGAAAGCAAGAGCTGACTCACTACACATGACAGGTAGAGAACACTTTTTATCTATTCATCACCTTTTTTAGGTGAATAACTAACTTTTGGAGCCAGAAGATTAGAGAGCTCGAATTTATCAGTATAATCAGACTCTATACATTTATGGGGTTCCACTGATTTGTTAGTAAATCTTCTGAAAAATACTCAGTCTGAAAAGGCAAATGTGATCTACCTCAAGAATGTTTTTACAACAAATAAACTGTATTTATTATAATATAAACATTTATCATTGAGTGATGGAATAAAAGAACATCTCCAAGGACATTCACTGACATGAAATTTGGCTTGGTTTTCAAAGTTGTATTTAAAGCTGTCTGCTGAAGTTAATCTTAGTTACTCTGACTCAAGTCCCAATGATTTTAGTCAAAGACAAGATTTCAGAATTTTAATGGACAGTGATACTCCATTTCAGTGGTCTTGTGTGCTGCGTTGAAGCAGACCTCATGTTCAAAACATGACCCAAGTCTCACTATTCCACAGAAATGCACTTTCTTTACTTTTGACTTTGAAGAAAGTTTGTTTTCCCTCTGTGTGCTGAGCATGGGTGTGAAGTGTGAGGGGAAACCAGAAATCCCACCAGGTTAAACTTCCCTGCTCAAACCATGCAATTTATTAAGGCTTTATCTGTGAGGCAGAATGAAAGGTGCTTGAAGACTGTTTTCCTAGCCCTTCTGTATAGCTGGATAGAAATGCTCTGGGATCTGACTCCAGCCACCTGACTTGGGTATTCCTGTCCTTGCTGAGTTCTGCACTGCAGTGCAGAAAGAGCCCTGCAAACACTTTTGTGGTGTTACCCAGACAAAGGAGCTTTTCCCAACCTAGAAACATGGCACTTCAGTGCAAAAGCAGTTACACTCTTCAAGTTCCTCCAACAGCAATAAATTCAAGGAGTTTGAGGTTGAATAGAAAGGGAATAAACCCTTTAGTAACTACTAAGAGAGGCCACAAACGATCCTTATGTTCCTATATCCTTCCTGTTAACGACTCTTTGAAAATCCTGTGACAGTTCAAATAAAGCACCTGTCAGCAGCATTGTTTCCCTTTGGCAAAGCTGATGTTTCAGAAAAGGACATCTAGAAATGTCCTCTTTCCCAGTACAAATTAATCCCTTAAGGCTCTCTTCATAATTTTCTATTTCCATTCAAACTGTTGATCTTCCAAAAAATAACAGCCAACTAGTATGATGAGCAATTCAGCATATGATTCCTCAATGGCATATGGAAAGTGCTATTCCAACTGCCCCAATGAATTATTCTCTCTTATTCTCCCCTGCCTCTCTTTTTTGTCATGCCACAATTTGATTTTGATTCGTGAGGTTTCTCTCTCTCACTCTTAAGAAATCTGACTCTACACTTAGATTGTCTTAATTTCGCCGTGACAAAAAATTAAACATTAGAAGTGATTTATTTTTAAAACCCTTGCCGGTGTTAGGTTTGGTAACACTTTAGAGTTGCGTTTTAGGTCACACACTAACACTCTTTGCAACCATTTCACAGAAATATTTCCAATTTTAAATACTCGATCTCTGGTCAAAGTTTAGCCAAAACATCCCTGTTGGTTTTCAGACTGAAATAACATCATGATGATGAGTCTGAACATAATTGCAAGCTATTCCACCTTTGCACACACATTGCATCGAAGATGCTTTCCAAGCTGAGCATGAAGCTCCTTTTGTATTGTACCTGAAATACGTAAAGATAAGTTAGCCACAACACTGCATGCAGGTTTGTGTAAGGCCTGCTGCATAACTACAGCTCAAAACAACAAATCACAACTGGATCAGCTCTATAAAGGGGCTGTAGTAAGCCATGATCCTATCTCAGCTTGCTTGTTCCATCCCTGCATTGAATCATCTTGGTGCATATGACTGACCTCGGTCATCGCTTTGACCTTTAACAGCTGCAAGCTCTGACAAGTCCTGTAACAACGGGGTGGATCTAGATCAGCACAGGCTCAGTTAGTGCAGCTCTTGCACTGATACCGATAATGGTGATGCAGATGCTGGAAAGAAAATAAACTGACAGATGGCACTGGGAAGTGCCTCCTTTTGAAGATGGGACACTTATGAATAATACATCTCATTAAGACAGAGAATATGTGTATCGACTCAAGTCAACAAACAACAGACACAGAATCCCATAGCCTACAAGATCATGTTTCAGAGGTGTAGCTTGCTTTTGGATCTAGAATTGCTGTGTCTTTATTAAAAACCAGCCATCTATCCACAACAGAACAGCTCTCTCCCTTCCTATTTGTAGCCCAAATATTTAAGACCACTTGTAATGCCACAGTCACAGCTTCTTAAAGTTATCTCTCTCTGGGGAATTTATCCAGGCAAAAACATGTGCCTGTGAAAAACAATTTTTAAGATCACAAGATAAAAAAGGGGGAAGAATAAAAAAGAAAGAACATATAATATATTGCTTCAAAATCACTCACAGAAATTACCCAGTTAACACAATGTGTACTTTCAATATACTTTTCTTGTTTACTGGATTATATTTGGTGACCATGTACTTCAAACCTACACATGGACCTATATCATAATATTAACATCTTATTTTGCCAATATCAAAAACTCAATTACATTTAGAGCTTGCTTTTGTCACCAAGAAGTAAACTTTTCTTTTACAGGCCTATTTCAGGCTTATTTCTGAAGAACTGAACACTGATTTTAAACAGAAATGAAACAATGAAAAGGTCTTACCTTTGTGCATCCTTCTCGACTCTGACTCTTTGGTCATGGTTGCCAGGCAGTGAGGAAGTACGCTGCCACAGCTGTTGCTCTGTCCTAATGGTAAATGTCCCTGCAGGAAATTTTGTAAATATGTGCTTAAAACTGTACTTCAAGACTTTTTTTATCAGCAATGGCAAAATAATGTGCTTTGTCATGGATATTAATGTCATGTCATATCAATCAGCCATGGATATTTCTGTTGTGTACAGTCTCTATTAGGCCAAAATGTTTTCAAAGTAGTATCTCCACCTTCCTGCTGTTTGTTGATTTACCATGTCACAAATAAAGAGTATTTTCACTTTATACATAACTTTATCTTTACCATTTAGAGGCCTTCAGTAGGAAAGAAAACACCACATTGTGTCTCTAGAATCAATTTAAGCCAGCCTGAAAATACAATCCTTGAGACAGAAATTGTGCATTTATGATTAATGTTCTACAGCACAGCATTTCCAGAGGTCAGAAGAATGGCTGGAAGTACAGAAGGTTTCATACATATTTCCATTTGTTAATAAAGCTGAAGTCCTTTCAAAGTCAACTTGATATGTGAATTTGGGGGGTTACATAATGCTTAGGGTGCTACCCAGCCTTCCCTCTGACACAATACAGGATTTCCTGCAGAGGCTGGAAGGCTGTGAATAGCAGCAGCCACGTACTTTGTTTGCGATGTTGCGTCCCAGCGTAGCACTGTTGAAGTGGGGAGACACAGACGGGGCTGTTTTCTTGCGGGGTAAAGTATCGCTCAGGTACGTGCACTCCCTGTGCTGCTTCTTGCGCTCCTCCAGGCTTCTGAAATGCTTCACCGGGAATTTGTTACAGTTTTGATAAAATGAATTGATGCACTTGCTCAGTTATACTCTATATGGAAAATACTGAAGATGATAGTCTGGAAAGAACAAAATCTAACATACAGAGTGCCTCCTGCTTCACCGTGCTTTCCATCACATTAAAGTCATACTGATTAAAAAAATGCATTAAATTCATGTGCACATTTTCTGTACATGTCTCTGTACCTTTTCTTTGGTGTCAAAAATTCAAGTCTAGTGTACAAGTGGAACCCAATTACAAAGGAAAACCTTTCCCTAGAAGTTATTCTAATGAATTGGTGGCTTAAAACCAATACAGCTTTTGAAAGGCATTGTTCAAATGTATATGAAAAATTAATTTAGGAGTTCACACATACATTATTGCTGCAAGTCCTCTGACAGTTACAATGGCTCCTGAATATTAATATTTGCCTCTGTATTATTAATATAAGGTGAATTTTTGTTCAGTAACATTCTATAATACATCATGTTGATTTTTAAATGAGCAGTGCCTTTAAGTGCAACACTCTGCAAGCACAATCAACTTACAGTCTATCACTCTAAAGTCCTCACATATATATCAACTTTGTGGCCACCATAACAAAAGCAAACAAAACAAAATAATCCCAAGTTACCAGCTTTGAATCTGTTACCTGTTGTTGCCTGCGGTGTTTCTTAGCTGGCAGAGGTGGAGGTGTATCAGATAAAGGAATAGGATCTACATGAGTAGCCATGACCTCAGGCCAATGGACTGATGGAAGTTGAGCAATAGAGCGAGGAGAAAGAGAGTGAGGAAACACAAATCCAGAACAGAGAGGTGATCTTAGCTTTATAGAAAAAAGAGAAATTACACACAGTGTTTTCTTTTTGGAATTTCTCAAAAGATACGGCACATACAAGCTGCAGTTTTAGCACTGTGTTTGTTGGAGTGTTTAGCAAGAAAGAGGGTGTGCTCTATTGCAACTCTCATGGCATATTGAACTACCAGAAGCAGCACACAAATACCAAATTCTAAACCAGTTACAGCTTTATTGCAATGCAAAGGTAAGCGGCTTTAAAATTATAAGGTTATTCTGTTCCTTTAAAAGGGGATTTATTCAAAATTTGCTCTAGTCATTACAAAGGCAAAAATATTCAAAAGAGTAAGGAAAAGAAAGTAAGCTAGAAGACAGACTGGACAGACTCCGTGGAATAGCTAAGAAAGGTAGAAGCTATTCATCTCCCATAACTATTCAACATATACTTCTACCACCTTACAGGGGGGGAAAAGCTACAAAACATACAAAATGAACACCTGAACGCCGCTAATCAAGTTGTCATAAATCTTGTCCACAGACTGTTTCCCAAAGATGCATTACATTATAGTGTTCGGCAGGCAAAGATTGTCATTTAGTGTTGCTTGGGTCATAACAATTCAGGTGTTTTGGCCTTCTGAGTCCCATCTACCTCATCAAAGACACTTTACAGCTGGAGCAGTCCTTCAGCTTTACTATTAAATCTGTTATCTGACTTGGTAACTGGCAGAGGGCATTTCGCTTTAGGGTCAGTTTGTTACATGTTGAATTACCAAAAAACAAAAAGTAAAGAAAACGAAAAGGCAGCCATGAAAGAACAATGCAAACAAAGGGAAATGTCTCTCAAACAAACCTCTTTATTTTGTGGCTGGCTCGTCAGCACAGCCGTGGAAGGCTCAGTGGCAACTGCTTCAACATCTGAGGGGGTCTGAGTGGAAGGGGATATACTCGTGGAATTGCCATACAGCTCACTAATTTCACTTACACTGATATAGCCCTAAAAGGAGGAATTCAGAAGTTAAAAGAAGCAAAAGCCAAAAGACGTGCAAGGGTATTAATGTATCCAGTACAATGAAAGTTAGTTTAGAGTGATTCAGCCAAATATTTGTTATCATTGAAATACTTAATCATAAATAAAATTAGCATCAAGATTTTTGAATGTTAAATACTTGGATTCTGAAAACTGTTCTTAATTTAATTCCAAAAACATTTGTGTAATCAAAATGGAAATGTACATTAAGTGTCCAAAAGATTTTACTAAAATGCAAACACCCTTTAGAAATTATGTATCTCTTTCTCAAAAAAGCAGACTGGGCGAAAAGGAAGAATAAATCTTATCTTTATATCTTAATTTTTTTTTTGTCTCTGATTAAATAAAATAGCCTGATTTGTTTCTTGCCTAACTATTAAGCTAATTTGAGTAAATCAAATGACTAACAGAACTGGGAAGACCTTCTATAAGGACAAGCCATTCCCATAAATTACACTAACAAATCTCCCATTTGCATCATCTGGAAGAGACTTCTAGCTTTTATATGTTACCAGAAGACCCAGCTAAGATGCTGTTAGTGTTAGCCCTGCAGCCATTACAATTTGCTTCTCTTTTTTTAATTAAGCAGTCATACAGAAGGTGATGGACTGAGGGATGGCAGGAACATCAGTGTGCTTCTGCCTGCAGAAAAGATTTATGCAAGCAGATTTAAGATATAATGGCAAAATAGTTATTGCATGTATTTTGGTGTTAACTGCACAAATGTTTTTTAAAAAGTAAAATATGGATTCTAATCCATTGCGCATAGGATACCAGGCTGTACAAAGTCAAATGTCATAATCCATAGAAAACAAGGCTATGCAAAAGGAAGAATAAATCACCGTTGAAGCAATGTCATAAAGATGAGCTAGAAATATATTTATTTTTAAATCAAGATGTTAAGCTGCTTTCACACTGACAGTGTGTGGCAAGGGCTGTGTTTCTATCACTGCACCAACATAGTGACATACCAGTGTGTATACTTCAGCAATTCCGTAAGAGAAGCCACAGACTGCTATAGTATTTCTTCTTTTTAGAAATGCCTAAATTTAGCAGTGATCATAGAAGACAATTTGAAAAGAAATAGCAACATTACTGTCTATTAGCATAATTTTCAATGTATGATATCAGTTATTTCAAGCAGATAACACAATTCTGGAAAATTATGTATCATACATACAGAGTGAACAAAGCACTCTACAAATGGGAGGCAAATCTTAAGTCTCATATTATTTGATGACCCATTAATTGAGGAAACTGGCTAAGATACTAAAGTTTATCTCTCAAAACATGTGACAACACTACAGTAAAATAGAGTCCACTATGAATTAACATAAAACTTGCTTAACCATCTTGTAGTGGCAGTTTATCAGTAACCAAAACTCAGCAATTCTATAATGCAATATTGTGTCATTTTAAAGATACAAACACTTTCGCCATTATATGAAAAACATTCAGTTCTGACTCACAACGCCAGTGAGGATTCACCATGGGGATAAAAAACCAAGTAAGGAACAAATGACTGTGCTGTGCGCTAGCTCAGGCCCCTGTAACATTCAATTAAATAAATGGTTTCAAGTCAGATTAGTCATCCAAGTCATTTTGTCAATGCTGAACTTTTAAACAGCATTGATTTTCCTCGCTTATTTAAGTACTGGGATAAGCATCCTGCCTCTTTATGTGAGGCAGTGTTACTCTCTTGCTATGCAGGCAGTGAGTCAGCTCACAATGGATGGAAGAGGGTTACACATGTGTGCTTTGGTGAAGAGGGCTGGCAAACATTGGACCACAGACTCGACTGATGCATGAGCAACCCTATGGTGAAATGAACTGCTGTGCCAGCAGTCTCTGTTAGCCTGTCTGCCATTTGGTGCCTGATTTTTAAAGGTGCCAGGACAGTCAGAGAAGAATTAAACTGCACCAAGACAAACACAACATTTGGCAAAGGCATTCCTTTTGTAGGACAGAGCCTATATGGAAACACTGAGGATGAAACAGATAACCTTTGCTGTTCCTCCTCTTATTTGCCTTGGAGTAAGTCCTAACTGACTTCACTGCAGTGATGGGAATGACACTACTGAATAATCCATTTAATTAAACAGTGTAGCCTCACTTAATGTAGTTGCATTTTGAAGTATGTGAGTAAACAAACCATTATGTGTATACGAAAAAAACCAACCAGATAGCACCCACCCTCTCGTGAGAGAATGGTCAGATCCATCTCAACAGGAAAAAAAAAAAAAGCTTAGACTTGCCAGATGTCCTGGTGGGAGGTCAGATGTCCAGGTCAGAACCTAGGACACGGAAAGTCTAAGCAAGTGAGGAAGATTGCTCAGTCCCAGGGGCATGTGAAACTGCACACCAGAAACTTGGAGATCAGACAAGGAAGATCCCAATTCCCAGGTGTTGAAAGGATATGTGCTTGCTTTAGACTTCGAGAGCCCAACTTCCCAGAGCGACACCGACATCATTAGATGTGGCAGACCTTGCTCAGGGCTTCAATAAAAGCAGATCCAGCAAGTCCAGTCAGAATTCTTAAGCAGAAGTTAATGAAGCAGCCATAGATGCCTGTCAGTATATTTTAAAGGCTAAATTTCCTGCTTACTCTAACTATTCAAAAAAGTGAAATAAACAGCTAAATACGTATCTTAGAACCACAATAGCTTGAAGTCTTCAAATCAATGCTTTTTAAAAAGAACAAAATGTACATTTGTCATGTTTTAGCAAAGAGCCTTAGAATAAGGAAGGGGAGGCAATGATAAAATCTACAGTGCAAAAAATAAGACCCAACTATATTTGTACTTGAACAGTTATTCCCAGATCTCATTCTTCTTCACTTCAATGAGGTTTAATTGTCTATTTTGAGAAAATTACGCATATACACACGCTCCACACACATAAAAACAATAATTTCTCCACAGCAAGAGATTAAAGCGATACCAGTTACATTTGGAAGAATGTCAAGAGAAGCTATTTTTGCTCACTAATGAATTTAGACTTCTATGAATAAGTTAAAAAAATTGTATGAAATTACTTTGTAAAGACTTGATGACTAGAACTTCACTAGATACTAAATACTAAAGAGCTTTTGTATGAAGCATTATTAAAAGTTAGTTATGGTAAAGTCAAAAGCAGAGAAACTCTTTACCTCTTTCAGACTATTGGGACTGACAGGAAATCCCTTTCCTCCGGAAAGTGTGGAATATTTCTTTTCCAGATTACAGAGATTTTCTTTTTCCTGTAAAAACCAGACATTTTATATTAAATAGCCATGCAGTGAAAATAAATGTTAGCCATTTCCTTAACTGTGTGAAGAAACACACTGGAACAGAAGGCTGAAACTGCACAGCAGGGCTTCAGCTTCATCCATTTAGAATAGAACTGAACAAAAAATGGAGGTGCAGAACAAACAGTGAATGAAAGACTTTATTTAACAACCACAGCTAAACCACGTAAGTGCTCCTTCAGCGTTTTGAAAATGATGATTCTGCTTAGTGAACTAAACATGATTTCTCTCATGATTAAAAGCAGAACATAAAATGGACGTGAAGGGTTCAGGTGAGCTTCTTATTAACCAGATGTTAGCTGATGTGAAGTAGCTCATCTCATGGCCTTGCAGGGGCAATTACAAGCCAAAAATATGAGCACTCTGTGCACAGTTCCGGTAGCCACAGAGGGAGCACGGGCTTCCAGCTTCAGCACATGGGTGGGTGCCTCTGCTTGAGTCCTCGGGAAAGGGGGCACCTCTAAAACACTCTTGATTATCAAATGCCAGTAGTGTTTTCTCTTAAGAAATCTGCTGATTAACTGCAGAAGATTTCCTTTTTTTTTTTAATAAAGGTGAAATTATTACCAACTTGCTAGCTTCTGCACAACTGATGTTGTTCACAACTGAACTATTGTGTTCTACATTCTTTTATTCTATGAAATGCTCTTTTATTGCATGTTAAAAGTGTTTCAAAGACAAAAAATACTTACCCTTTGCAGCATCATTATTAAGTTGTTTTTCTCTTTTACAAAATGATCTTGTTCTCTTTGTGCTTGTTGGACAATATGATTGGCTTGTTTTTTGAGAGCAGAAATCTTTTCCTAATATAAGAAGAAGATCACAGTTTACAGGATTTATTTTCAAATCTCAAGACAACCCGCAGCAAGGATCCTATTCATCAAAGTTCACTTATTCATATGCATGACTAAGCATCAGGAAAATAAGTTTTTACAAGACAGCTCACTGCTCTGAAAGAGATAATTAAATAAGAATTAGACAGTAAAGAGAAAACCTATTCAAGAGACAAAGGAATAATTGCACATATTCTTTGATAATATAGTGACAAGCATCCATATACTGAACAGAACTGATTTAAGGATCCAACCTCTGATTTCTGAAAAAAAGTGGTATTTAATTGATTGAGATAGGACGTTTATAACTTATTTTTTAAATTACTGTATTTTCTTCAATTTGGTGTTCTATTATCTTAATGAAACCATTTAACAGCAAAATCAATAACCCTAAAATAACTGTAGTTTTGTCTAGAAACTACAAATTTCCTTTCTTAAAAAGGAAAAAAAAAAGCTTTGGTACTTTTTTGGAGCAAATTAAAGGGTTTGATTTTCACATGGAATATGCAAACAGGACATGAAATGTTATTAATTTCTTTCTTCTTGGAGAAGTGCATTATTTGATGTGTGGGATGTCACTAGGCCATTGTCTTTGCTCTGCTTCAAAAACTCTTTCAAAGAGGAACGTTTTGCATTATTTCTTGCAGATGGGCAGGTTGTAGATCCATTCCCTTGCCTTTATGCTCAACAAAGAACAAATTAATCGAGTGTTGGTGCTCTTACCTTTCTACTGACAATGCTGCGCTGATACTCAGCTACTTCATGCAGGAGCTGTTGTGTCAAATTTTCCTTCTCTTCATCTAACCTGCTTTCATGTTCAAGCTGCTGAAATTCTAAATCTTCAAAGTGTTTGCTTTCTATGTCCAGAATATCAGCATCCTTAAGGAAAAAGAAAAGGTAATATAAAAAAAAGTAATTGTGCTTTCACTGACACCATAGTAGAGGTACTTACAAATAAACACAAAAATCAACCTAAAATTTTATTTATATATTTCCTACAACATGTCTCACCAGGATCTCAATACTTTTAATGACCTGCTCTCATAATAAGAGAGTAAATAGGGCTAATTATTATTTTGATGTTGCTTTCTCCATCACTCCTACTATGCTACTTGCTAAGAAGCACCTGCATGGTGAGGGAGCTGTTTTGCAGCACTCATAGTAAGTGGAGCCTCCCAAGCTGGCTGGGACACCATCAAAGCCTCAACCCACCTGGTGAGGTTGTCACATGCCAAAATCAGAGGGCATCTGCTTTCCTACCAGGAAGTATCACACCAGTACCCCCACAAAACTGCACAAGGAATTAATTGCAGAAAATTGCTCTCTGTGCAATTAAGGACTCTAGTCATCCACCCTAGCCAAGGTGCAGTACTTCAGAAAAAGTATCAGCCCACTTTTATGCATTCCCCTGAACTGATACCATGTTTTGTCAGAAAAAGAAGTTGAATGCTGCAGAAATGAACCAAGAAACAAAAATACACCTGCCTTCCGCTTAGGGATGATGAGATAAAACTCATGGTGCTTTTCAGCACAAGAAATGAATGCTAATCTTCCTCCTGCAACATCTGTGCATTCATAATATGAATTCCTGCTTACAAGTTTCAGAGTCCCGAAATAAAGGGTGTTTTTAATAATTGCAGCATTAGTAAACTGTAAGGCTCTCTAAAATAAACACACTGTACACTTGCTACACAAGAAAACCTGCATCCTGGAAGGAATGCAAACTTGTTCCTTTTCTTATTTCAACCTAAGGCAAAGGTTAGTGGCCAAGATAAGCCACTACTAAGGTAGGTCTCTAGAAAAGGAATTCAAAACCAGGTTCCAGTGTACCAGGGAAAGACACAGGATGCAGAAACTGAAGAATCCAAGTTACTACATGGAATACAAACATCTTCCCCTTACTCTCCAAAGATGTGCTCTTCGCTTGTAGGAGATAGTGAAGAGATCAAAAGCCAAGGTGTGGGCTAAAATTTACAGGAAAGCAGTTACCTACAATACAGAAATGCTTCATTTGAACTGGCAAGACATCTTCAGCATCCCCAAAAAACCCAAAAGGGCTTTGCCTGGGCCATGAAAGTCAGTAAATTCACCATAACAATTGCTACTGAGGCAGTTGCCTTCGGAGAAGGCAACCAGTAACGAAAAAGTCAACTGAGGGCATTTAAAATACACTTCCTGCCCAACAGGGAGACTGTATATGCATTTCAGACACAGGGAGGCCAAGAATTTGCCAGCTGCCCACCCCAACCCAAACTCCAGGCCCACCCTGCGGCCAGCTGCTACAGTAGAATTGGCTGCCCATTCCCCTGGGCACAAAGTACCAAGTTACTGAAGCCCCGGAGAAAAAGGGAATTTGTCTCCTTCATGCCTTCCTCGTTGTCAGTAAAGTAGCACAACATAACATGTTGCAGACTCAAGTATTTCACAGGATGGTTTGAGTTGGAAGGGACCTTAAAGATCATCTCATTCCAAACCCCTGCCACAGGCAGGGAGCCTTACACTAGACCAAGTTGCTCAAAGTCCCATCCAACCTGGCTTTTAACACTTCCAGGGATGAGGAGTCTACAAGTTTTCTGGGCCACCTTTCCCAGTGCCTTACCAACCTCTGAGTAAAGAATTTCTTCCCAACATCTAATATAAACCTCCCCTCTTTCAGTTTAAAGCCATTACCCCTTGTGTTATCACCACCTGCCCTTTTAAGGGGTCCCTCTCCAGCTTTCTTGAAGACCCCTCTATGTACTGGAGGGTGCTGTAAGGGCTCCCTGGAGCCTTCTCTTCTCCAGGCTGAACCCAACTCTCTCAGCCCTTCCTCAAGGAGAAGTGCTCCAGCCCTCTGGTCATCTTTGTGGCCTCCTCTGAACTCACTCCAACAGGTCCATGTCTTTCTTTTCTTGGAAGCCCTAGTTATTTTTGGGGAAGATATTTTCTCTGTTTTGGGTACAATACCTAAAATCTTTTCATGACTGCTCTCATACTTGAGATCAGTTTGAGGGCTCCTGGGCACTAATTCAGTGATAATTTCTACTGCATTAACCACAGCAGCCACAGCTAACTTCCACTACAACTGGCCTGGAATAATATGTAATAGAACTAACTGGACACTTAACTACACCCCCACATTTCAAGTTTTGTCCCACTTTCAAATTCAAAATGATTATTAAGACAACTTGCAAGGGAAAAAAAAATTAACCAAACAGATTTCTAGAAGCCTCTTGGTGGTCAATAGTGAAAAGAGATTTACTACCATCCCACAGCAACAAGGCTGCAGCATCTCATGAATTAATACATTCAAGCATGTGACTGCAGAGGAAAAGCTTCCTTTCCTTTTAATATGTATGAAATATTACATAATACTGCTTTTTCTTTTTTTTTAAGGTAATGCACAAAAATCTTTAAGTGTCTCAAAACCAGCACACTTTTTCTGTAGCAACTGAGAATTCAACATTGTTGTTTCCAAAGCTGGGCATTTTTACATTTTGCTCTTTGAAAAGACAGAATAGAGTTCTCCAAATAAAATCTAAGGAGTATTTCCTATAAAGCAGAAAAGCCTTTTTTCCAACACTGCTATTACAGCCTTTATTCCTGATATAAACACCCAAGACAGAAAAAAAAGAATTAACTTTTAGAGGGCCTCTTGAGCTTGCCCTACTGATGCTTTCAAAATTATTTCCCCCACCCACTAAAGCTAACTATATGTGCTGTATAACCCACTTAAGGTTAATGAATACCAAGATTTTTCCACAGAAAATAAAGTGTGCCTTCATTGGTAATTTTGTAGCTTTTTTGCTTACAAATAACACAAACTAAAATCAAGTTACAATTAGACTTTATGCACAATTTATTTATACCAGTGTGGCACTGTTGAAAACATAGAAGAAAATAAAGCTATTTTAGTAAGTAGTAAAATATTTAAAATTAATTTTTCAAAGTACAGTTCAGGCTAACAGCTATGTTATGTATTGAAAAAAAGAAGTTATCCATGGCTTCACTGAGATGGTCATTTACTGGCCAATTCCTGTCTTTGCTTACAAAGGTAAAGAATGATGTTCCACCATCCATCCAAACATCACAACAGCTTCCACATCACCCAGCAGGCCTAAAGGGCTAATTACAGGCAAGTGACCCAAAGCTGTAACAACATTCAACACCAAATGATTTCTAACCCACACATTTGCACTCTACTTGTTTGCCATCATGCACGCAATCTATTACAAGCATTCCACAAAAACACCCTCATGACTATTTAACAATTCTAAGTTGCAATTCTAAGTTCGGTATGTTCGGACACTGGATACTTAAAAGAGAAAATGTTACACTTAACTAAAAAAAAAAAAAAAAAATTAAAAATCAACAAAATAATTTAAAAAAATATTGCAGTCTTGGAACTTGCTACTGACCCTCTTCAGCTGCTGCTGTAACTGTTCCCTCATGGACTCAGGGCAATTATCAAGCTGCGTCTTCTGCTCGGAGTAAAGCTCCTGAAGCCTCTCTAGTTTTTCCCTCTCAGCATCAAGTTTTAATTTTTCCTGAAGCATGAACCAGAAAATAAAGACAGTTACCTTCAAACCCAAGCAGTTATTAATGATTATGACAGTGTGTGGCACAACCTTGCTGAACAGTTGAAGCATGCAGGTCAGAGACAGAAACCTCGTTAGTTGAAATGCCATGGTGGGATGCAAAAGGATCAAAACAAAACATTCTTCGTTTTAGTGGCGTGATTAATTCTCTCTCTCATCACTGTGCTTTGGACCTGTGCCTGGATGATGCTGTTAAAGCCCCCCGCCCAAACACTTGTCTCACCTAATGTGAAAAAAAAAATAAAATAAGGAAACTGTAGCCATGTTAGTGAGGTAACAGATGAAGCTGAGAGAGAAAGAGCAGTTTTTAGAAAGCAAACAGGATGGAAAATGACTGCAGTTTGGAAGTGAGGGAGAAATGGACCTTCCCAGGAGAATGAATTTCATGCCTGTGTAGCTCTGTACAGATAAGTACATTTAGCAAGCAGTGAAAAGCCAAAATGAGACAGAGCATTATAAAGAAATAACTCTGGGCCAGGAAATCCTGTTGCAGCAGAAACACCAAATGATCCGGCAAATTTGCTTCAGGATACAGAAACTGTAACCTGTTCATGGGGATCACGGGACAGCTTCCCTGGTCTCCTTCAACTAGTTCAGCTTTCCTTTTGTTCCACTCAAGCAGCAGTACTCAGCACACTGCTTCTCACCCTCCAAAGCCTTTGGCCTTTTAATCTTTGTAATCAAATACTCCATGATTTACTGTGCAACACTGCTCCAAACACTGGCTGCACATCACTTAAAGCTTGCCTGTAGACTGTTATTTATCTGTGGACCAAAGTTTGGGAACCAATAAATCAGAGCACAGAGCATTTTTTCAAAGTCTTTCACTTACATCTACACTGACCAACACAGCAGATGCATTTTCTCCAATTCAGCAATTAATAACAGTAAAAAAGCTACTTATGCCTGATATGCCAGGCATAAATAATCAAGTAAGTCCCTGAAGCCAGGTTCTCTGCTATCTTCTAGCATCGCACCTGTATAGCTTTCTTTTCCTACTTGTTGTTCTGTAGTAATGCATCTCCTTTCAGATGGTCTCTAGCTCTGCTTAATACTCAAAAATTAACAGTATTCTGGCTACTCCAAGAACAGTTGAATTCTGTCACAGCATCTACTCATTTCCACTCTTTCCACTCCCAACTATTATTTAATTTTGAAATCAAATGTGTGGCGCAGCAGGTGCTGTATGATTGGACATGGCATCACCCTTTGCCATAGAGAAGGAATGCCTTTTAGTATACACTACTTGCCATTTTAAACTGTGGGAAACCTTCCTCTTTGCTAGGCCTGACAAGTTTCTCAAACCCTTATGCATGGCAGAGGCATAGTAATAAACATGTATTAGCTGCCTGCTTTCTTTATGATTTTGTCTCTAAATCTGAGTGGGATCTTGGGCTGGGATTCAGTTTTCCCAGTATCTAAAAACAACAGGAAGAATTTTTATTCAAGTCCAATGTCAACCAGATTCCCAGCTCCATTATGTTCATTTACACATGCAGCTTCTCAGTTCATACAATCAGTTGAACAATATGCTGAACACTAACACTTTTTATTAAGCTTGTGAAAATGAGCAACTGAGCCAGCATATTCTATGACCTGAACTTCCTGTCCTAGCTTCTGTCTTACAACAGCAGCAGCAGGGATCAGAACTACAGAGGATGTAGCACGAGCGAGCTGCACAAGGGAGGGAGAAGCATGCAACTCCTGTGAGGTCTAGACCGCTGTCCCCAAGAAGCCCCATTTGCTGAATCATCCTTACTTCCAACACAGAAGGAAAGCTATGAATAAACTGGTGGTTCCCCTCCTCACAAACTCTGCTGTCCATTTAACATTCAACCCACGGTCTGCCACCTTGTTTCACACCTGCCTTTTCTGCCCACCTAGCCATCCAAAGCAGCAAGGACTTCTCTGACCTTGGCTGCAGTGCCTCTGACACTATGAATAGCTCTCTAAATGTCTATGCACTGCTACAAGCATGCTCATTCATCAACGAGCAAGTCAAACCTCGAGTGTGAGGAGACATCATCAGCAAGGATAAAACTCCCTGAGACTCCTGCCAGGGATACTGTTACATGCCTCAAGAAATTAGAAATGTATTCCTTTGAGATTGAAAGTGATACTCATCTGGTCTATTTATAGCATAGGAAGTGCTAACATCCCACCAAACTGTCTCCCTTCAAAATGTGCAGTCTTAACAGGAAATATCACTTTCAGCAATGAGAGGCATTATATGTTTTGCAGCTGTGGAGTTAAGTTTGCTGATGTCTCAGGCTGTACATTGGTGAAGTCCATTTAATTCACAGAAAGTAATTTGAATGAGAATGAGAAATGAGAAGTGAGTGAGAAATTTTTCGTACAGTGTTTTCTGTAAGTGAATCAAGGCAAGTTCTTCTAGAAGGGGAAAGATTCATAACTTCACAAGCCAAGTGCAAGATGCAGCCGAGGCAGGTCTGTGGCTGACCCCACAAGCTGTTTGCTCCGGAGCAGCCGGCGGCATGGCTGTGAACAGAACCCATGCTCCTGCTGCTCATCCTCATTTAACCGCAGGAGCTGGGACTTGGTTAATATTTCTCTGCAGACAGCCCCAGCGCTAACTTCAGAGGCACATTAACTGCAGGCTGCCTGAATTCTTAACATCCAATTTCCAGAGAAAACAAGTATAGCATCTAGTCTTAGCCTACTGCCCAACTTGGCCTATGGTCTTCCTCCACATGCATGTTATGAATGAACTTGGGGTCAGCCCAAATACAAAGCAGGACTGACTTGGGGTTTGATGATGCTGGGGCAATGCTTGGATCCATTTTGGAGGACTTCTGGGAATTGTGAAGGATAGCAGTAGAAAGAATTGACGTGTGACACTGTCCCCAAAAGCCCAGACAGGGGATGTTAGCAGAGAACACACGGTATGAACACTGACCATGGGTCAGAAAAGGAAATCAATCTTAAGGGCAAAGAGCGAGCAGAAGAAAAGACTATATATACAACACATCTCATAGCTGATCCTGACAGAGAGGAGAGAAAAGGATGGTATTAAAGGCAATCATAGCCCCTACAGGAATGGGAACAACAGGAAGAAGGAGAAACAAATTGCTTCAGTGCTGTCTCCAGTGGTTAAAGATGCCCTATGCCTGATCAATACTGCTACTTTAGGCCTTAGTGGTTTCCCACACCCTTTCTGCAGAGAACTGCTGCTTTTCAATTCGTCTTTCATCTCAGTCTGCTATTGCAGGCAGGCAGGCTGGCTGAAATTGTAGAGCAACATGTGGCTGCAAGAACATGTGCCCTCTGAACCAACCTTCCTGCACAAACTCATAGAAACTCTGAAGAAATGCAAGTAAATTGGATGAAATAGAGAAATATTCTCAAAAACTCAGCTAAAAACTGGACAAAAAAATCCCTAAACAAGTAAGCACCCTATCATTTTTACCAGCTCACTCTGAAATTAATTGTATGGCTACGTGATTTGGGCTCACTCACCAACCTTCCATATCTCCCTGCTCTCCAAAGTAACACAAAAAACCCCCAAAACCCCCAAACAAACAAAAAAATCTCCCTCCAAAACCCAAGGTATGTGTTAGTTTCAGAGAGAAACTGTAAATAAGCCTACAAGGCAAATGAAAGAAAAAACTCAACAAGCTGAATGAATCACTTCTAATATCCTCTTAGATTTTCCACGTTCTAGTCTGAAGTACTCCAGGATCTTCCTCAGTCCAACTCACCTATAAATCATCCTGTTTTAAGGTAGCAACATCTCATAACCCACACTAAACTTCAGACAGGCACATTCACTCCCTCTCAGTATGGAATCAGTTAGTCTCACAACTCTCACAGGTTTCTGAGAAATGTAACTCCATATAACTGACTTGAAAACCCCACTGAAGTAAAACAAAGTCTCCTGTGCAAACTGTACATGCTCCTTTTCTGTATTTTCAGACTACTCTTTCTTGCATTCCTTGATCTCTTTAAGGATAGATGCATTAAGCTTGCTACAATTTAATTCTTTGTCACTAAATCCCTGTGGGTTTCATGACAAAAGCTATTAAGAGGAGAAAATAAAAAGTATGCCACACATATGAAAAGGAGCATAGTAAGACAGAAGAAGGTTGTTCATAATAGTTTGTTTTTCTGTATGACCAGTAACTAATTTATTATATAATAGTCTGTATTCAGTGATGGGATCAATACAAGAGATCTCAACAGTTTTGTTTCAGATGCATGTATTAATTTACTGTTAAAAAGCATTTTAAATCAGAGTAAGTGATCCCTCTGCTTCAAGTAAAAAAATCCCAATAGGTGCACACATTAACTCGCTCCTAAGACAATTCAAATTTTTTGGAATTTCTAAGCTCATTCTCTGACCACTGCAATGTGTTGTCCTAGTGAATAGATGAGGAGGCAAAAGAAAGCCCTTGATTCTGGAGCACTGTTCCTTCATGAGTGTAAATGAGGAAATAATCATCCAAACCACGAGAAAAAAAATTCAAGTTAGGAAATACAAATTCTTATAGTCTTGATGTCATCTAGATGACAGTAAGAGGATTCCCATTAGAGGTATAACTCATTCTGATATTTCTCTCATGAATGTTTTAAAAGAAAGCTTGTGGATTCAGGTTTTTCTCCTTGGGTCTTTGTAATCATCTTTGTGTTCATTAGTGTTCTCTCTACAGGATAGCCCTATGTGGATATATCCAGTGGATACAAGTATTCCTCAAAACACCTTATCTTGTGTATTGTGTCTTAAGGAGGTAGATAATGTTATGGACATGGTAGCTCACCCTTTTAAAATACTTGCTTACATCTTGCTGAACTGGAATCTGACCAGTAAATATGTAAGAGGCTATGCTACATGACATAAATTTGTCAGATTGATCAGGATAAAATCCAGCAGCAGGAATTTTGCATCCAGAAGAGAAAAGACTGAGGAGAGAGGTGACCCGTATATTTAACTTTGATTGCTGGTGGCTCATCAGACAGCTGCTCTTTCCTTGACCCTATTCTTGCAAGTCTTTGCAGTACTAATTCAGCAAAGAGACTGAACTTCAAATGTTTTGGCATGTCTGGGATAGTCTGTTAATGACTGAAAATATACTTTCACAAAAACATGTGGACAAAATTAAACGTATTCCAAAAAAGATGAATTATCCCCTGCCAGCTGCTCCTGATTTCTGCTCCTGAAGAGGGACAGGAAACCTGGGTTGATAAAAGTTCCAAAGTACATATTTCTACCATGACATAAGGCAAAGGTCCTCTAGAAGAAAAGGAATAATCTCCCTCTCTTTTTTAAGAGTCTCAACTTTTGCATAAATACTTGTTTTGAAACGGTTTGCCAAAACTCCCATTTAGCTGTGATTACCTCCCACAGCACGTCTGCTGAATTCATTACTAATTTTTAGTTATTCCTCTTTATTCATGCTTACTGACCTATTCTTTCTTTCCCTGGCTATACTGTTACTTTCAACCTCACGCTTTACTTGGAGATAGGGGGTGTGGGGAATCACTAACCATCCTTCTCCACATATGCTGGACTGTATGTTTTAAAATGGCACAGGTTAAGGAGGCACTGTGCAAAAACAAAGTGCACTGCAGAGCTGCATGACATCCAATCAGGCAAATACAATTTTCTCCAATTTCCTTACAGACAAACATCAATCCTGATCTAAGTCTCGTAAGCGAAGGTTCATCAGAAGGAAGTCTCAAATGTAAACAGCACCATGGACCTGAGGTGCTGTTCCACTGGAAACAACAGCATCATTATTGTACACCGACAGTACAGAGTGACTGCAATGGTAATTACAGGGAGCTAGGTCCTGGTGGCATGGAAAAGGGAAAAGCTTCACCTGCTTGCTTGCTTTTGGTACTGCCCAGCTCAGCTCTCTCTAGAGCAGGCTGTGCTCAAAGTAATTTTGTCAAGATCTGTAACTAAGCTCTTTCCCAGAGAGCTTCAAGCTGTATCTGTCAAATTGTGTTAGTAAGGACTGATCAGGGCTCTCCCTGCATAAATGGAACTTGTGATTAATAGCTTAAATGCTGATATTATCATATGTAGGTTGTCATCTTTTTCTGTAGATAAAACCAAATATGAAGACAGAAGGAAAGGAAAGGAAAAAGGAAAGGAAAAAGGAAAGGAAAGGAAAAAGGAAAAAGGAAAAAGGAAAAAGGAAAAAGGAAAAAGGAAAAAGGAAAAAGGAAAAAGGAAAAAGGAAAAAGGAAAAAGGAAAAAGGAAAGGAAGGTGATTTTAAGCTGTTCTCAAGAAGGACAGCCAAGGAGGCAAAGCTGGACTTTTCTCCATATCCTAGCATGGTTTCCAGCATAGCTGAAAGCACAGGCCATGTGAAATAGCTCTGTAAGTAGCTACCCCAGCCAGGACAAATGAGTCCTGACAGCACTAGTACCTGGCAGACAGGCACCACAGCAGAACTATGCCAAGTCCTGCAGGGGTGCTGAAAGGTTCTGTCGTCTTTTTGAAATGGCAATCACCCATAGCTCTGATTTTCAAAACCTAAGTAAATCAACACAAGTTGTGTCATTCCTTACAACATGTGTGGTGGCATAATCACAAAGGCAAGGGAAATGCTTCCAACTCACCCGAAGGTGGGCACTACACCATCTTCTTCCCCACCGGTTCCCCTTGTTCTCCCCTGCCATTAGTCCTGCCTCATGTTCCGAGAGGGTTGAGCACAAGACTCAGATGAGACCAGCATGCAGCTTAACATATAATGTACAAACCCACTCACAAAATACACCCCTGGTTTACAAGCAAGGGGCTGGGACAGAGAGACATTGCACCACAGCAAAGTGCACACTGACGGCCCAAAAACTGGACTCACTCCTGCCTTCCGACTTCCAGTATGTTTCCCAGTCAATTATTTTGCCTTGCAAGGACTAAAAATTGTGGCTTTAATACTCTGAAAAGGTTGGCAAAACTTTGTGTCCTCACCTAAAGGCAATATGCACATGACATTTAAAAAAATAGTAATAAAAAAAAATCAAATAATCCAGTAGAAGGTAGTACAACAGCTTCTAAGTACAGTCCCTTTCAAGTACATAACATGGGCCAATAATTAGGTTGTAGTTTATCATCTCTTTTTAAGAATTTCACAAGTTTTTCAAACAGGTGCATGGGTAAGGATGAGACTTAAGCAGGCAGGAGTTTCCTGTCAAACAGGTGCCAAGATCAGTGGCAAATTCCATGAGATGCTCAAGTTGCTCCAGAGACCAGTGCCATCATACACAGCAATAATGCCCCACCATCATTTCACAAGTGAAATTAGCTCTCCCTCTCACCTCCAGACAGCCAACACCATGTGGTGTATTCACATATCACTCCCTTACCCCGACAGAAATGTAACCACTGTTCGAGATATGGGACCCCAACAGCTTCTTGCCTTGAAGCCCCACCAAAACCAAGACCCCAAGGTATCAGTAGGGGTGAAATAAATATTCAGGCAACTAATAGAAACTGTGATCAACCCGTGGACACTGGGACACTTGTTTTAGCAAGAAACAACACAAAAAGTACCATCAGCAGAGTGAAAACTCCTGGCCAAGCCTTAATTCTGTCCTAAGTTTCAAATTATTTCAGCAAAAGGGACCACCTACCACCTCCAGCTGAGCCCCCTTTTTGTGGGTGGGGGTTGATCCTGTATTTCTACAGAGCCAAGATGTTAACTATCTTGCATCAGATCTGTATGGCTGAACTTTAACATAGACACAATCATCAAGCTTTAAAAAATGCTGCCATTTCAAGCCAGCCAGAACTTTTATTTGTTGACAGAATCAGTGCCATATGTTTTGCTGGCTGACACTACTTTTCCCAGAGCACTTCAGCTGTCACTTTATATTTTACTCCTTTCATAGAAGCTCATCTCCCATTTCTATTTTCAACTTTCACTTTTATGCAATGCTTTCAGACATATTCCAAAAACAAAAGAACTTTGAGTTTATTCCTACAAAGATAATTTCAGTATTAACTGAGCCATGACTTGGTGTTTAGAGCACACACTCACAGCTGGGTTTGTTTGTTTGTTCAAAACAAAGAGGAACACAAAAGAAAAGACAACTAAAATTTTGTAACTGATCTGACTAGTGCCATGCCTCATACTGAAAAAAAATGTTTTGAGTGAACTTGCCTTTTAAACAACAAGTGCTTTTTACAGGCTGCTTTCCATGTTTCATTTCAACTGAAAATTTAAACTAGACCTGTCATTTGAATTTTCTGACTGCTATATACACACTAACCGTCTGTCAGGTGACTGCAAGGAAATTTAAATTTCCTCCATATTTTACATTAACTTCCATTATTTTAATTGAACTTTGAGGCTACTAGAGAACCAACACAAAAGGCAAAAGATCTCTTGAATTTCTGAACATGTTATTTATTACCACTTACCAACCAAAACTCCCAGCAGCATCCATTTGAAGGGGATCTGGTTGCACACCCTATCTGCTGACACCCACTTTGAACTCATCTTTCTCCTAAATAGCAGGTATTAAACATGTGCCGTAGGCAACTTAAAATGTGACCGTGGGCAACACTGAAAGCTGAAGGATCAGCGAGGGGTACACTAGAACAAGGAAAAGTGCAGACAGGGAAGTCCAGGGAAGTTCAAACTCAAACTGGATGTGCGCTGTCTCCCCACACAGTGGAGATGTGGGAGCACCATTCTCCGTTTCAGACATAGGCTTGATAAGCACAGCCACAAAACAACAGCCAGGTTGCTGATAGGGCATGCAGAAATTGAAGACAGAAAGCTCAGAACAAAACAATGCAAACTGTAAGGTGTGAATTAAATGGGAACTGCGTAAGTGCTAAAAACGTGCAGCTTGTCTAAGCAAAAGCAAATAAGGCAGAAACTTCCAGATATTTCTGGAAAGCTTAAGAAAAGAGGAGAGACTAGCTAGAGAAATTCCACAAGTGACAGGTCTAAATTATGAGGTAGAAGATGAAATTTAAAAAAGAAACAACACTGGCTGAAACCCCTGGAAAAACTTCCTGACCTGAGGTATTATTGGCCGTGGCACATCCCCTGTGGAGAAGGGAATTGCATGCCTGGAGAGGCCAGCAAAGAGCCCGCAGGAGGGAACCAGCACTCCCTGGCTTGAGGGGGACAGCTTCATCTTGCAGGCCCTTTCCATTTCTGCACTTAAAATCGTGTTGTACTGCTATCTTATTTTGGAAATAGATGCCTATCTATTGCTTGTGTAGTTGAGAGCAGTTAAATATGTGACTGTATATCAAAACTAATTAATTTCTGAGACTTAATTACAGAGGGAATATTCTACAGCACTAAAATTGTCAGTCAGCAAACAAAACAACGTAATTGCTTTAAAATTACATACTTGATGGATGTCATATATATTCTGTATGATGTTAGATAAAAACTGCACGCTTTTTCATTTTGTTCCTTTGATGAGAAAATAATTTCTTTTTTTTTCACCAAATTATATAACATATAATGGAGGGTACTGAAACAGTTCAATTAGCACTGTTCTTTTAAACAACAGATAACCCAAGTACAAGCCCTATACGGCGTTTTTTAAATAAAATTATCTTCACAATAGATCAGGTCTTTTTACTTTAGCTTACTATATTTTGCTTGTCAGTCATACCTTGGGAAACAATACTGTTAAAGGGAAATTATGGTGAAACAATTATTTTTTCTTCCATATTTATCAAGCAAATTTTCTTACAGGCAGTACTTCATCAAATAAGCTCCATTCATATTAACCATATAAACATATTTTGAAGATCAAGGGGATCAGAGCACACAGCAGGCTACAATAACTGAATTACCTTTGTCTTTTCACCAATAACATTTCTCTCCAGTTCAGCTATTTTTCTATTTAGATGATCCAATATTTCCTTCTCTTTCAGCAGCTCTGTTGTTTCAGATTTCTGTTCCCCATCCAAAAGGGCACATTCCATATCCAACTAGGAACACAAAACATCTTTCAGAAGCAGTCCAGATTCAGAAGAAATCTTGATACACATTATTTTCAGGGGGGAGGGGAATGAGTTGGCTCACAAGAGAGAAATATTTTTAAAAAGGGGAGGGAAAAAAAAATAACCCCATAAGTTTTTCTGCCACAAAAGTTAAAAAAAGGTCACAAATTTGAGAAAAAGTAAAATTGCAACATAAAATACTGCAAAATAAAGTCCAAACCAACTTTAGCTTGAAGATTCTCTTTTCCAAAACTTTTTGTTTTCTATCTCTTCTCTGCTTCCTCCTGTTATGATACTGTCTCTGTGCCCAGTCTCTGTAGGAAACCCTTCTGGAACAGCTGTTTCTTTCCTGTTGCTGATAATTGGAGCAGGCACAACCCAAATGCCTGGCCAGCTTAGCTTGCAACTGTGAGATTCCAGAAGTCAAGGGGGTGCCAACATACCCTTGCCACTGTAAGGCCAAGGAGGTTTGAAAGGAAGTTGTCTCACTTCCTTTCTCTTTAAACAGTCACAGGAGATACCACCATAAAACTCCCAAGTGACACAAGGTATTTGGATCAACTGAGTGACCATTAAACAAGCAAGATTGTTCCAATTCCACTTCAGAGTGTAATGGTTACAGCTGCAAAAGGCTAATCCAAGCATCATAAGCATCCTCCAACTGGAGAAAAAGACCCTTCATAATAGGAGACTGCCAGGTTTGTGATTCTGGTGAAAAAGCACAGAATATGAAGCTTACTGACATCCATGAGTTCCTTATGTACTTGCTGAACCCATCAGATTTAGGCTATGTAGACACACATACCAGGCAAGACATTGAAAACCAAAAACATATTTCATACCTCTCTTGAGGACTCATCCATCTGGTCATTTAAATCTTTGATCTTCTGCTCAAGTTCTTCCAAGTTATTCAGTATTACCATGCGCTCCTCCTCCAGTCGACCAAGCTCCTGCCTTCTCTGCTCCTCACTGGTGCATTCTGGTATCTGCAGTTGCCCAACACAAGAGGTTCATTACAAAAAGAGGCAAACACTGTCTTTTCTGCCCCCTTTCATATAGTTTTCATTTTAGACAAGTATGGCACTGTTAGCTTTGAACCCATTACACATTTCCTATCTACTATATTGCTATTTCTATATTTAGGAGGTGTACAAGAGAAACAAACATGATACTTTACTTCCAGGCATTGGAAGTAAATACTATACTTAACAGTAAATACTATTCATTCCAAAGGAATTACTAAAATTTAACCTTTGAGAATACTTCACATGCTCTGCTATTTAGGTTGTAAAAATCCAGTTTTTCCCTTATAAAAATAACACAGACAGATGAAGATGCTTTTTATGTCAATTTCAGCTGTTCATTTAATAGAGGCCAGGAGGTAGGATAGGACATTTCTGTAAGCAGCCATTAAGATGGGCAGCTTCTGTAAAATAAGGACAAAAGTTGGTTCCATCTCCCCAGGTAGCACTGAGGAAGTATTGCCCTTAATGTTCCTCTTTTCATTGACACTTCCTTACTAGATACAAGATTAAACAAGAATTAAACAAGATTATGAAGAAAATACCTGTGATCTTACACCATCAAACACTAGACCAAACAGTACTGAGTTTGAAATGCATTCTTCACGTTCACCTGACCCCAGGGGTTTGCAATCCACTTCCTCTGGGAAGGCTGCTGGCTCATTATCCCCAACCAGGATTAGAGGTGGGCTGCGTGCAGGGCTTTGCAGTCACCTCTGGGCCACACAGCCTTGCTCAAAAGAGGCTCAGCTCAGCTACTGAATGGCTACTCTGAGAGCAGGCATTTCATCCTGAACAAATCTGAGCTCAATATTTTAAAACGAGCTGCACTTCATTAACGCAGTTGCTTGCTGCTGCTTTTCTCAGGGCTTAACAGAACCCCCTTTACAATGAATGAAAGAATGAATAGCATTCCTTGATTTAGCAATAGTAATCCTAGCAGGAAAGCCTCCTTTTGTCCAGTCTCCTGTTTGGATAATGCTGACATAACATCTTTGATTTCAACTTCCTAATAAGGATTTAAAATAGGATCTCTGACTTGCATGAAGAAAGCAACAAATGGGAAAGAACTGCAAGACCACAGCAACTTTTAAGTGAAATGTGTTACTACTTTTTCAACATGGAAGGACCAAGTCAAGCCATAATAGCATGTTTCTGTTCAACACAATTTAACACCAGAAGACTCAACAGATTTCCAGACAGATAACCCTTTGGAAGTGAACATGTTTCCTATTACACATCTCTCTTCTTCTACACACACACTTTTACTGACTCTCAAGTTGTGAGTGTACCAGGGGTTAAATACAATTCACCTTAGCCATGTAACCATGCTGAAGATCATACAGTGTATAAATAACAGTAAATGGAAGAGACAAAGTATTTTGAAAGTGTGAACTTGTTAAACAGAAACCTGCTTTTATGGCTTTGCTTGGTCTCATTGCGCTCCTGATTCCAGCTCTTGAATCCAGTTCCAGTTATTTAACACACTGCCTGCCACTGGGATTTGCTGCACTGCTTCTCTGGCACAGCCTGGAGGAGGCTGCTGCTGCACTAGCAAGGAAATGGTTAGGAATGCTGTTAGCTCCTTTATTAAAGGACAATTTCCTTTCGGTAATGAAACAGCAGTGAGAAGCACACAGGAAAGGAGGTGCAGCTGATTAAAGGCAGCAGTTGGGTTGGAGGGGCAGGAGGTTTGCTGCCACTGCATCATCCCCAAGAGACAACAGCTGATCTGGCAAGTGCCTCAAGTCCAACCCTGGGCAAGGAGACAGGACAGTAAATTTGGCTCAGGCAACTCCTCTTCACCTCCCATGTGAGTGTGAGAAAACATACTCCTCTTACAGGAGCCTTGGGTTGGGAGAAAAGAGCAGAGCATTCCTTCCCTCCTACATCTCAGCAGGATGCTAAGCAGGGTTCTGGAAACCTCCTTTATTTAAGTAGCTGTAATCGTGCAAGCAAATCCTTCTCCCTTGGAAAATCTTAAAACTCTTCCTGAACTGTACATCCCACTAAAAAAAAAACCAACTTCCAGTACCATTAGCTTCCACAAGATATTAAATGATCATTTGCTGGCTGCTACATTTTGCTGTTTATATTTTCTACATTTGATGGCTTATAAAATTGTATGAGTTCTGAGATTAATTCTCATGTCTAATCGTGGCACCTGCCAGGACAGCCAGCTAGAGGAGGATTTCAAGCAGCAAAGCCTGGATTACCCTGTCTCCTCCTACAGAGCATTACCTTTGGTGTGATGCTTAGGTAGGATGACTCGGTGGCGTCCTTCAGGAAGCTGGGAGCAGCAAAAGGCGGGGGCTTGGCGCTTTCACTGAAGTGCTCATCAGCTCTCAGCCCTCGCGAGGGCAGGTAAGCAGCAGTGCCACGGCTGTGGCTGCTCAGCTCCGAGAAGTCCGAGTCGCTTGCAGATGATTTCAAGTGGCTTCTGAACCTCATTTCCAGATTCATCTGTGAGTCTTCAAACACGGAATCCTCGTCAGAGAGCTGAAGTTTTTCGAGTTCTTTGTTAATTTTTTGAACATCAGCAACTGTAGTAGCTGCAGCAGGGTCACTGTCAGATTTGGAGTATTCTGCACACAGATTGAGGATTGTCTCAAGCCGCTGTCGTTCCTAGTTCAAAAAAAAGATAATAGCACTGAGTGTCACATGTGAGCTAAAATAAAGAAGTTAAAGTTTTATGGGCTTTTTTGTTTTGTTTAGGTTGGGGTTTTGTTTGTTTGTTTACTTTGGGTTTGTTTTTTTTGTTTTAGAGTTAAGGATTAAAGTCCATGTAAAGTCCATCTACCACTTAAACAGATATACATAAATAAATTACAGTGCAAGATGAAGAATCAAAATTAATGTGGAAGAAGATTTTAAGAATATTAAAACTTTCTGCATTGGAAAGATAAATAAGTGTTAGGACATCTTATTTAACTAGCTATTAATTTCTGTGAAATGTACTTTTAAATTTTTTACGGGGTTTTGTGTCCACACCCATTTGTATGTACACACGTCCAGTGATCTCACTACGTAAATCACTAATTGTTCCACTTCACACTTACGCTATATTCCTACCAAGCTGCAAAATATTGCACAGATTTTCCATGAACTCACCCATTCCTGACTTTTTCAGATTTTCCATTTTGTTAACTGTGATTCCTCCTTTTGACAGAATTAGTCCACATTTTGAAAAACACAGTTTTAGGAGCATTAACAGAAAAAAGAGGCATCACATCTAAAATACAACAGCTGTCAAATGCACAGAAGTGGAGGAAATCATTATTTACCAGTTTACTCAAATTCCTTATGGATTCATAACATTTCAAACTTGAGACTCAGAGTAGCTCTGCCATTTTGATTTGATGTGCTTCAAGTTGTTATAAACATTTAATTTTTGAAGGATTTCTAGATCTTTACGATACCTTTTATCAACTGTTAGCAAGCTATATTTGTTTTATTTTACTCTATGGATAGCTTCCTGTAACTGCTATTTCGGATGAATTTTTTTTTACCTTTTCATTTTTAAGAGATAAAGCATTTATGTAATTTCATGTTACTTTTGTTAAAGAAAAAAACAAAAAATTGCTTACCATAAGTCTATTGAAAATTTTGCTGGAAAAAAGACCACTGTGAGAGTTCCATGCTTGGCATTAATACCTGCACCAATGATCTAATTTCTGATTTCTAGGAAATCCTTTTACAGTAGTATTTAAAAAGAAAGCCAAAAAACCAACACCTCAGCCTCCCTCCCCAAGAACCACTACAGACATACTCACTTTCCAAGCTCTACCTGGCTTTACATTTGCAAAGAGGATCTGCACAGCAGCTACTTCTGCCAGCCCTAACACTTCCTATGCCCAAAGCAAGTGATAACAAGGATCAAGAAAAATAGGGCAGGCAGTGCACTGCCTCAGCTTTCCCTGCAGCAAGCCATTGAATTGTATGAAAATTTAACGCTGGTTTTACACACCCAGCTTTTTATACGGCTACCGAGAGATCGCCTGGTTGTACACACCACACGTGCACATCACCTGCAATTAAGACCTCTGCTTCTGAGCTGGAGAACCCGTCTAAACCCACCCCTTTCCAAGCACTACCTAAACAAGAGAGCGCTGTGAGAGAGCAATTTTGCCTTTGGGTAGCTTATTCCCAGGTTCCCGCTGCAGTTTTCCTCGGAATCCTCCTGAAATGAGATGAGCTGCTGAAATAACACAGCCTGGGGCAGCAACTCCAAACTTCTGTTTTCCCCAAAATAGGTCCAGCAGATTCTCAGACATCCTTCAGCCCCAAACGGTCGACATAATTATAACTCTCCAAACCCTTGTTCCCTCCAGGCAACCACTGCCAGACCCTAAGCCTCTTCCCTTACCCTTCCAACGCCGCTATCCTCCCTCTTACTAAGTCTTTTGGCCAGGCAACCCAATTCCTAAAGCCCTGTGCAAGTGCTGGCTGGGACAGCCGGTAGTTATGCAGCTCTCCCTGTTGTGACGGCATCGGGCCTGCTGTAATGGTTATAGATGGGAAACATGGGCATCAGGACACGAGGTCCCATCCCTCCTGCAACAACAGGCTGTATCGGGTTACCCCACGCCAAGCTTCCATCCCTTGGGTAATAATAGGAAATGGCAAATTTCAAAGCACGGCCGCTGCTCATTCCAGCCTAAGTGCTCAGGTGAGGGGCTCTGGCTGCAAACCAAAAGGGATTCTTTTTTCCCCCTCAAGTTTCAGATGCTCAGGAAAAGCTTAAAAATTGCAGGAAAACCAGTCTTCAAGAAATTCCTGATGAGCTTTCAGACACATTACAGAAATACTGGTATCTCTCACTTCTATTTTGACATGTGCTGAGAGGCTTATGGACAGGAAGCGCTGTGGTTATTTTATACACTCTATTCTCATCATTTCATCTCAGCCAGCTCATTCCAGCTCCAGCACACCTGCATGTAACTGTTTCCAGCATAGATTTCTCAGTGAAGAAGCAAGCTAGGAAAGCACCCTTGCAACGAAAACCACAAAACGAGTAGCACATGGAAAATCCAGTCAATAATTTTGCAAGAAATACCACACAAGGTATTTGTGACACTGAACACAGCAGAGGAAAAGAAAAAAGGTATGTCAAAAGCCAGAAATGGGTTTAAAATTGGCTCTGGTGGGAGGGAGGGATGTTGAATCAAGCCTTGTAAGCCTGTCAGTGTGTGTTTCCCCATAAAATGTCATTTCTAACCGATTAAAACATCTCTGTGTATTTTCTGTAGTTCTCTTCCCCGCTACAAAGAGGGGTAACAGGTCTTGTGCAGTTTCTGCCTGAGCAGCTTCACTACTCCTGGCTTTGGGAAAGCCACACATCACCTCCGATTGGCTGCAAATTTAAGTGCTGAAGGACAAGGATGGGACAAGGAGATAACAACCTTCTTCAGCTACTGATTATCAATGACATTAAGAGACATCCCTGGTACACTGTAAAAAAAAGTTCCAAAATAGCAGAGATAAATATCCCACTTTCTTAACAGCAACCATGTGGTGATTCCTAGATTTGTTCATCTGCTACATATCATGTTTATGAATTTTACAAATGCGTAGAGGTGATGCTATATCTGGATATCAAGGCAAGCCTTGGTTAATCAGCTGTGGCAAACAGGAAGCATTTCAGGTAAGTTCCATTAGGATCTGGATAGCCTCACATTTCATTAAAAATACATGTGCAGTCTATCCCTTGTGACAAAGACTAACATGACTTATGGCTAGTCTGTGCAGCCAGGTTCCCTTTACCTGAAGAAGGTGTTGCACTTTTCAGCTGCCAAAGAACAGTGCTGTCCTACTGTTGTTCAGACAGACAAACCACCACCTTCTCAGCAAAATCTGGGAGCAGCAGCTAATCAAAAAGGAGTATGGGAAAAGAGGCAGAGGCTGGGGAAGAGAGCTGCAGAAACCCCCCAAACTTTCTTCCTGACAAGTACATTCACTACCTCATGGACGAGAGGCAGCAGAAAGCTTTCTCTTTCTTTCCTACATTTCTAAGGAATTTATTTCAAAGATAAACTTGAACTGGGACTGAGAACAATTCGCCAACTGTTCTCTCCCTTCCCTCCAGTTTGCACCAGACTAGTTTATTTTCCCATTGCCAGTCCTTGTTTTGCTATGGTTAGTGCTTCAGCTCCGAGGTTACCACCAGCAGCACAGCTTTCGGGAGCAGCACCTGTATTTCGTGTCCCTCTCTCAGATGCATGTGTTCTGCTCCTGAGGGAATGCCACTGGCTGCCAAAATAACAGCGTTGTTCAGCCCTTTTGTCCCTACAGTACCTATGCAGATGCTCCTTTTTGAACCACACTGAGGGCAGGAGCCCAAAAACCAGAGTTCCAGAACAGTACTTAAGTTCTGTAAATGAGAACAGGTCTCCTGCAATTGATTTCTTCCCGGACCATAGTGTTGATTTGCATAACATATATAGCTGCAAAAATTAAGCTTATGTAATCCAGATTTTGGCTTATTAAAGATCCCACAGAAATGTTTTACAACACAATTGGAACTGAATGTTCCTGAAAAGTTATGGAGTCATCACTATTAGTTACATTCCATAGGGGATTTTATCCTATTATACAGCACTTGTTCAATTACAAAACTAAATGATGTTAAGTAGCTATTCTGTAACACTAGAGAGATTGTCAAATACTAGTGGTGGGAAAAATTACCTTGAAGCTAGCCTTTGTCTACTTGCCTGGGGCTCCTTTAAGAGCTAATCACTTACAGTTTTACATACAGCTTGGGTACTTCACGCTTAAACGGTCTATAAAAAGGCACAGTGCCAATACAGATTAATAAAACATGTATATGAGGTTTTCCACAAGTCCTATGAAGATTTACGTAAGCTCTATTAACCATGTTTTTAAAGCAGTACCATCTTAAAAACTCCAAAATAGTTTCATTTCATTTTCCCTTCACATAAGCACATCTTAATAAACTGCAAGGCATCAATGCAAACCAGGCACAGGGATATTCTGTATTATTCCCTACTCCTGAATAATGAAATCCAGTGCTCTTCTGACTGTGACAAAGTGGACTATGGAATAAGCCCCTTGAATTTTATTACAGCTCATTCAGGCATTGATAAATTGAAATCTCTCCCAGTACAAATCCTGGATCTAGTAAAACTTCATTAACAAGCATATGTTTACAGATCCCTACAGACAGCTGGGATATGGAAGGCATAAGGAACCTACTGCACATGTAATTTTTAGGTACCTACCACCATCTAGAGGAAATATACTGTACTGCCTAAAAACCAGCACTAAAAACTTTAGTGCTATTTAAACAAGCAGCTGTCAAAGAAAACAGATGGCCCTTAATATCTACCCAGCTATGTTGCCTGTGCCGGGTCCTGCCTGTCCACTCCCAGCCACCCCATGGCCTGAAGAGAAAGGCCCCTTTTTAGTTCCAGCAGCTACCACAATTGGGCTTTCATCTCAGATAGGAAAAAAAGAGTGAGATTTCCTCTTTACATAATAATTAAAAAAAAAAAAAAGCTAACTGAATTGCATTGAACATTATTAGATCCCAGCGATAACCTTTTTCCTTGTTTATGAGGCTCCCGGGCTCCTCAGCAATAGCTGCTCTGACTTCTACTTGTGTCCAGCTTGTTTAAACATTCCCGTGCCAGGATGCAGTGTCCGGTCAGCCGGGCTGGAGAGGAAGCAGAGGCAGGTCGTGACCCTGTCGCTGTGCCAGGAGCAGCCCTGTGCTGCCCCACCTGCTCCCACAGCCCATCGCCCCCAGCACTAACGCCAGAGGGATGGCAGCAATGAGAATGCCAGCTCCTCCCGCTCTTCAAGTCACAAAGGAACAGGCTGGCAAAGTGGCACCAGTCTTCAGCTAGTTTATGTGAACCCAGCCATGGACAGCAGATGTAAAGAAATAGATAGGGAGAAACACCAAATCCTACATAAGTACATATGTGTCTTTTTTATTTGGTGCACAGGAACAAATTAAAACTTGGACTTTTAAATAATTTTTTTAAAAAACCAACCTGCGTATTTTTACTATTTGTACTTTCTTTTTTATCTCTGGTTATTTCTTTGGGCAAGGACAGCAGATCATTTGTTTTCATATGCAGGCTGCAGCAGCAGCTCTAAACACAAACTTCTAGAGGAGCCTGTGACACTTGAAAGCAAACTGAACACAAGTAAAACTCATAGAATAATTTATACGGAAAAGAAAAAGTAAACAAGTGAAAGTAAACAGAAGAGTTCAAGGGCAGACACTAGGTCAAATTGCAATGAGTGCATAGATTTTACTACCAAAAAAATCCGGAAGTGAGTATCAGCTGTCAAATAGAAGACGCTCAAGCCACTCTGTGCCAGCAGAATAGCTACAGGGGCAGTGCTGGTGCAAAGAAAGATACTCTTCACTTCTTATCTGGGCCACAGAGCACTCTAGTCCTCTAAAAAAGGGTGTTATTTTTCTGATGGAGTTATTTGAGCAGTCCTACACTGTTCTTCTACCTACTGTGCTTCAAAAACCCAGTATGGAAAATCCTGACACTTGTGCACAGAGAGACTACATTTCCCTTGCCATTTACCTACCAGCTACTCAACCTGAGCTTTTACACAGCACTGGAAGCTAAGAGCACACAGTTTTGATACCCATAAGTGCTTCTTTAGTTGGGGTTTTTTATTCACACCTTCCCCCATCCTGTAAAAAAGAGAGACCTGAGCAGACATGGATCCTTGGCCCATGTCAGTACACAAGGGCAAACAAAATTGTCCTTTGGAAGCTCTGGCTGGATATATCCAGACTGTTTGGACAGATCCTTGACTATCCTTTGGACAGGGATCCACACAGAAAGACAAAATAAAATAACACCAGAACAGGACAGGCCCTAATATACAAAGAAATGATGTGTGGATTTTTTTATATACATGTATCTTTCTACTTCTCAGAGATCTGGAAGCCTGTTTATGGCATTTTTCAGACTCTCAATCCATTGGAAGGAGGCACCGTCCTGTTATTTCATTCTGCTACCAGATAGCTCTAGCAAACGGAGAATGAAGGTATGGAGCACTACCCTGAGTATAAGATCAACTCAATCAGGAGGAAATTCCTTAATGTTCAAATTATATGCAACATACAAAACATCATATTTTTTTCAAAAACTTTGGAAAAACAGTAAGAAAATTCTCTTTTTAAAGAATTGGGACTTGAAGGAAGTATTGTTCAGCAAGAGGAAATATTGAGGGGTGGGAATGTAGCCATTTCATCCAATTATAAAACCAGAATGATTATCAGCATCACTGAACACTACCCAGTATCTTTCATCCCTCACCACAAATAATAATTAAAAAAAAAAAAGGCGGCTGTTCTCTTTGAAATACAAATACGTTGCTTTTATGACTGATTATCTCAGGTTTTACAGCATGACTGCCTGCAAAACCTTCTGATAAGAAGCAAAGAAGCAATCACCACTCTGCACACACAACACACCAGGACTAGGGAGAAGATTACTGAAAGGAGCAGAGGAATGGCAGGACAAAGGCAGCAAGAAGAGGGAGAAACAACATTTCTGCTGATGTTTCCCACAACCTTTCTCCTAAGCCACCCAGCCATTTTCACTCACAGCTGGTCCTTCTTGCCCTGGGAAGCGCAGTCCCTGCTCCCAAGAAGCTGCAGCTTCAAGGGGAGCCAGCAGAGGTTTTGGGGAGCAAGGCAGGGCAGGGGTGCCTATGCCCTGACACTCCTGGAGTGGGGAGGGGGCAGTGTCTGCCCCCCTCTCACACCTGAGCCTCAACACGACAGCCTTCAAGCAGGCAAAGATGAACTTTTTCACATCTTGTGACCAACAGCGTGTATCTTATAAACGACAGTGATCAGTGGATTGGGGGGAAAAGGCAGGCTCCCGTCTGCATAACAGGCTCCTCCCCAACTCGCATCAAGGACATAGGTGAGATGGGGGTGTGGGGAGACAGCTCGCTGGGTTACAATTCTTTAGCCTGAACCTGCTCACTCGTACCATTCAAGACGGGAATGGTGGCCCTGCACAGGCATCAGGTTCTTGCTAGTGGTCATTGACAGGCATCCCCTTCTCCCACATTCCCACTACCCCTGCATCCATCCTCCCCACAGCTTTTCACCCCCAGCCTGCCCGGGAAGTGAATTCTCTTGCAGGCTTGCTGTCTGTATGCAAACTAGACAGGTTTAAGAGTATCCTACTGCCATTTTGCTCAGATTCATAAGATGTGAATTAGGGCACACAAATGTAAAGTTAATGTCTCAAATTTAAGACTCAGGAATACCAACTGCCCATCTAATGACCTCTGTTTCTATGTGGATGATAAAATATGAATGCATGTTAATAGGGTCAGAGAGTCCCAAAGCTGCTCTGAAAACGCTTTGGAAGAACTGCTATGTGTTCTTCCAGCAACAGTTTCAATACAAAACTGTTTCAAACATCTCTGTGGGTTCTGAAGACCTTTTTACTTTTCCCACCCACAAGTTGTTTCAATAATACATAAATTACATTTTACTACCTAGATAATCCCAAGCTGAGGCAATATGCACTGCTTTACATTGACTGAGACAAAGAGAAAAACTGTCCCCCTCTGCTACTCTCCATCTTGGTAGGCGGAGATGCAAGGAGGCCTCTATTTTAATGAACATGCTCAGAAGGAAAAAATGAAAACTAAGCAGAAAAACCTCTGCTGATGGTTGTTTAGCCCACACCAACGTATACCTGATTCTGCAGCACACAGGGCTGTGCAGTTTAGAGCAGAATCTCTTTTTCTTTGCCCACTTACCACAAAACAGTGCCATCATCTAAACCAAAAAGTCCTGGATCCCTGCAGTGTAATTTGTGGGTTTTATGTATGTAGACATTTTAACAGAGCCCACAGGATAACTGAACACAATTTACATGGGTTCCAACATTTTTTCAGGATGGCTGAATGGTACCATCTATCCAAGCAGCAGGCTATGTAAGGGTGAGCTTCATGGACTGTGATAATAAACAAGGCATCTGGAGCAGGCTGCATTTGAATTTCAAAACAGAGCAGCTTATTCTTTGCTGCACTTCCCTGATGAGTAGACCTGGGATGGGTATTTTGCAAATGCTAAATGTCACAGATAACTAAGAGGAAGAGAAAAAATTACCAGCCGTTCCATCTCCTGCTCCCGAAGTCGCTCTTCCCTCTGCCTCCTGTGATAGTCCATGAGGTCTTCCCTTCCTGAAATTGAGCTAATGCTGTTCTTCCGCTCTCGCATGGACGTTTGCAGGGAATTTGGCGTCTGTCTGTAACTTTCCAGATCTGTGTCATCAAGTTCCATGGAACTGGTGGAAAGGTTTCTTCGGACAGAGAACGACCTGTCAAAATCCACTGGGGAGAAAGAACTACTGGGACTTGTTCCTGAGAGTCCAAGTCTATCAAAATCATCAGGGAGATATGGGGAAGAAGGTGCTAAAAGCATCTTTTTAGCAATTCGAGGGCTTGCAGGAACGCTAAGAGTTGAACTGACATAGGGATTACTCCCAGAGACAGAGTTTGCATGTGGTGAAACCCCTGAGCTGCAAGAAGAAAAATTCAGGTAATTATCAGCATCGAAAGCATTCTGAGGTAGATCTTTTTCTCCAAGTTTTTTCCTTTTACTATTACCCAGAGAGCTTCTGGGGGGCAAACTTAATGGCACCAGCTGGTTTTCTGTTGATTTATAAAGTCTGGGTAGGGAACGGCTGTACATTCCCATATGACTTAGAGATCCACCAGAGTATTTCCTAGGCCGTGAACCCAGAGTTTCCATCATCACATCCTTGTACTTAACTGGCTTTATGTGAAGGGCCAGACTGTTTTCAGTGTTCATTCTCCTGCCTTGCTTTGGGCTGGAAGGCATGCTGGCTGCCCCAGAATTGCTTCCAGGTGAAAGCACCAGCTCGTTCCCCGAGCTTCCATTCCACATAGTCAGGAGAGAGCCTGAGATCTTCTTTGACTCTAGCATTCCTGGGAAGTAGATGTTGTCATAAGATTTATTTCTCTGACTGTACTTTGAGTAGTTAAACTTATCCATGTGTCCAAGGGATTTTTCATTTTCTCTGCTGGCATGAATATCAAAATCTGTCCTTCCTGAACTATACCCACTGAGGGATGGAGACATGCCTGATATGGAACCCAAATGCTTTACAGAGATGCTTTTATCTGGAAGATATGGGCTTTCACAGGGGAACTGCTTGCCTCCTTGAATTTTGTTAATGGAGTGTGTATTTTTAACACTGGAGGAAGGATTAGGTTTAATTGGCATAGGTTGTGAAAGGGTTAAATAAGAGCCAGCATAGTCCCCATTTGTTTTAAATTTAAGAGTTGATGAATATTTCTTCGTGTTGAGGTTTTCCATAATATCCTGGAGACCATTTTCAAGGGAATTCGCCACAGAACCCTTTCCCAAACTAGCATTTTGTAATTCCATCTGTTTTTGTGAGTGGCTATAGTCTGCCATAATCTTATTGGAATCTGTAAAGAAGAAAAAACAAGAAAAAAAAAAAAAATTAGCACGTAAGTAGCCTCTTGCATGTGCAAGCCTGCAAAATAACATGAACACTTTTTGCAGTAATTACTGTGCTTGTAATAAATGTGTCTCAGATCACTAAGCAAAGGAGGAGGTGCACCATTTTCCCATCTGTTTCTGCAAAAGATGGGAGACTGAAAAAGAAGGGGTAGAGGTACAAAACCATACCAAAGTCAGCAACACAGCTGGAAAGAGGCTAGACTCTTTCTTTGCTGTCCTATCCATTGCAGGAGCCTGCGGTTCAGCCTTTATAATCCTGAGCCTCTTAAGATAACCATGAAGTAAGGAAGAATTACTGTCCTGATGTTTTACAGCTGAGGAACTGAGGTACAGGGAGAATATGCAAAGCAGACAGCAGAGTAAAGAACCCAACTCAGGTCTCCCAGGGCCAAAGACATAAGATACTGCTCTGGATTACTTCTTCCTTTAATTTGTGCAGCTAGTGCATCTGAGCCCTGATATACTAGTGAGCTCAATTTAAAGCACAGCAGGAGTTTGTCACCTTTCTGCTTACTTTGTGGATGGTCCTGCAAAGCTTAATGGGAAAGTACAAAACCAAGCCACGGTTTTCAAGGTGTTTCAGCTCATTGCTCTAAAAATGCAAAGCTGTAACTACATCTGCAAAGAGCGCTTTGGTTAAAAGATAACCTTAAGGAAGTAGAATGCTAGGCTGCATGACTTCATTCAAAACAACAAAACCACATGACTATTAAAAATACTGTCAGGGGTGAAAGTTACAGATCCTAATGATTGTTCAGAAACCTAATTTAGACTCAGGAAGAGAGCACAGACCAAAAATGCCTTTGCTGTGGTGGATATTATTGTTCAACAATGTGTCAAGCTCTAGCCTTCAGTTCTGAGCTCCACTTTGCCAAAAGCAAAGAAAGGAATTCAGCTCCTGACAGTGCCAGTTCCTGCAGGAGATAAACAGGACCCCCAGCAGGCTTACACTTAGACCTCAGCTGATGTAGAAATGACACCATTAACATTTACAGCAGTTCCTGGGATGTGCTAGTCCACACTTTGAACTAATAAGGCACTTCTGAGTATCAGTTCCTGCAGTGCCAGCAAGTGTTGTTTCTGAAAATAAGGGTCAAATCTGGGGTTTACTCTTGGCTCAGTCACATTTCACCTGGGACTTCAGCTTCCCTGTGAGAAACTGAATTTCAGCTTGTCACTCAGTGGGAAAACCTAATGTGTAAAGTGCCCTTAAAGTCCTCGGAGGCAAAATCTCAGTCCTCTCCCAAGTACCCTTCAGGCAATTGTATGAACCAAGAGGCAGAATTTGGGATTCCTGTCTGTCACCAGAGCTCATGTGATCTGGTTTCACTGAGAACCACTAGGTTCACATCTTGTGGAAGGTGGCAATGCATTCTTCACAAGGGTCCTGGTCTCTGGGACCTTCCTTGCTAAGAAGGCAAAACGCCACGGAATTCACCACTGTCCAGGGCATCACCACTCCTGCTGCACAGGCTTCCTCTGTGTGACCCAGGTGTGCAGCAACGGGCTCTCCTCGATTAGTAAGGGAAAAAGCCGTAAGTTTAGGAACAAAGGTAACTATCATTACTAATGGAATTGAATAGGCAGAAGATAAAAGGAGCCAGCATTAGGGGACACAAATACGAAAATCAAAGCAAAATAAAACACCTTCTTGACCACAGTGGACCTAGCTAAGCAGTTCTGAATTACAAGCTCTGGTAGTGGCCAAAAACATTAACTTGCACCTTCAAAACTAAACCTCAAGTCTACCTATACACAGAATTAAATATTTTTATGCTGGCTGCAATTATGGGATTTGTATTATATTTATAATTTTAACACATTTATGATGATGATACAACTATCTAAGTTGCCTTTGAATCGGTGAGTTCACAGAGTTCTCCATCACACCATCACCACTTCGAGCAGTGAAACTGCAGTTTCTTATATTGTGATATTTTACTTGACATTTTTTAGCTATTTTCATAAATTTTGATAATGGCAATGATGAAGTTCAAATGAACAAAAGGATAAATGTGACCCAAATTCAAAAGAACTCTTGTCAGGACAAGACAACATCATCTGGAAAAATCAAGCATTCATCATATTAGTGGTGTTTTGAGGAAGAAAAATAAGATGTAGAAGTTATTTAAGAGCACAGATGTAAAGCACAATGTATATGCCTTTTACACTTAACCTTCCATTGTGGAACAGACCCTACTTTCCATCTCAGTCTCTCTTCCCCTCTTCCAAATCGCTCTTAAAACTGAAATCTAATCTCATATGAAAATTGTACTGTCCAAACCTTAGCTAACACAGCTAAGCTGAAATATTTTTGCATAAATTTCACTGGCTCCTCTATAAATAGCTTGGCAGACACATTAATGGGACATTAATAATTGTTCATTACTCCCTTGCAACAGCAGTAGGGCACATTTAATCCTACAAAGACTGGACACTTATGCCAAAAAACAAGTTAGCTCATGGAAACTTTCATGCCTGTTCACCACAGCAGTGAAGGGTTCATTGTACTTGAAATCCAAACAAGTACAGTAAGAAAAGGTCATGATACCTTCATGTAGTCACTCCAGTTCAGCTTTTCTCTGCTATCCCTTGTGCCAGTTCTTCTGTGTTTTTGTTTCCGGCACCACAGTGCCCGCAATCATACAGTTAAATCCCAACTGGAAAACAGTTTTTAAATAAACCATAGCTGCTTCCCACCAACCAGATCTTGTTTGTTTTGTTTATTTCTAGGGTAATGTTTGTTTATTTCTAGAAACTTGATGAATATGCCAGGATGTGTTACACATCCTGGCTGATGCTGTCTTTGCATGCAGCTATAGAGACTGGGGATGGAAGCTGCAGCTTGTGATGTGCCCTGAACCCATCCTGCATCCAGCTTCCATGCTCAGCACAAGGGTCCTCTTTTAGCAAAGTATTTGCTGCCTGGAGCTACAGAAGGAAATTCTTCCTTTTTTAAATTTTTATTTTATTTTTCCCCCCTCATTCCTTTTCTTCCTTTCCCGAGTTGTTTAGCTGGGGGTCACTGATATCTGTTCCAGACAGGCATTAAAGTGATGGGGGAGGGTTGGCTCTCTGTAGCATATCCAGCTGTGGCCTTGTTCTGCCTGGTAAATGCAGTTAGACATGGAATAAGAACACAGCACTGATCTTATCCATGTGTCAGGAGAATTAAAGGGCCAAAATCAATCAGAAATTCTGAAAGATCTCAGTGCATTATAAACAAACTTCATTTTAATTGATTACCTGATCCGGCATTCTGGAAGGAGGAGAGGTTACTTCTGTTCGGCATCATATTTCTCTTCTACACGATGGTTAAAATGACACTAATTTAAGTGAACCAGATAAATTTTGACCTGTAAATAAAGTAAAAAAAAAAAGAAAAACAACTCACACTGTGTTAAGAAGTGTATTTTGGGAACATTTTTTGAGTGCATAATATAGAGCACAATTGGCTTTTCCTATGGTAAAATTTCCAGAGACAACTCAAAAAGAAATATGTTAAAAGTTATTTGGAAAGGACACTACATGTTTAATGTGGAGACTGTGGGGAAAAACCGCCAAACCTGTCTGCAGTTGGTTTATCAGTTTAAAAGTACATATAATCTGTTTTGATAACCAGCCATTATCTATGTATGACTCTGTCCTGACTGTACAGGCTCTGTACTAGTCACAGCTCCTGAGTTTTGTCTGTGATCCTGTGGCTTCCTTAAGAAATGACTAACAAGGTTGCACTTCACTGCTGAAGACTTTATTTTTTAAGCCCATAGCCCAAGTTCAGCCCACACAACACCAGCATCCTGCAGTCACAAACAAACCTATGCAAAACCAGGTATGTCATCCAAAAGGCAGAAAATGTTTTGGCATGCAATGATTTCTGAGTTTCCAAAGAAACCAGACTAGGAATGCAAAGGGATTCTTGAAAGTTTTTTTAAGATCAAATTAAAAATTGATACGGCTTCAAGAGAGACTTGGTTTAAAAGAAATGCCAGAATTAAATCCCAGCCCCTAAAAACTAAAATTAAATCTAAATCCAAATAGAAGACCTCTAGTGAGTTACTCTTTTAAAAGATTTATTTTTTATACACATCTGTTTTTAAAAGGTTGACAAAAAATAGTTTAAAAATTGCATCAAGTGACAAAATTAATGGCAACCATCTGTAGGTCCTCTGGGCTTAGCTCTGGACAAGCAAATAGAAACGTGTCAGAAAAACAAGTGAAGAATGGAGACAGATGTCTGGGGCTGTCTAGAGACAAGCCACCTATTTAATTAACTGCAGTCATCACAAGGTTCCAGGTCTGTGGTGCACAGACTTTCTGTGCCACGCTTTTTCATATTATTCTCCTGGGAGGACAGCCCTGGGAGAAGGGAGCTGGCTGCTGCTCCTTGCAGAGGGAGGCTCCTTCCCTCTGACTGCTGACTTCTGCCTCACCTGCTCTCCCAAGGGGGGCCAGTCCCTGTCCTTCCCCTGTTCCCGCAGGAACCCCCTGTGCTGGCCTCATTTTGCAATGCTTTTTCTTTCTCTGTAGAGGTCATTTCTCAGTCCTAAGGAAAGTTTCAACCCCACTGGGCACATTCTGCCCCTCACAGCAAGATGCAGCTTCCTCCAAGATCACATAACCCACCATTCCCCAAAAATGGCACTACTCTTCAAGGAGCCAGGGTAAGGAAGGAGACCCCCCCCAGAGCGCTGCAGCTCCTGAGGGGACTCACTCACATGTCCAGCCTCTCCAGCACAACAGGACTGAAATTCTCCAGAGCAGCTGACAGGAAAGAACCTAGGCAGCAGAGAGCTTTTCAACCCAATTTTCATCCTCAACAGGTTATTTTATTGACATGAAACATTTACCATCCTTTTTACCTCATTTGTCTTCCAACCCATGGACAGACCCCTTCCCTAATTCCTTCCAGCTTGCCTCAGATCCTCCAAACTCAAAGCCTGTATAGCATCCCAGGCACCCAGCTTTGCTGGAGCGGGGCTGGGGACTGCCCATGGACCCCTGGCACAGCTGCAGCTACTGGCAGCAGACACCAGCAAGAGGTGACAGCGGCTCTCCCACTTGTCTGCAGACCAAACGCAGAAGGATCAGGATACAAATACAGTTAATACTGCCACTATGTTGACACCTTGGCATATTGCTTGTCATCTCTATTAAAAATGCTGCATTTTGTGCCCAGAGGTCCCCAGAAAAGAACAAAAAATTTAACTTTTCAGGCCATGTTCAACTTGACACAGAAAACTAGTGACACTCAACATTTCACATTTGTCTGCAAAGACAAAGATGTCACTGTATCATTGAACAGAAAAACCAAACATGGACAACTTGGAATTAGAAGACAGAACAAAGGGTTGGTTAAAAAGACAGGAAGATTCATTGCATTTCCCCTGTCTCTAACACAGCTGCTTTATGGTTAAGATCACCAAAAACCCCATCCTTTCTATCTCGTGAGATGACATCTACCACTTAATCAACGTGACAAACACTAAGGAGAGCACAGCTGAAAGGGAAGGGATTCTATGCAATAAAAAATTCAATCTTTGACTAAATTTGGTGAATACTTGGGTTTGCTAATAACCTTTTTTAAGGTTAAATATTTATATGGTTTCATTTCAGGTTTGAGAACTCATTACACATCTCTCTTCCTAGAGGATGAGAGATCAGGGAAGCCATCACCTAGTAATAATTGGATTTGAAGGGGATAAGAACTTTTTAAAAAACTTTCCACTGTGAGCAAAACCAAGAAACAACTGATGAATTAATGAGCTAAGGTAACAAACCGCTCAAAATCCACAGTACATGTGCTCTCATGAAATCATATTCTTTCAGATGAGGTTATGCAGGACCCCCAGCAAAGCTGACTCTCGTTACAGAGCACATGCACGCTATGCCTTGTCTGGAACGAAGCAAAATGATTTCATCTGGGATTTATAAAGTCATCTGAAGTGAATGTATACAGCATTACCAATCATGTTTCATCTCTACAGTGCCCAGGCCAAATTAAGTTTTGTTTCACTAACGGCCAGAAGAAACAGTGATTCACAACTCAAGCAGCGAGTCAAACAAAGGATTCCAATTTTAAGATATTATAACACTGCATGGCTTTACAGTAAGAACTCCTTTCCCTTGTGCAGTGGTTTAACCCCAGCTGGCAACTCAGCCCCCCCAGCTGCTTGCTAACCCCCACCCAGGATGGGGGAGAGAATCATAAAAGAGGGAAAACATGTATTAAATTAATGACAGTCTGATAGATAAAGCAAAAGTCATGCACAAAGCAAAGCAAAATAAGGAATTAAACCCCTAGGAAAGCAGGGTTCCATCACTCCGAATGTTCCACCCCTTTTTTCCTTCTTCTCCCCGCTTTATATGCTGATTATAATGCCATATGATGTGGGATATCCCTTGGTCAGCTGTCCCAGCTGTGTCCCCTCCCAACTTCTCATGCCCCCCAGCCTTCTCACTGGTGTGGCACAAGAAGGCGAACAGCCCTTGCCTCCACAGAAACCCAACATAGCAACAAATAAAAACATCAGTGTGTTATCAACATTATTCTCATACTGAATCCAAAACACAATGCTGTAACAGCTACCAGGAAGAAATGAACTATATCCCAGCCAAAACCAGGACACTTCAGTACAGGAACCAAAAGCTGCAGCTCAACCAAGCCACAAGTACACTACCTGTGTACACAGCACTTCCCAGCATTTCACCCACAGATTTAGGGTGAAGTTTTCCCAGCACATAAGCTTCTCACCTCTTCTTTACTTCTGCCTGGGCTGATACCCACCTCCCTTTAGCAGAGCCTGCTCTGGCACCCACTTTTCTCTTACGTTACCAATCAAGTGGGTTGCAGTGCCTCAGGCATCGCTAAGGCGCTTCTCTGACTGAAAATAAACAGTCAGTTTTAAACAAAACTCTCAAACTTGGCCATCTATCTTTTAAGGCTTTTCTGCTCTTCATGGTTTTTCATTTTCAGTTTCTTGGTGAACATTAACAGTGGCTCCCTGCAGCTCCTGGCACCTCTACTATCTCTGACATTTCTCTTCAGAAACTCATACAGCAGTGAATTGCCACTCCTGGAAAACAGACGAAACCCCAACTGATGGAGGGTGAGGACAAAACCCCATCATTGGCACTGTCTGCACATCATTAGAGTTTCATTTGTTCTACAACAAGATCTCCAAATGATTAGAGTCTGTTTCAACTATTCCAATAAAACACACACTGTTTTGGAAACAAGAAAGCCTCTTGAATTTTCACACTCTGAACAAAACTTGGTGAATGAGTGCTGATGGCTTCAGTGCCTGGAGATTTCGTTTTCCCACAGTATAGCACGCCTACGTGCATAAACAGACTGTTCCATTACCAAGTTGATTTACCTTTTTCCTGCATAATCTGAGGACAATGTACTTATGCCTGATTAAATCAAACCTGTTCTAATTCCTGACTTACTCTGCTTATTTACAAACAAAAGTCTTGACAGGCTCAATCTGATAGCAAAGTAAAACTCACTGGAATCTACTGTTTACCTCCAAAATACTTACGTGGCAATCCATCTTTCCCCAAGCCCACTGTCAAACTAAAACAATATATTCACAGAAAGGTACCTGCATAATTTGATGGAGATTCTGTACCTATGAATGGACACACCCTTAAGAGACAGCAAAGCCATCCCTGCCAAAAACTGGACAACTCAGCAAGGCTGTGATCTAAAGGTTGCCTTAAACATCTTCTTCATTTCCTCCTCCTCCTCCTCCCCCACAACATAATACACTAGACCCCAAGCTAAAGCTAATTTCTTGCCAGCATAGCCCTGAAATCTGCTCAGTCCCCGTCTTTTCAAGATATAAATCCTGCAACACATAGGTCCCTGCATGCAAGGGAGCACAAGGTCTGGTTACAAGCAAAGGGCGTTTTAGTTCCTAAAACTCACAGCTTGGCACCTTCAGCAACACTAAATAAACTAAAAATCAAATATCTGTGAATCAGATTTGGCTAAGTCACTCCCTTGCAATCCTGCAGGTTTCCGATGTGGAAAAGGGAGTGGCAGAGGAAGTCACTCTTACGGCTTACCTCTTCCTCTGAGAAATTATCACACTGGATATTGGAGAAGGAGGAGAAATAAAACAGTGCAACGGAAAACACCCTAAGTAACATTATCCCCCTCACAAACCACATATATTTTACTGTAATAACCCACCTGACTACTCCAAAAATTGCACTTAAATACAACATTTTTAATTACTCTCTCTTACTGTTAAAACATGATTCTCTCCTGTTTGATAAGGATTGATGTTGTAGGCATTGTCACATCAATTGCTCTTTCCAGCAGAGGGACATAATCATTTTAATCAGGTCACGACAGCTGACAATTTTAAATGTGCATCAAAAATGAAAACATTCATTACCATGTAAATACTACAGTTGGGTGACTACAAACTGAGGGTCGAGACACTGACTTAGGAGACGCAAATAAAAATGCTGGGGAAAATGTTGAAGCTTTGTATCTTTTGTGCCATAACAGCTACTCTTACCTGAAACTGAAATGGTTAAATCACTCATTTCAATGAATCTAAACTAATTCCTATGTATTTGGTAGGACAAGAGACTAGGCCACCTACTCAAACAGCATTACTTTAGCAGACATCACTGCCTCCTCCTTATCTTACAGTCACACAAACTACTGTCTCATCTGGAGTAGTTCACTGAGATAAATTGAAGGAAGAAGGAGAGTTAATTCTTTTCTGCTCAAACAAAAGCCACGGACAGGTAGAAACATACTAGAAGAGCTTTCTGTTAAAACAATGAACTCCTTTCATCATGCAGAAAAACAGGGTTGACAGAGGACAAGCCAAACTCCAGTCATACTCATCTTTTCTATTTTGGTATCTTTCTGGTAGTTAAGCTCAAGAGTCAGTTATCTGGCCCAATGACTGTATCATCTCAGTACAGTAGTGACAAGCTCCCTGGTATCATTCTCACACTATTTCATTAACTCCTTTCCTGTTGAAAATTTGAGTATGCTCAAAAGATTTGCAAACTGAAACTTTAAAGCTTCACACAGAGATGGCAAATAGAAAGCTCTGCTGGTGGGCTGTGACTGCTTACTGTGCAGACTAAGAAAACCCAAACCAAACAACATAGCTGGTGTAGAAATAAATACACTTAAATACTGTACACCAATAGAATTCTCACTCCTGAAGCCCAAGAAATACAGGCTTTCTTCATCTAAAATTTCAGGAAGAGGATTGAGTGCAAAACAGTTGTATCCAAATTCATCTCCTACAGGAGCAGGAATTCTCACTGTACAAGAGCAGAAAGACCTTAAAGAGAAGTTTCTCCCTTCCCATCCTACTTGACATGGCAAACTTGCCCCAGGACACCCCTGACAAATTCAGTGAGAGCAGGAAGGTAAGGCCCAGAAAATCTAAGCAGATAGAAAAACTAATCAGAACAGTTTCAAAGATCATCTCCTCTTTTTTTTTTTTTTCTTTTTTCTTGGATGTCCTTACCATTTTTCCCCCTCTAATGCATCTTCCCACTCTCAGGCAACCTTTGCCCACGATCTGCTTTCCTCTGTGCTGATTTCTTTCACTGCCACTTTGTGCCTGTCACTTCCTTCCATTAATCAGTTCTCTCCAGTGCCCACTTATTCTGACAGCTTCTGTCTCTTGTTTCGCTCGTCCATTTCTCCTCAATTTGTCTCCTTCCCGGGATGCTTGCCCCATATTTCCAAACGTCCCCTCTAGCTCTTTAATGCTTCTTCATTTCCCAGCACTCTCAGGGCAGCAAGCATGCCCCCAGACTAAATGCTTCTCATCACACTTGCTTGGCACACCACACCACGCCAGTGACAGCTCAAGTGGCACCCGTGGTGGCTGCTGTGCTACCAAGCCATGGGTCTGCCTGCGCCAACACGGGGCAGCACTGACCAGCAGGTCCCAGGACTGAGTTCCCTTGGGTGAGGAACAGAGGTGCTATAACTGCAGTTACACCATTTACTATAATAAAGGAAGTTAAATAAAATGGTTCACCTAAAAACTGACTCCACCTGCATGAGACCTGAATAAGAAAAAACCCAAACGTGGTCATATTTACACAGTTCACTCTTACACTGCGGTCTCTGGAGGACCTTCTTTCTACAGGGGAAAATTCCCCTTGGATTGCTGTGGCATCTTGGATGTGCTCCACCAGTCTAAAACAAATCCTAAATGAACAGCACCTGCTCAAAATACCCAAAACATCATTTTATAGCTGCTTGTTTAATTCAGTGGGAAACACTGTTTGCCTTGCAAGCAGTTACTACACACCAGAATTAACCATTCATTTTAACAAATTAAAACTGAAAGAATACACTACATGTGCAGTGAACACAGCATTAATCTCTTAATTAACAATCACCAGCACTTGCCCACACCCACTTTGATTATTTCAGCTTTTCTCTAGATCTTCAAGTGGAAAAGACAAAAAAGATCTTCTCATTAAAACATCTTCAGTCCTTCTGATCCAACTCCAGCCTCAAGATAGAACTGCAACCTTTAGCTCACCCAATCTCTACTTCGTATCTAAACCCAAAATACTTCAAATTTTTCATGATGGGCTTTGTTCTTTCTCAACAATAGTCAACTGATGCCTTTGACTACTTCCAAGGAGCTGGTTGATAATTGTATCTGATAAGCATAGACAGTAACTGATATGGAAAAAAATGACCGCTCTTCCTGTCCTGGCTGATGGCAAAGATTTCCATTTCCTCAGTAAAAACAGACACACTAATGAGTCGATTTAGCATTTGTCAAAATGGAAGCAAAATATATTGCTGGTGTAGAAAAGGAACTGTGTAAAATAAACTATATAGAAATGGTAGGGTGTTACTACTTGACAGCCCTAAAGGTATCTCTTTTTCTGTAACCCTCTTAGTTCAGACTACCCCTCCCCATGACAGCAAAGGTAGGCACTCTCCCATCTTCTGATCACTTAATCTCCTTTCTTTCCTACACTGCTTCCTTCTGCTGTGGGAAAGCATCCTCATCCTTTGCAATTCCACTCTATCATGCCTTACTTCCTCCCTTCTCTTATCCTTTCCCATGTTAACAACTTATCTTTGAGGACATTATCCATGAGAATATAAAGAATGCAAAAACTAAAAAGTTCACTAAGCATGAAAACTTGCAAAAAAGGCTCCTCTTGTATCCCTCTTCCTCCAAAAGAGAGGGAAGGTGTGGCACAAAAATGAAATATTCCCCATGTTCTGACTGGCAACATGTTCACCCAGATGCCCTGAAGATGCAGACACACAGGATTCGGGAACGTGCAGAGTCAAGGCACACAGACAAGATGACAAGTTGACAAGACGAGCATTTGGGGGAAAAGGAACTGGTGACAAAAGCCATGTGTGTGAGATCAAGCAAGCACTCAGTGGCAGGAGCAGAAAGCCCGTCTCTTGAGTCTTTATGTAAGCGCAGACAGTCTATTTACACTTCTGCACACGGGTAAATTCCTCAGGCAGCTTTGGGGCAGGAGGAGAAGGAGCGGGGACCGTAGTTTCCAGCCCGTTCCTCCCTTTGCCCGTGGGCAGCAGGTATCTTCCCGAGAAAGCTCTGATCTCCAAGCTGAACTCACCACCGAGCGCGGGGCTCCGGGAGCCGCCGAATCCCACCCGGCTGCTGACAGGGCTACACGAGGGGGGACTTAGGAGCTCTAAATCTGTCAGGGGAGACCGAGCCCAAACCTCCGATTTCCGTCCGCAAGCCGATCCGCCGTAACGCCGGGTTCCTGTTGCTGAACTCCAGCGATGCCGAGACAGCATCCATCGCCGGCTCAGCCCCGGGAACCCATCCCCGCCGGGCACGGCAGCCCTCGCACAGCCGCAGGAGCCTTTACAAGCCACCAGCCGAACAAAGGATCGCGGACAAAGAGCCTTGTCCCACGTCTTCCCCTCCACCAGGTAGATTATTGACGATGGAAAACCAAACCAAGCAAAGCCAAGCCCCGCCGTTCCTCCTTAGGTTTCTCGGACCTCGGACGGATGTCCCCGCCGCCCCCGGGGCACAGGCTTTGTTCGCCAGCGGGGACGCGGCAGAACCGAGGGGAACACCCGGACAAAGAGGGAGAAGGGTCTGGCGACGAAAGCGATAGGGAGGGAGCCCCGTCCCTTTCAGCTGCGGGGTCCCTGCCGAGCCGGGAGGCAAAGGGGGGACCCC